>BMAU01020395.1:0-600000 GCA_019973935.1 Trichonephila clavipes
TGTCTCAAGACTCCCAAGATGGGCAATAAATTTCTCTCTCGGGTAACCTTTTCAATGAAATTCTCCCCTTCAGCGAGGGAACACGAGGGCGAAGAGGGGTGACAGTCGTAAAACTGGTAAAATAAATGTTAGCTCTTTTTTTTTTTTTTTTTTTCGGGAGGGTTAAAGCAGCAGGGGAGTGAATCTTGACCATGAAAGACTTTTTCATTTCTGGACATTTGGTCAATGGTCAAACTTTTTTCAACTCTTGGAATCCCAGAACTGTAACATGTTTTCGAGGAATCCCCTTCCTCGCTGAAGGGAATATATCTTAAAATAATATTTAAAGTATATAGATAAACATATTTTTGATATTATATGTAAAGACAATTTTAAAAAATATTATATTTTTTATTAAAAATTTTATGATGTAATTTTTAATGTTATTTACTCATTGATAATATAAATTTGTGACCCAAATGTCACCTACGCATGCATTATACTTAGTAACTGAGATATGTGTTCACAATTTTTTACACAAATTATCGACGTATAAGCTTTTGAAATTATCTGCAGTAGCATTTCATATTCCGTGTTCAATTCGATTTTGTTTTTGTTGCCTATCGCGTTTAAAATATTTTTCACTTTCTAAATACATTTTTGTGAATGGCATGAAAATGTTCATAGCTGTGTGAGAAATTCTGCGTATATGGCATGAATTGGTAACCTAAGATATAGGTCTTCTAGCTTAAATTTAAATTTTAGCATCGAATCTGTTCATATGTCGATAAATTTTTTTTATCTTCTTCATTATAGGTGTTTTTTTCCCCACAAATGTAAAAGGTTTCAAAATATTGTACTCTAACTAGTATAAAATTACTTCGTGGAACTCGGGATAGCAAATAATAGTATATTCACAATCTACTGCATAAAAATAAAGTTTTAAAATTCATTTATTATATTACAATAAAGTTAAAAGATCTTTAGATAATTGTGGCTAACCGAATTTCATGAGAACATAAATCCATTTTGCATACATATTTGTAATTTTTCTTTCCCATTTTTTTTATTGGGACTCGTGGAACACAGTTTGTCGATCAATTCTCTAGATAAATGATGTACAGAACGAAACTGTTTAATTTTTCCTGAACAAGTGATTTTTAAAGGAAGAATAGGTGGATTTAAAGCAATGAAAAATTAAATTTCATGTTTTAATGAACAAACAGTATGATACAATTTTACTTTTATACAATAGAACAGGGGTTGGCAACCTATTTCCACGAGAGGTACAATTCTCAGTGGTACCCTGAATTACTCAACAAATGTGTCAATTATTGAGAGCATGGAAGATGATAAATTTATAATGGTCCTTATTATAGGAAGATCTCCAGAATTATGGACAATTGCGAAATTTCAAAAAATCGGAAAGATATCTCGAAAACATAAATTTATAGCTATTTTGTGAATTATTGGATGTCATTGCTGGTGAGATTTGATTGTTTGAAAAGAGTAGATCGTGTGCACTCTGCTCTCCGCTTTGGTTGATTTCGAAAAGGCAAGAAAAAAAAAATTTCTCTCTGTGTGTGTAGCGCACTTCCTTCAATAGAATCCCTCCCCTTTCTCTGCAAGGGGAAGAGGGCCACAGTCTTTACGACTGTGAAACGAAATACTTGTTCTTTTGGGGGGCGGGGGAGTAAAATAGTGTTGAATCTTGACCATGAGAGAGATCTAAAATGGCTTTCTTACTTTTTTCGACTCATGGATTCTGATAATTTGTTATGAATGCTTTATTCATTTCTAACTATGGAAAAAATCCTATGTATTTTGCTAATCTAAATTTTAGGAGCTGTTCTTGTTTTAATATAGATTTTACCGTCAAATGTCTTTTAAAATGTCAATAAGTTGTTCGCTCTCCTTGATTATAGGTGTTTTTATCCACAAATAAAAAAAAGTTCATTTTCCATTACAAAACGATTTAGTTGTGCAAAAGCAATGTATTAACGTGAATAAATTTGTTTTGTTGGTCCCGTACAGTAAACAATGGAATGTTCACAATCTAGTAGGCACTACATATAAAGAAAAATGATTTAATATTCTTTTTTATAATGGAATAATAAATGTTTCTAAACGTATTACAAGATAAAGTTCTTATGTACAAAAAAAAAAAAAAAAAAAATGTTTCAGAAATTTCCAATTAGGTATACACTTACACCTGTATTACATTATTAAAGTTTTAAGGGAAACAATTTTGAATAGAATTTTCTTTTAAAAAGTAGTTTTATATATATATATATATATATATATATATATATATATAAATGTTAAAAAGTTAAAGGTTATCAATTTTGATATTTTCTAAGATAGTATGCAGCTATTTCATTAAAAACTGGTTAATTATGGTTTTGACCATTATTTTACATATAAAATATTTTTATAAGAAATGGTACGTAGAAATGAAAATAAGCATTACAAAAATTATTTCATGTTCAGCAAAAAAAAAAAAAAAAAAAAAAAGGAAGAAAGAAAGATATTTTGAAATTAAAATTTACTTTTGTAACTTTAGAGAATGATTAAAATATCATTATAAGGGAGAGAAAATAGGCTGGCAATTAATTATCAAGCACAATTAATCAAGCATATAATATATAAACATTGCCTTTATTTTTTCTAAGAAATTTATGTTTATTTAATGAATATATGTCAATAACAATTTTTCAATTTGGAAGTTAACATTATATTTAAATCAAAGAAAATTGCATTATTGTTTAATTTTTGGGCATATTTGGTAACAAAATAATAGTTTCATTCTATGTAGGAATCCAAATAAATTATTCTTCCTCTCTTTCTGTTTTAGTACATAGGAAAGAAATTGGAAACTTTTATTGCTTTTTTGTACTTTTCTTTCCTAAAGACTTCGGATCAACAAGTGTTTTCCGGTCCCCTCTGAAGTGAAATTCCCATGAGGTATTTTATACATCGTGGGGTGGATGACCAGAGTACTTAGCTCTTCCGAGCTATAACCTCTCGCCATTAGGATTTCGATTGTTATGACTCTTACATTTTTTTAAGTAATAGTACTTAAAAGTAAAAAAATTTTTTAAGGACAGTAATAGAAATAAAAAATTTAAAATTAAAAGAATGCATTAAGTGCTTGAAAAATACCATGAGATGTTGACCTCATGACATGACGAGATGCCTTTGAAAGGACGCTAAACGGTATTGTGGCTGACAAAACGGCAAAGTAATTTATCATATAGTGATTATACTGAGTAACAGATTGTTTTTAAACAATAATTTATGGTAAAATAGCTTTGTAATAATTAGATTGACTTAAGTTTTCTAGTGGATAGATTCAATATCTCCCCCCGAAAAAAAGGTATAAAAATTGCTCTTAACTGATTATGATATTTCCTGAGAAAATGAATGGAAAAAATAAGAAATGTAAAACTTTTTTTAACATTTGAAAATCAAGCAATTTGATCCACAATTACGAGATAAAAAAGCAAACATTATTAATTATAACAGTTATATTTTTTCCTTCGTTTATAAAATAAATCATTCATTTTAAAATCTTCCAAAATTAAAAATTATGAATATTTGGGTTTAAAAAATGAAAACACCGTTTAATTATTTAGAAAATTAAGTTTCAATTTTTTTAAAATTAGTGTTTTTAAAAGTTTATTCAGCAGATATATCTTTTTTCTGAATGCTTTACTTTCTAATTCAAAAATGAACTAGTAATAAAAAATCAATATTTTAATTATAGTAATAAAATAAAAAACTCCAATGAGCAATAAATTTATGTTCATATCGTAATGCCCAACATATTTCTTTTTCCATAAAGAATTCATAATAAAATTTTACTAAAAATTTTTATCATACATTTAACTAAAATGGATAAAATTTGAATTAACATTAATTCTAAATTTTATATGTGTAAAATGTAATGCGCAAAGAAAAATCCCAACTTCTATTATGTTAAAAATTTAGTCAAGAACTTGATCAAGTTATTGAAAATGTTCAATGACAGAAAATGCCAGACAGTATTTTTTAATAGAAAAGAAGGCAAAATTTAAAGATAGAGAGACTTTAAAATCGCGATATTGCCATATTTATTCGAATCTAAGCCGCACTTTTTTCCCGATGCTTAGGCTACAAAAATTCTAGTGCAGCTTAGATTCGAAGACTGAAAAAGTTTTTAATGCTGGTAAAGTAAATTAATTATTCACTTTTATTAATTCACCTTTATTATTTTTTTTTATTTCGTTTAGTTAATGATTGAATATAAACGTCATATTGATCAGCTACACGAGGGCTTTTGGTGACGGACCTCGTAACTTTGAACCATAGTCAAGTGACGAGGACGACACCTGAGCTTGCACCTCCCATCTCCTAACTACCACACCAATGAGAGGACGTTTGAGCTCTCAGATTTAACGCTCATCGCTCCCCTACACGACAGAATTTCAGCGGTACTAGGCTCGAACTCATGATACGCCAGCCACGAGTACGTTACCTTGACCACTAGGTATCGCAGCCACTTTTCATTCCGTAAATATATCATATATCGATAATATATTTTACACTATTTTTTTTCACAAAAATGTGCTCAGAATTTGGGGTGCGGCTTAGAATCTGAACATAATTAATTGAAAAAATAAATTTCTGTTAATTAAATTAGAAAACAATATTTTGTGTTAATAATTGTTCCAATGGTTTATGGTAAAGTTTTACGTCAAATATAAAATTGATGGGAATTTTTTTTTGTTAATTAAAAAGAAAATAATAATATAATAATAATTGCATTACATAACTAGATTAAAATTTTAATTTGAGTAAGGAGTAGTAACTTGTGTTCTTATTGTGAGTTAATTCACAACTTTCGATCAAGTATAAAGTAAGTATACTTTCATTCTTCGTTAAGTCATTTCGCAGAATTAAAATATTCTTACAGACATTCCTTCACTGACAAAAAAAAAAAAATCTAAGCAGTATAATTATAAACGATTTTTTTTAAAGCACACATGCAGAAAATATTTAAAACTTTCCTAAATCGGAAAGTTCGTCAGATTTGAGATGTTAAATCTCTGTACATCATAAACCTTTTCCATTGTCCACTATTTGCAAGTCCATTGTCCACTATTGCTAATTTCAGCTGGCGACTATATTTCAGAAAGATATCGCCAAAAATAAGTATTCGTAGCCAAGAATAAATTCGCTTTTCAAACGATGGTGGTGCCATCTGTTTGAGATAGTCCTAACTACGCCAAAAATAATTCAGAATGAACTTAAAATTTTAAAAAAGTTAATTAAGAAAAACATAAAACCTAATTCTGGCTACACTAGTCCAAAGAGGGAAGCTTGCTTTCTTATATACTATTTAATTCTACTCTAAAAAAATTTTTTTTTTCTGTTAAAATGTCTTTTGCGTTTCCACCTCCTATACTTTAACATAGAAAAGTCAAATTTCATTTTGCAAAAATGCTGAAAACTGTGTAATTTTCCAAAAAATCAAAATTCAAGAAACACTATCCTTTAAACAATTATTTTCTTTATATCCATAAAATTTTTTATTATTATTGGAGCTTTTTCCTGCCCACAAATGTCTTTGCCGTTTCATCCCTATCCTTTAACATTGACCGAAAACAGCCTTAAAGATCTGATCGCCGCTTGTGACGTCACGGTTCTATATGGCCACTCGGGAGTTTTCTTAATAGTTTATATCGCATGTTGTGGAAGTGATACAATATGCTAATTGTATTAGTGTATAAATACTAATCGCTACTGTTGTATAGTCAGTAGCAGTTGGGTGCTTCTCAGCGAGTACTGTACTCAAATGTTTTTGAGCAAGGTGCTCAGTTAGAGTGTATTCAATTGTTTTAAAAATGTCACAGTAAATTTTCATCTTTTTGCATCGTCTTCAATAAACATGTTGTCTAAGAAATTCTCATCTTTAATGAAAAAGTCCTCCACATCCGTAATTTAATTTTAAGATCCACTGTTCATAGCTCTACTAGTTAGTTTTTCACACTTTAATGTTAGTTAAGATAAGAGAAGAGAAGAGAACAAGAGCTATACCCCGATGCGCTGTACACCACCATGCGCTCTCATTGGTCTTACGTCACTTCCTATTACACACATCCGTCCCTTTTCACGAAATCACTCCAACAAATATCCAACAAGCGAGAGGAAAGATGTTACACATAAAAAATTCAGAGGTATTATGGTATGGCCATAAGAAAAAATATCAATGATTTACACAGCATGAAAACTGCTGTTTGAGCTTTTATCTACAAATGCGGCCCCCTACATGGCTTGTGTCCTGCGGGTACTAAATCATGGTGCAAGTTTCAAAAGGCAGAAGCTGAATTTAACAAAAAGCACCATGATCATAAAAAACATACACAAGTGCCATTTTTCTTCATGAATGAAATTGTCAATTTTTAGAGACCTAGCTGACCCTATATAATTAAAAAATATCTACAAACCCCCCAATGAGTCAGTTAACAATATCATATGGTCAGTGATCCCAAAATACATTTGTAGAGTTTAAAATTAGAGGTAAATATGCTATCACACAATTCAATATGAGTCATGTAGCAAAATTAATAGTCTTAAAACATTGTGGTATTGAGCCAGGTTTTAATTGTGTGTCATGCTTTAAAAAATTAAATACACATAGGATTCGCATAGCCAAACAAAAGCATCTTGAGATACAAAAAAGGGCTAGATTGCTAAAAATAATGAAAAGAAAAAGAAAGAAAGAAAGAAAATTAGAAGAGTCTTTTATAGAAGCAGAGGTATAAATAAAATGTTTAATATATTTCTGGAACATATTAGAAAAGGTAAATCCTCTAAAATTACAAATTTTTAATTTAAAGCCTGTTTTCTCAAAATGCAATATTTTTCACTTTATGTATCTTGTGACGAAGCCGATCACTTCCCCTCAATTACTACGGACACCTCGCCCTTGCCGCCAAAGTTGCGGAAATTCCAGTCTAAGCATTAATTCCTGGAAAGGAAGTTCAAAACTTGGTCCTCAGTGTCACAAGAGACGCATCAACAATGTGTTTTGTTTGCTCCCGATCCGGTGACGGCAGCGCGTCTTGAAACACAATGTGTACCCAGACATCAGCGCCCGTGGGGCTTGAGCTGGAATGTGTGGAAACTGATGGGAGCGCTTGAGTGACAAAAGTTCAAAAGAGCCGAGTCCAATAGGGGCAGAAAAGGGAAAAACATCTGTGGATATATAAGGGATGTGAGAGGGTCAGAGAGGGGAAGAAAAGAAAAGACGAGAGAGAGGAGCCGGCCTTGGATGGAGAAAAGGGTCGAGTCCGAGATTGGAGTGGAAAGACGATGAACGCCGGTGGCGTTGAGAAGAGAATATAGACTGACTGCACCGGCTTGGCATATGGACTGAATTCTATTGCTTCAGTAACAAATTGTTTAGCAAATAAACAATGCTTTTATTTTATATTAGACTGTAACAATTTATTAATGGTCAGCTTTACACGACGTTACAATCTTTTCCTTAAAAACTACTTACTATATAAACCTCAAATTTTCAGTGAGCATACTTTTAGCATGTTTACACATTTTGAAGGAGGAAATTAGATATATTTAGCAAACATTTTTAGATAAGGTCTCTTTAAACTGAATTTTAGGGGGAAAAATTGGACAGATTTTAATAAATTCATAATATTTTAATTTTTAACAAAAAGACAAAACCCTCCATGGACGTGTCAGACCGCTTAATTAATATACAAAGTTAAAAATATTTTTCACAAAAATGAATAACTGTTTAACACAACCAAAGGTGTAACACAAATGTTAACTATCATTAGCAAAGTTTTCTATTGAAGGTTTTTATGTTTTGTGTCCTGCTCATTATTGCTCAAGCTATAACCTGAATGTTGGGCGAAAAAAATATATAAGACAAAAAATGCTCTCAAATTTCTTTGCACTGTACTCTTGTTTGTTAACTAAGGTCTAGTACACTACCAATATAAAAATTTTAAAAACACTGAATATAGGATTTTATGTGCATTTAGGGTCATTAAATTAGATAAAGCAGCAAAATTCTTAGACTTTCACAATAAAGTACTTTATTTAAAGAATAAAACTATGTGCAATATAAATTTGCTGGAAGAAAAAGTTATTTATGAAACTTTAATATTATCTCACAATAAAAAAAACACTATATGTACATATATACATCAAAATTTCTGGATAATTAACATTTTATGTTTCAGAAAACACACATTTTTTTAAAGCAAAGATACAGCATTTAGGAAAAGACTAATATCTTACAAAAATTACTTGTTACTGAGTTAACTAGAAGACTTGATGTTCTTCCCTTACGTTTTCTCAATTTTAAACACAACACCTTATTTTAGAGACAAATTATTTTTAAACAATTTCTCAAGTTTTTTCCCCTATTCAATTTTTTTTTAAAGTTACAAATGCCTTACATAAACAACTACTAAGGGTCTTTAGGTTTTATTATTTTTGGTAACTGAATTGTTAATACTCCAAGTATGCATAAATCCTTCCAATAAAAAATTAAAAACTGGAAAAATTATTATCTTACAAAACTTAAAATATTGAAAAATGAGCTTTTACAATTTTTGAGGGGAAAAAAATCTTGATATAAAAGAAATTAGTAAGGAAACAAATTAATAAATAATTAAAAAAAAATAATTAACAAAAGGAATTTTTTTACTTGTGAGACATTTTGTATGTATAAATTTTCTAAAAATTGATAAATGCAATGATTGTAATATCTTTTTTTTTCTTTTTCAAGAAAAAATAAAACAAGCATGGGAATTAAAGGAACAAGCAACATATGATATATAATAAAAAATTCAGCCAATATTTTAAAAAAGTATATGCATAAAATAATTCTATATGCAGTTATTTACACCAACATATTTTGTTTAAGGCTTCAAATATGTAACAAATAATTAACTAAATCATAAGTAAAAAAAACTCATGCAGTCCCTGAAATGCTGTTTTACTAAAAAGTAAATATAAATTTTAAAAAAAGCAAAAAACTGTTCATACTATTTATTTTATATCTTGGATATGTCCAGAATATAAATAAAGTTCTAAGGCTATATATATTATTTTTATGAGTGAAATAGATAGGGAATCAGTTACTTTAGTACTGCTTCTTTAAAATCATTGCAAGACAACTTGAAATTTTTTGGAATGTGAGCTACCAATCACTCAAAAAATTTATCACTCTACACATTTATAATTATTCATACATTGACTTCTGCAAACTTATGCACCATGTTTTTAAGAAAGCTGTAATTCTACACAATATATTCTGATAGTTCTGTTCATGTAGATCCTTGTTTTCAAATATATAATGCTAAAAGTCAAACTAGTTAACAACAATGTGTTAAAAATATATTAAAACAATTGACTTGTATAAATAAAGTATATAATTACAAAATGTATAAAGCATACACCGTTCATATAGGCTACAGAGCATATTTTGGTATTTTCATGGATTTAGATTTAACTTAAAGGGAAATAAAACACTCTATTCCTAGCAATACAAACCTATTTGCATCTTTCATCTCAAAGGGGCTAGTCTCTGAATTTTTTTTTTTGTTCATATTTACCAGTTAAAATACTAAAATGTTAAAAAAATATGAAAATTTAAATTTCACAACATAATATATTTACATACACATTTATGTAGAAGTCCATTACCTGAAAATATTGTTTGTATCTCAGTTTGTTTTTCTGTTAATTTGTCCTTAATAATGTCAGCCAAAGTTGCCCTTTTAGATGGATCTTCAGGCATGAATTTTTCAAAAGCTTTTTGATCTTCTTCACTAATTTCCTAAAAAAAAATATATAAAATGTGTATAGCTGAAAATTCTGGAAAAATATTCCACATAATAAAAATCTTGCATACATTCTATTTTACATAAAATGGAAACTAACAGAAGAATCAAAGTAAAAAAGGATATTTTAAGTAAAAAATAGATGAGAAATAACTATTAATTGTTCTTAACACTAGAATGTCAGGGATTTCAATTACCCTTAAATATCCACTGGTGTCATTTTGATACCACAATACAAAATATATATAAAACTACAATAACTAAATAATTTCAGGATTACTGTACAGTATGGTCTAGTTTTATGGTTTTTAATGTTATTTCATGTGATTATCACATATTATGACCCTTTATAACAAAAAACTAACAAAACAAATTACTTAATCTTGTAAAATGAAATAAAACAATAATCATAATTATTCTAATTGCTTATTATTCTAACAAGCAAAATTGTAATTTTTGTGAGAATACAAGTTTTTTATTCATTATTTATCACTTTTGTACATCATGTTTTGTACATGCCTGGATTTGCAAAGGATACAGTGATATTCAATTTTTCCTGTACATTTTTTTAGTCGTATTTCCATTAACTTCTTAATTTTGCACTTTAGAGAAATTGCAATTCCTTTAAATTAAGTACTTCTCTGATTTTTCAAATTTTTTCCACTTATGTAATTCATTAGCTAAGTTTTGTATATAGTCTTTTCTTGAAACAGATTTACCCAATACAGAGCAGTGAATAATCCAAGAGTTGATTGCTGCAAGGTCCAAAATATTGTAAAATGTATGTACAGGGCATCTTTTTGATCCAGCTTAAAGGAATATTTTCTTGCCATTTGATCTAGGATATCGTGCCACGTTAGGCTTCATTGTAAAAACCTGTCTTTCTTTTATGTGTTGTCTATTGCAATTCTTGAATGAAGTTCGCTCATCACAACATTTTTTTTTTGTTTCTTTCCTTAGTAGAGTACAAATTATTATTTTTTTTTATTTTCATGCAATCTGAGACTTTGCTTCAAGAATGGCATTCCACTTCATTAGTTCTTCCCCGCCAATTTTAAACACTCGAAAAAGTTATCCTGCAACGTTGTATCCTTTGGTCCTAAACGATTCCATAAGTTTCAAAACTACATATTCCACTAATCTTTGTCCTTTAGGTTTCAAATTATTCCCCCCTACCAATATGAGAATGCATTTAATACATATTTACTCTCCAAATCTGCAGCAATCTAAAATTTCTGCCCTTATTTTTCAGGTTAGGACGCAATGGATTGTGAGAAAGGACAATGGGTTTTGCTTGGAAATAATTGTTGGTTGATTGTTATGTTTTCACAAGGCTTATAATTCTTAGGGACAAACTTATTGAAAATTGTATAAACTTCCAAAATCATGGCAAATTTGTTGGTCTGAAGTCTGAGAACGTGTGAATTTAAAGTCAAATCTTAAAAAAAAAAAGGATTTCTTTAAACCTGTTTCAACATATTTGTTTCTTTGCAAAAACCTAGTCCTCAAGAATCAGACCATAGGGATTGCAGTTCAAGGTTTCTAGTGCCACTTTACATCGCAAGCATACAATATCGCTAAAAAAGCACAAAGCTCATCTAAAGTTATAGACCAGGTAATATTCAAAACTTTTCTTGGTACAACTTCAGCACATTTTCTTATATGTTATTATAAGCTGCTGTAAATGAAAAGAAGCCATAATCTCAAAAAATTCATTGACATTTTGTTTTGCTAAGCTTGCTGGACCATTGATTTGTCTTAAAACATTTAGAGCCACAAATTTGCCAGGAACATTACCATTATGTGGTATCTATTCTGTGCCCTTGCTAGCGACATATATGTATATATATATATATATATATATATATATATATATATATATATATATATATACACTCATGTCCATAAATTGAGGATAATTCAGAATCACACAGAAACTGAACTCTAAAATAAAAATTTCACCTGTAGAATTATCACACACATCCTGAAGAAGAATATGCAAATTACAGGAAACCACCAGATCGCGCGGATAGTACGTCACAATGACGAGAGTGTAAGAGAGGGGTATATAAGGAATGGTGGCAAAGAAGTAAAATTGTTCACAAGCACTTTAAAAGCCTTTCAGTGCTATAACCGCGTAGTTATGGTACAAAGGAAGCATTTGGATGATTTTTTACGTGGTAGAATTATTGGACGATTGGAATGTGGACGTACCCAGCTGGAAGTATCTGAAGAACTTGAATCGCCCAGAGTGTCATCTCCAGGCTTTAGCAACGATTCCAAGATGATGGTAATGTGAGTAGATGTTACAACACATGTCGCCCCAAAGTTACAACACTGAATGAGGACCAGTATTTGGCAGTTACTGCCAAAAGAACTGTTATACTGTTTTTTTTTGTAAATAGGTTCTTTTTTGAAATTTGCTCCATGGAGTAAAAATCGCAATTTTTATTAATTATGTCAAACATATAGCATCTTTTTTGCTCTTTATCTTTTGTTTAATAAATAGACTTTACAAATAAGTCAAATTTGTTTTGCTTCTGTCTCTTTCTTTACTTGAACTTCATTATCCTTAATTTATGGACATGTGTGTGTGTGTGTGTATATATATATATATATATATCAAGATTTACAGGAATATTATCCTTCTGTCTCTTTCTTTGCCTGAACAACTTCTTTATAAGTGTAACAACCTGTCACAGGTCTGGGCTGCCTCCACAGCTCGCTTCCTCCAATTCGAACAATATGCAGCAACTCTCTGCCAGTTTTTAATATTTAGAGTTTTTTAAGTCATTTTCAACATCATCTATCCATCTTGTTGGTGGTCTTCCTCTTGTTTGAGATCCCATAGGATTCTTAAATGTGTAAGCTCTGGTCCGGTTGTTTTCAGGGCCTCTCCAGATGTGGCCGAGCCATCTCAATCTGTTACTTCGGATGATTTGAGTAACTTGAGGTTCTTTGTAAAGCCTATATAGCTCGAAATTATATCTAGTACGCCAACAACCTTGATCTTTAACAGGCCCAAATATAGTTCTCAGTGCTTTTCTTTCGAAAGTTTCCAGAGCTTGTATAGTCTCCAAATTCAGCGTCCAGGTTTCGCTAGCATACAGCAACACAGGCAAAATTAATGTCTTATATAATTTTAACTTTGTTTTTCCGCTGATAAGTTTCGATCTTAATTGCTTCTTTAGTCCAAAGAAACATTTGCTAGCCAATTTTATATGGTTGTTTATTTCAGCTTTCAACTTATTTTGGTCATTAATAATGGTTCCGAGGTATTTTAACTCACTAACCTTTTCAAAAGAATGACCGTTTACACAAAAAGAGGCATTGTTTACAGAAGAGGGCAGTGTTTCCATGAACTTTGTCTTATCCTCGTTGATAGTGAGGCCCATGTTTGTGGCCGAGATTTCAAGGGTTTGAAAAGCCTCTTTCACTGCTTTTTCAGATCTTCCAATTATGTCAATGTCGTCTGCGTAAGTCAGTAATTGTAGTGACCTATACAACAGGGTACCGCTTTGGTCCAAGCCACTCTGTCTTGGATACATTTCTCAAATACCAGATTGAAGAGCAAGCAGGCAAGCGAGTCTCCCTGGCGCAGGCCTCTTTCTGTAGTGAAGGGCTCAGACAGATATTTTTGTATTTTAATCCTGCAGCGTACATTTTTTAAAGTAGCTTTCGTGAGATTGACATGTTTCTTGGGTATTTTAAATTCAGTCATTGCTTCAATCATCTTATCTCTATTTATGCTGTCATAAGCAGCTTTGAAGTCGACAAATAAATGAAATGTTTTGATGTTATACTCCTTAGTTTTCTCCAAGATTTGTCTTAACGTATGAATTTGGTCTACGGTAGATCTCTGTGGTCTAAAACCACATTGGTAGTTTCTGATTACTTTGTCAGTATAAAGCTGAAGTCTTCAAACAGCAAGTTGGAGAATATTTTATATGCCGTGTTAAGGAGAGTAATTCCCCTATAGTTGACACTCAAGTTGGTCTCCTTTTTTAAAAATGGGGCAGACAGAGCCTTCTTCCCATTCAATGGGAATTTTCTCAGTCTCCCATATTTTAACCATAATTTTATGCAAGGCATTAACAAGTTCTGGTTCATCAACCTTTAAAAGCTCGGATGGAATGCTATCAGGTCCTGTTGATCTATTATTTTTTAATAGCAAGGGTTACTTCGGTGATGGAAGGTGGTGGGTTTTCCTCATCTACTATGATGTCCTGTTCAGGAGGACAATAGGTTCATCTCTCCCCTCAAGCAGATCTTGAAAGTAGTCTTTCCACACTTTAGTTACTTCATGTGGTTCACTAACGAATTCTCCCCTCTTATTTCTACAAGTTATTGTTCTTGGCTTGAACTCACTTCTCATTCTATTAATTGATTTATAAAACTTTTGGCACTCATTTTGGCTGTTGTAGTTTTCCAGGTTCTTTAGTGAATTCTCAAAAAAGATTTCTTTTTTCTTCTGAGTAGTTTTTTCTCTGCTTTTCTCAGTTCTCTATATTTTTCTTCATGAGTTCTTGTGCAGTGCTTTTGCAACAACTGTAAATATGTCTTCATTTCTGTCGCTTTTCTGCAGTCCTCATCATACCATTCCTTTCTGGCACGACGTTCTAGACCAGGCACAGTCTCATTTGCAGATTTCAAGATTATTTCCTTTACAGATTTCAAATTGAAATCGTTGCCTGATGAATCCAGTTCTGATATGATTCCCGCTGATAGCTTTAATTTATATTCTTTGAGAATATTCTTCTCCATTAGCTTAGAGGTATCAGGTTTATATAGTTCTTTCAGAAAAAATTCTTGCACAATCTAAATCTGACTTTAGACATGACGAGTATGTGGTCAGTGTCAACATTTGCACTTCTGTAGCTTCTTACATCCATAATGTTGTTCCGATGTTTCTTAACTATAAGTATATGGTCAATCTGGTTGTGGGTTTGACCATCAGGGGATATCCATGTGTATTTGTGTATTTCCTTATGTGGGAAAGCTGTACGAATGATGAACAGGTTTTGCCTGAACTTCATTATCCTTAATTTATGGACATGTGTGTATATATATATATATCAAGATTTACTGGAATATTATCAATTTCATCTGCACTTTTTTCAGATTCTTTGCAGTCACTTTCACGGATTTTTATGTCTTCATTGGTATCTAAATTAGAATAAGGCAGCTCACCACCATCCGATTGATTGTCAGAAAGCTCTCAACAAATTAGCAATTTCATCAGGGCTTAGACCTTTTTTATGAGCCATAGTTTCAGTGTGTCAGCTCTGCACCAGGTTCAAAAATAAAAAAAAATTTAATGAGCAGATACACACAAATGCTATGAAACGAAACACTTGGACACAAAAATTTTAGTATAATTCATTTCTGCTGTGAACCCAATAAAACTCCATGAGAATATAGTAAAATTTCATATAAATAATCTTTATTATTTCATACAATTATTTTAAATGGAATTCAGTTTAAAATTTGTGATCTTTTAGTCATAATGTGGACTGCCCTAAAAATGTTATAGCCAATTAAACCATATTTTGCTTAAGATGATATGACAAAATTATTGATAATAAATAGTTCTAAGAAACAATAATTCCATTGAAGAGAAAAAATAAATTAGAACATAATATTTTTATAGAAATGTTAAATAAAATTAAGAAAACATCAATTGAAAATGAATGACACTTTCAATTGATGATCAAGACATACACATTATATCTTACTTCAAGATGTGATGATTAAGATATTTTCTTAACTGGAATTTAAATTGTTAACCCTGGGAAGAAGATCAAATTTACCCAAAAGTACTGTTACATTTTTAAATATTAAATCAAAATAATATCTCTTATGTTAAATTCCAAATCCTTATTTTTCTAATTTTTAACATTTAGAGATAAAAATTAAAGTCTTATATAAATAATTAGTTAGAAAAAACATGACCAATTATGAAAATTATACATCAAACATCTCATTAGCAAAATCTTACAATTTCTTCAGCATGTCCATCACCAGTGAAGTTTGCATTATCTTTATCAGGAAAATCTGCACTTTCTTTTTCTTCTGGTAACCCAACAAACAAGTGTGACTTTTGAAACTTGCTGCAAATACTAAAAATAGACACAATTTATACAAAAATACATTTACTATTTAATTATAAAGATCCTTTACAAATTGATAAAATTATTATTACATTTCATTGTAATACCAATATTATTGTTCCCCAAAATCAAAAGAAAAAAATTCATTTGTTAAATTCTTTTAAATGTATTAGAAAAAACATTTATTAAATTAAGAATTTTCATTAAATAATCAAAATTAACAGTTTATCAGAGGAAAAATACCCCCCATTAATTTACAAAATTGCAATATCTAATATTGAATTTTTTTCCTTTCTTCATATTAATAGGGATATTGTGCTGTGGAACAGAAATAGGAAAGCTGTAATGATATAATAGACAATTCAAAATAAAGCCCTCAGACTAATTACCTCTTCTGCCACTTCCACTACCATCACTGTCCTTGAAATATAGACAAATATTAAGCCCCTAGGGGTTAGGAGAGAAAAGCAACTACTCTCACAATTTGAAAAATGCACGAGACTGCCACTCCTGCACTGGCAACAATACATTCCCTCTCCAAGACGACTTAAATCACACCATTCTTTCTGTTCAAGAACCAAGACCTACTGAATAAGTACAATACAAAGATGAACATTCCTCGCTGGCCTCTTAGCCTTAGAGTTTTTTTTCCCACTCTATGCCTTCCAAATTTAAATTTATCAGTTAATTTTCCATAGAAAAAGATTGATGCCTTTCCTGCTACACTTTGTGCCTATGCTTTAGAAACCATTACGTTTTTATACCCAAAGGATATGCGACTCTATGTTTAATAGTGATGGTTTTGCCTAAGATGATGGTGCAGCTGGGACTGGCTTCTATTATAAAAACCTTTTTGAAGGCTCTTTCGCAGCAGGTTTGGGCACTACAAACTTTGATGCAGAGATAGAGACTGTGTGACAAGCAATATGCCATCCGACCAATTTATCTACTTCTTATAGATAAGCTGTTTTCCTTGTGAATTCTCAATCTGTAATCCCCACTCTCTGTTCCTTACGCAATAGCAACTAAATAGAGGTGGATGCAGAGAGAAAAAAAATTCATGAAAACAGTGCTGATTGGACAATTGTCTTCCAATGGATCCTTAGCCATTGCAGCATCAAGCCCAAGCAATGAAAAGAAGGACTCTCCGAAAACATGGTTGCAACCTCCCACAGCCTTCTGGTGGCTAGTCATGCAGCCAGTCTTTTTCAAATAGCTCTTGATTCGTGGGAAAATATATTCATGGAATTCAAGAGGATATGTTAGGGGGAAAATCTGGGAGGCCCTGCTCCATAGTCTAGTCCCAAAGAATCTTCCTAGACTTTGACCTCTGCCATGACTTTCTTCAGGAACACCTACACCGTATTGGTGAGAAAAACACTCCTCACAGCCCTCAGTGCCTTAAAGGCAAGGCTATGAATTTTATTCCTTTGATAGTTTATGCTTCCCTGGCCAACACAAAATTTAACTTTTCTTTTGACATCTTTTCTGCAAAGGTTAATTTGTATTGGGCTGCTCACAGGAAAATGACCTACACGGCGTCTTCCTCAATGAAATGAAAATAATAATGAAAAAAATTTTTTCAAGTTATTTCCTACTTTGAATGGATGAATAGAAAGTATTTTATTAAGGATTGAAAATTTGAACAGGTTGGCTAGTTAAACAATAACCTGTTTTTCAGCCTTTGTTTTAACAGTAACATTGTTACAACAATTGAGACGAATCTTTGGTGTCAAAAACCAGTAATTAATTTAATGAATTAATATTTGAAAAAACCGTATTAACATCAAGTGTCATCCACTGCAAATTTAAAAAAATTTCTTTACATTTGATTAGATGAATAAGAAATATTTCATTAATGATTGAAAATTCGAATAAGATAAATAAATAAATATATAGAGAGTAAGCTAATAGTAGGAACTTTAAAAAAAATCATATAAATAGGGATTAAAACTTAAAATTAATTCAACAGGTAATTAGGATATTTTGGTCTGATGAAACTAGTACTTTATCACATTAATGTCAAATAAATAAAAAAGATTCATCTACAGTTTTCCAAAATTAGATGAACATTCCTTCAGAAGATAAAAATCAATCTTAAGGGTAGCGCAAAAAATTTAACAAAAATATAATTTTCACTGCATAACATATAAAAAACACAAACATATAGAGAAACTTCAATAATATAACATTTACTAATATATCAACTTCACATTAAGTTTTATCAGCCCATTTCTCTCTAACATTAATATAATTTTCCCCCTTAAAATTAGATATCTTTTGATCCAGGAACTGGCTGATGTTACAGGAGGCATCAAAAAAATTTTAGTTTTTAAAGAATAGGAGTAGAAACATAATGTTTAGATAACACTGAAGAATTATAATTTTTTTTTAAAGAAATTGTTAATTTAACCAAGGGCTTCAAATTGTAACTGAACCAAAAACTCAAAAAACCAGCTATTTTGGTCAGAATGAAAACCAGAGCTAAATTGAAAAATAAAAAAAAATATTGGCTTCCTTCATTTCAATACATTTTGTTACTATAACCATCTTATTTTAATTTTCCATTTTAATGTCAACCATATAATTATCATATTCGATTTCCTGTTTTGATGTTCATTAGTACTTTTCGATTTCAGTTTCAAATGAAACTACTAGTAAAAGGCAGATTTAACTCAGTTGAATGGAACTAGATGATTTTTTAAAGAAAAATATCAATCTGAGTTAGATTTTTTGTATCTCAGCTGTATGACCATCCACAGATGTTTGTTTAGATAAACCAGAATGATGAACGTAGTTGTCAAACGCAATTTTGATAATGGATAACAATGCAAGTGCTCATTATTCTCTGCTCACCACTCGTATTGTACATGCTGGTTAATTGTATCAATTCACATAGTGTAACAATTAAAAAAAAAGAATTAATTCTTTCAACTTTTGATAGAATTACAGTTTTTGTTTATGATAGTGCCAATAAAAATATATAAAATAAAACTATTAATTCAGAACTGAACCAAAAACCATTATTTTGGGGGGAATGAAAACCGGAACTGAACAGATATTTTTTTTAGTTGAACTGGAACGAAAAGAATTATGGTTCAAAGCCTTGATTCAACCAAATATTAATAAGCTATTTATTCCTCCATCTTCACATCTTTCCAAAATTATTAACAAAATGTAGCATGATGGAAAGGGGACATATCCTACATATAGACATGAGAATAAGCAGACTTGGGGAAAAACACAGAGGAGGGGGGGGGGAGATCGCATATAAAGGCATTTATTTTTATATAATAATTTTTACTTTCAGAAGCTCAATTTTGAGGGGAAAAAAGCATGTTTATATTGGGAAGAACTTTCAGAGTTCCCAGAATTGAAAAAGGACAAGCTAAAATTCAAATCAATGATGAATAAAACTCAAAAGAGGAAAAAATGAATTTCATTTGCACAATCAAATTTCTTTCACTTATATAAACTTAACAAGAACAGAATTAACCCAAAAAACATTCATGCCCTCTCTAATAAATTGAAATACTTTATTACATTTATTTTAATTCAAAAATTTCTTTTAATTACTAAAAGTAACATAAGATACATAATGATGGGTGTAAAAAGAAGAATTTATTGAAAATATCAAAATGTTTACTATATTCTAATTTCATAAAATTCTCAACTTTTGAAAATGACAAAACATAAAATAACTAATCGACATTTCAAGAAAACTTTTAAAATAATGTTTAAAAAAATTCTTTAAATGATGCATGAATAATATTTTAATTTGATAAAACAATGCATGATATCCCAATACTTTTTAAATAATGTAAAGAGAACTTCACAATAGATATTTTTTATAAAATTCTACTTTTTTGCAAAAATTGACTTTTGATTTAGTAAATCTCATATACTAAGGTAAATTTAAAGGCATGTATATAGTTGCATGCAAGAAAGTAAAAACTTTAAAATGAAGATGCTTTTATAAAAAAAAAAGTGAAATAACTCAATTTTTAGGAAAATTTATTTTTAAAAAATATTATGCATACAGTTCCAAATTTTATTTAAATACTTAAAATAGCATAAATAATTTAAATTTAAATCTGGATGTGTAACTCATTAACATAACCTTTTGTTGTATTTATTTTATGTAATATTCGCAAGTAATGTTGTTCCTTACATTATAATGGTGATTCAATGGAAACTTGGCAAAATTTTGGCGATAGAGTCAAGTTGGCAAATCCGTGACCATATGAATTTTTCTGGAAATTTTTTGAGAGAAATCTAAGTAGATCTTTCTTGAAGGATCCGTGACGCTGATAAATGGGGAGTCGTTCGCTAAAACTAAGTTTTGACTGTTGCAAAGTTAGTTTTGTTTTGACTAGCTATCAGTTGGTATTGATTTAACCGTGAATAGTCGAACAGAGATTAGTGATTACTTCGGTTGTTGAATAGGAAGAATGAGTGCTTGTGAATAATCTTTAAATATACTTGCATTTTAGACATTGATAGTTGTGTCTGAGCACCGTAGAAAGTGTGAAGGCCTTCTGAGACTTACTAAGTGAATTTGAGTACTGTATCCTATATTTCAAGCATTGTTTTCCAACAATAAATTTCCATTGCTCCTGAAGAACTGTCTTGTGCTTTGAGACTGATTGCATAAAATCCTCGAACCCTGATATACGTAACAATACAAAAGTTAATGGCTTAGTTAGAAGAAGTTGACATCGAAACTGTGACCAAGCAATAATCAAATACAAGAATGATTTAAGAATTTTTAGGCTTCTTTATTGAGCCAATTTTGAAAGCTTTATATATAACATATACCTAGAAGTATCTTGCCAACTTCTAATGGTAAAAAAGCAGCATCTATTTCTTATGCCAAATGCATTAAGTGACACACACACACACACACACAAAAAAAAACATAATCAAGCTCTTATTTTTTTTTTGTTTCTTTAAAATATATAACTCTATTTCTTTCTATATTACTGCAGTATTATGTGCCAGAAATGAAACTAAATGTTTAAAAGACATCCCACAATTTTTTAATTAATACATCATCAATTGTGGCTAGGACTTTCTTTAATGAATTCCCCATTAAATTTAGAATTGCAAAAATGCCACTTTGAATTAAACATTTTACAAGATCAAAGGAAGTCACAATGGGATAATACCAGTACTGTCATCAGATGCTTCAGTAAAAAGACCTTGCATCATGCATATTTTCTTTCCAAATAGAAGCTAGTTCACTAATCACCTCAAATGTTTCAGTACTTGCATACTTATTCTTTGTGTGGCAATACCAAACTGTTGTAAGTTAAAATTGTGTAAGGAATTAAAAGTTCCAGCATTGATGAGACATCATGATAAATAGTTATCTTTATTTTAAAGTATTAGATCAACATTCAAACAAGTACTAAAATAAAAATTCATCATACATGAAAAACAAAAGACATCACATAAATACCTGCACATGGTAAATATCCAATCAGTGACAAAGGCCTCATTTACAAATAAATCATACACATGTCCAGAGTGACAGAAAATTTGCATATTCATCCACTTATTGCGATGAATATGCATACAATTAAAAAATAAAATCATTTCCCGACTTACATGTTTATTTTAAAATTATAGTAGACATGAGATAGAATTTAAGTGGGTTTTTCTGGCACAGACCTTAATATTTTCTAAAAAAGGAGGCCAGTATAATGAGTAACTTATGTTCTACAAAAAAAAAATTAAAACTTCAGCCCTTATTACATTTGACTGAACATCCTCCTTGAGAAATTTATTCAATTTTGGGTAACTGTTAATTGCTGTACTTGCAACATACTTTGAAGTCTTAACAAGATTGCCTCTGATAGAAATGTATGTCAGCACAATACAAAATACATGCTTTCCCCTTCTTAGAATACATTAATGCAGTTGAATACTATTTTATAACACTCTCTATATGTTTGAAAGTATATTTTGCCTTTGTTAGAACAATCAATGAAAAGAAATCATCCGACCCTAAGAAGCGTAAAGAATACAAGCACTTGCAAAGTTGTTACAGAGGAAGAAACATAAAAATGCTTCGCCTAATGGAATTAATTGCACCTAGAAATTAAGAACCAATAGCTAACAAAATACCATATGTAGGGAGGATTAACCGTGATTTTTTAAAAATCTTAATGGCAATGAGTTCTATGGGGGGTTTTCATCTACTTATTTTAAGGTCTTTGTCAATATAAAATAATAAATAAGAGCTACAGGTGGAAAACTATAGAGAATGACATTAATTTCGTAAAAAAGTGTAGACATAAATAATCTAGGCACAAAAGTTTGAAAAACAAACATTTTACTTGAAAAGTGTGAAAGTTGACAGGTATAAAATTTACATTGGAAAAAAAAATACACACAATTTACAACAATTACTAAAAAAATAATCTAAACTGCATATACCTGCTTAATCCAACCTCTTCTTCCACATCTTCCAATTGCTTTCGAGCTTCTGATAAAATTTTCTGAGTTAACTTTTCATCAACAGTCTGCAATAAATAAAACATTTTTAGTATGTTGCTATTTCTAATGCCACCTGTCTGATGGTGTCAGATCGAGGTCAATGAAATTCATTGTGGTAAAGGGCTAGAGATTTACGCCTGTTGTTAACCCTAGCTTTGAGCACAATACGATTTGGCTCAGTTCCATTCTAATTTTGAGAAAGAACACCCTGGGGATGGTCAGAACCCCCACCTCTGTTCCCCTTCCACCAACCTCACGAGAGGCAGCTTGATGGCTATTTAGAGTACCCTCATGCTGCAAATGCACTATACATTTACAAACATCCATGTCTTCTCCGAGATTCAAATCCAGGCCCAACGGCAGAGCAGTCAGCATCACTAACCACTTAACCCGATGGGTGGCATAGTATATAATAATTTAAAAGATTACAAGATAAGAAATAAATTAACATTATGTAATTAACATATCATTAGAAATTTAAGTTTAAATATTATTACAATCATGATGCATAAAACGAAAAATTTCCATTACAACTAATAACATACTAAAATCCTGTTCAATGCTAAATTAAATAAATTATGAAAGGGAGGGGGGGTCATAAACCAAATCTTTAAAAAAAATTATATTAAAAAAATCAATACTAATATTTATATTAAATAAAAATTTTATTCTGTAAGTTTTTTAAAAAATTTTTTGAAATAGATTAGATTTATTACATATCCCACTTCATAACGAGATATGAGGCATTTTCAAATTAGTAATGAATACACTAAATACTGAATTTTAAGTGTATGTACTTTAAAAATACATTTTTGAGTAAATGATTTTTGCTTGCAACAAAAGCTTCTAGTAATAATTAATTATATTTTATTTTAAGCTACATATGAATAGCAAAAAAACCTGGGAGTATGGAAAATAATTAAACAAGGAATGGGACAAAACCGAAAATGTACTTTGTGCTTCTCAGTTTCAAATGTGTAAGTAGGAACATATAAAAAGTTTATGCATGGTGAATCATCTTCAATCAAAACACAATAACAATATTATCAGAAATAATAAATTTCAGATTAAAAAAAAAAAAAAAAAAATAATAAATAAATCTTTGGGTGTGTCACTGCACAATATAGGTCAAGTTTTCAGTACATGCTATGGAACATTTACTTAATGCTAAAATGCTAAGAAGCAGAAATACAGATAATCGATTAACAACAAATTTTGCTAGTGAGAAAAATCTAGAATTTAAGGATAAATTTACAAAAATCCCTCAAATTCGTATGTGTTTCACAATAAGTTTTGATGAATGGGCTATTTGTAATGGTAAAAGAAAGAAAATGTAATGTTCTCTGGAGGATGGTTTTAAATGAGATCTAATTGGCATACAGGGTTCAACAGTTTAGTCATTATTTTTACTTACTAGATGGAGCAAGCATTATGAAAAAACAAAAACAAATACAATTAAATGAAATTTAAAATAAATTTTGCAACACTATTTAATTCATTTGTATATTGAAGCTTTTTACAACAAAAATGAAGGCAAAATTTCAGATCCCGAAAATGATGAAGAAACTGAATTTCAATTTAATTTCTTAGGAAGCAATAAAAAAATTTAAGCATAACTAGTGATGAGTACAGCTTACAGTTTAAAAGACACAAACATAAAAGAAATACTTAAAAACATTTGAAAGATTGTCTAATTTCTTAGAAAATCACCAGTAAGAAATTATATGTTTCATGATACATTTTGAAGGCAGTGAGAGTAAAAAACTTTAAATTAAACCAAAGTCCCTTTAATCATATAGGTCAGCAATTCCCAAAGTGGTCTGTATTGACCTCCAGGGGTTCACGACAACCTACTAGGGGTCCATGTCCACAAATAAAAAAAAATAATAATTTAGGGGTCCATGATGTGTAAATGGGGGGGAGGTCTACAAGAGTGACTCAGCTTAAATTAGATTGTGACTTTAATTTTAAAAGAAAGTGGAAACCAGATTTATTTACTAAACTTAATGAGATTAATTGGCAGTTACAAGGTCCCAGCAGCAAAAATTTTATTAAAACAAGGATCATCATTTTAGTGTTTCTAGTCAAAATTAGGCTCAAGGAATATAATATTGGACATCATGAATGTTCTCAATTTACCACAGACAATCTGCCAAGAAAATGACGTTTTAACCTGTGTTCAACATTTAAATACCCTTTATTCAGATTTTGAAACTAGGTATGAGAATGCTTCGATTATGGTAATACTACAGTAGGCAATGGATTCATATGGTTACACAGAAAAATAATCTCATGTTACAAGAGGAACTGATTAGAATAGGCATTAACGTAGATCTTAAAATAAAGTTTAGAAATGGAGGTCAGCAATTTTGGCTTTAAAAGATATACCTGTTATTTATAAAGAATTATGGAACATCCTAAGAAAGTTTATAATTGCTTATCCTGATGAAAAGAAGTTTAAGTGTGGTTGCAAATATAAAAAAAAGGGGAGAAAGATGGGACACAACTAATCAAAGAGATATAGGAATAAACCTGATAGGATTGATGCCAAAGTCTGAACATTTGCTTTTGAAGCCTCAGATTGATCCCTCCCTTTAAAATAATTTTTTTCGTTCAATTATTTTATGTAACAGTTACTCTACGTATGAAATTTTAATTTAATTAAATTAACATGTGTGTTTTTTAAGTTTCACAACAGTAAGCAATTCAAAAAATTTTAAAGTAGCTCTATACCAGATGTAAAAAAAAACCCACTTAAGTTTATAAATCTGCAAAAATTTAATATTAGGTAAGTAGGGGTATACCCCAAACTGAAAAACATGGCAAGGGGTCTGAGATAAAAAAGTTTGGGAACCTCTGGTATAGATCCTTATACAACAAATTATTCCAAAGTACCTTTTAACATCATAGGTATAACTATGACAGAAAGATTAGTACAACTTAGTTTACATAAAAAGCACATGGGAAGAAATGGGATTAAGAATTTATACAATGAAAGTGACTTTTAATATTTTAGTAAATTTAACTGAGATATTCAAGTCAATAGAATTAATTGGCAGTAAGAAAACTTTGTAAAAATAGTTATAATTTACTATGGAAGGAGAATACTGACATTTTTATTTACTCAGGAACAAAAAAATGCTGCCATAGGAAAAAATATTTTTATCATTTTTAAATTACTACTATTATAGCTCACACTCTTTATATATTTTTTTTATTTTGTTAGAATTTTCAATCCTTAATAAAATAATTTCTATTCATCCAATCAAGTTCAAATAAATTTTTTTAAACTTGTAGTGGATGACACTTGATGTTAATAGTTTTTTCAAATACATATTAATTAAATTTTATTTTTTATTTTAAATTTATTCTGCATTATTTCCCTCATAATTACAATTAGATGCAACAGATGGCGCCAGTACGTTTTTTCTAACAAAGTAGGAAAAAAAATTGACAGTAATTTTTTTTTTATATTACTTGCTTGAAAATAAAATCTAGAAAGTTGAAATAAAATGTCTTTATTGGCAACACAAAATATACACATAAAAAATGTTAATAAATATTAATTCCCATTCGCTTTCCACCCATTTTTGATGTATTATGAATACGACGTTACTCATAACAATAGAATATGTGGCAGTAAAAGGTTATCAGCCAGAATACTCCATTAGGCGTCAATTGTATCATTTTTGGCAACTTAATCACCTGTGCTGGCGAAACAGAAGAGTACCAATATTAATAATACCATATATTAGAGGTGCCCAACCTTTTAGGCTGAGGGGCCAAAAAAAATTTAATATGATTATATTTAGGGCCAAAGTATTATGCGATGGCAAATACGTTATAAACTTGAAAACACTGTTTTATGACAATATGCATTCATCACTATTACTTTACTTATTTTACTCATTGGAATGATTAAAATACTTTGGCTAAAAAAAAAGATTCCAGCTAAAAAGGTGGCAAACTTGAAATTATATAACAGAAGAAAAATTTTGCTAATTATATAGAGAACACAATTTACATTTTGGAAAAAATTAGAACTTAAAATTTTAAAATTTAATGAGATGGCTGGGACTGAATATTTGAAATTATTGATTTTACGTCAGGCTTAAGACTTGTAGTAATACATAGAACAGAAGAAAGGTTTTCATCTTCTATTCTATTTATTTTTGATTTGTTTAAATTCATTAGTGAGAAAGTTTGCTCACAAATGTAAATGCTGCCAAAGAAAGTGGCACATCCACTTTCACGAAACACATCCACAAGCAAGAAAAATCCTTGGGTAAGTTTTTATAAAACTCTAATATAGATTTTTCTTTGAATTGATTTTTGATAACATCAGAATTTTGTAAATCAATTAAAGGCTAACTGCATACTCTCATTCATTAGATTTGTATCAATAGAAAATGGAGAAGAAAATATATCAATTTTTGTTTGGCACTTTTTTAAATAAAAAAACTGATCAACAAATGCATTCCGAAAGATTTGAATTTGTCCCTCATACTGCATCTTCATATGTGGAAATTTTTCATGCCTTTTTTGGCAGTAAGGAAAGTGTACAAATTTTTTAGTTTTCAGCTGGTTTTGAAATAAGCATAATTTTTGTTCAAATGCCTTTACGTTATTTATCAATTGAAAAATGATTCTTTCCTTGTAGCTTTGTGTTTGTCATTCAAATGGCCTGTTAAGTCATTGAGAAAAGCCAAATCACATTGGAAACTTGCTTTGTTTAACCTTCTTGCATTTTTAACCACAGTCAAATAGAAATGTAACAATTTCATTAAATAGTTCCATAAAACGTTTAAGGGTAACTCCTCGGCTGAGCAATATAACTTCTGTGCAATAACGAATATCAGAAGGCAAATCATCAAAATCTTTTAAAAATTCTTTAAATTGCCTATGTTTGAGGACATTTCTACAAATAAAGTTAATTGCTTAAAAATAATGGCTCCCGGTGATAGTCCGTGAAATATTACCTCTATTTGGACACATTAATTTTCTTAAATATAATTTTATTTTTCAATAATAAAATAATTATATGCTTTTTCTTTTTACTATATCTTAAAAATTATGTAATTGTTAAACGACAAACAATAAAAGGTTGAGTTAATTTTTTAGTTACACAATAAAAAATAAGATTAAATATATTTTTCTTGGTATTCATTTTTAAATGAGACATCTTTTGTTAAATTTTTTAGCCTCATTCCACACATATGCACACAGAAGAATATATCTTAAGATAATATTTAAAGATATCTACATATAATAGGTACATTAGATCTGCAGGTTATAGGTATTTAATGTAATAAATTACAAAAAAAAATATTGTACCATAAAATTCTCCACATATTAAAATTGTTATAGCTGTGTGCTTTGCATGAATTTCCAACCTAAAATTTAGGAGCTGTTCTAGCTTAAATTTAGATTTTAACGCTGAATCTGTTGATATGTTAATAAGTTGTTCCCTGTCCTTCATTGTAGGTGTTTTTCCCCCCCCACAAATGTAAAAACAGTGCCTTTTCCATTAAAAAACCATTTAGCTTTATAAAACAATGTACTATCAAGTATAAAAAAGGGCTTTTGGTGACAGACCTCATAATTTTGAACCATGGTCAAGTGACAAGGATGACACCTGAGCTGGCGCCTTCCTCTCCTAACTTCCACACCATGCCAATAGAAGGATGCTTGAGCCTCGACAGATTTAACATCCATCAGCCCCTCTACACAGCGGGTCTTCAGCAGCACTAGGCTTAAACTCATGACACTGGTCATAAGCCTGTTACATTGACTACTAAGACTACTGTGGCCACTGTACATGCTTCGAAAGTGTTCTAAAAAGTAGAATATATCTATGTGAATCACATCAATTTTTAAATTTAAAGATGCAACACCTTTTACTGATGCCATATTTAATGAATAACATGTTGCCCATACTTGCAAAGTTTTGCCTCTCATCTTTAAATGGACAACTCAATTTTCCCCTCACATTAATGAAGCATTATCCCTCATACATGAAATTGTTCAAAAAGTATACATTTTTTAAAAATTCATTCAATGGAATTCACAATCAAATTTGGAATTGTAAAAAAAAAGTATTTTGAATTACTGCGCACCCCCTTTTTTACAACAAAACCTGAAATGTACATATGTAATGCTCTTACGCTTTGAAGTATATTAGGTAAGTTTGTAAGGAGAGAATGTTATTTCTTTTAAATAAGCTGCATTTTGATATATGCTAGTTTAATTTTTAATAGAGTTATACCTTCTATTTTTAAAGCTGGCATTTTAATATCCAGCACATAATGTGCACTATATGCCTGATGTTACGGTAGATATTTTGTGAAATAAAAGTGTTGTTGTTGTGGCTAATGCCACCTGTCTGACGTAGTAAGAACGATACCCACGAAATTCATGATGGCAAAGGGCTAGAAGTACGCCTGTTATTGGCCTAGGCCTTGAGCACCATACAGGTGACAGTATGAATTAGCTCGGGCAAAATCAAAGTAGATCACCACAACAAAATATTATTTGTAGTTTGTATCATTACTACTAAGTGACAAACAGACCTTATTGCATGCATTTGATTCTGTACTCTGACTAGAAGCTAGTTTTTTTAGTATTTGCACATCCACACACTGCTTGGTGAAGTCAAGATATTAGAAACATTTTCCAAAAAAACAGAACTTAAATAGCTGCAGTCAAATGGAACAGTATGTTCTACAAGAAAAAATATAAACTGTATTTCAGCTCTGATTACATTTGATTGGACATTATTTTTGACAAAAAATGATCCAATTTTGAGCAACTGCTACTTTATTTTTCATTTAAAACTAACTTTGGAGTTTTCACATGATGAGCAATATCATAACGGCCACCGTGACAAATGCATATGTAAACCATACAAATCCAAAACACACATTCTTCCTTTTAGAATGTGTTAATACATTTGAATTCCTTTTTATACCATTTTTTATATGTTTGAAGGTTTGCTATTTAATTTTTGTTAAACATTGTGGTAACAATCAGCCAAAATAAATCATTTAGCAATCTGGAGCATAGGAAATACAAACATTTGCAAAGTATACAATAAGTCATGGGTATAGCGTTAATATCAAGACATTTTTGAGGGACTGTGTCAAATCACAGAATCCTGTTCTATCAATTTTTTTATACTTAAAACACTTTCTAAACAAAGTACTAATTTCAATAAAAATGCTGATTCACTTTCTGCAACCATTTTGGTCTTTGGGTCCTACATCTTTCTTTTCCTCTTGGATTTTTAAATTATGAAAACGATGGTGCAAATATCGATACTTGTGTACTATAGCAGCAATCACCACAGCTCTATTAATAACTCACCAAGTTGGCAACCCTGATTTCCTATGTGTCATACGTGCTGAATTGGCAGCCAGGTGCTTTGTTTCATATAAAAGGTTGCCGATAGGAAACAATATGTAAGTACCCGAATATCTTCAGTGTGCTATTTCAGGACAAGAATTGAGAATTTTTTGATATTTATTTATACATTTGTATTGATTAAATTGGTTTTCAATTATTTCAATAGAATAAAATTACCGATTGATGTATTTAAATATTTTATATACTTCACAAATTCAAATAATTGATGCCATTATGCATACTTTTAATTTGTTAAATCATATGAATATTTATTTGTATAACCTTCTCATTAGTGGCATAGTATAGTAAAATGTCTTAACACTTTACATATTCTTGGAAAATTTTCTTTAAAGCTCATATTGGAAAAACTAGCTATATAAAAGATAACTATAGTCAGATAGAGTTAGTTTAGTTAATTATTGTTCCAACAGAAAATAAAAACTTCATCTGGGAACTGTATAAAACTACAATAATAGATATTAGTCTTTCTAAAAGATCTTAAAATTCTGTAAAAACCATTCCTTTTCTTTCATAACATGTTTTAAATATGTGAATCTAGTGATTTTAAATTTTACATTTTGTTCACAAAAAGTCAATTTATTAATATAAACTAACATGGTAAAATATAGTTGTATGTAATTATAATTGCTGAAAAATTTGTATATATTTTTTATTTTGGTATACTAGATTATACTATATAAATAATTAATTACGACCATTAAAAATTATAATTTGCAAATTAATCTTTTGACTCTTTTAAATGTGAATACTTGAATGATGCTCAACAAACATGTATATTAAAAGTGAGCTTTAGTTCTAATTTAACAATATATTATTCCATGAATGTATTAATTTAAATAAATGGATAGTAAGGCAAGTAGTTAACTAGGAGGAGAGGTATCTAGGTCAAAATATTTAACCCTCTCCCTGCGTATCCCACGATTTCCATGGGCAACGCAAATGTAGCAAAATTTGCATAGTCCACAATTTTCATAGGGATACATTTTACTCGACTATTTAGCTGCATAACCCTCACTGTTTCCATTTATGTTTCTGTTTTTATGTGTGATCTAATTCTATATTTTAAAATAATAACTCTTCAATATTTTTTTTTTTAAAATTTAACTCTAAAATGTAAATCTGAAATAGGTACCTTCTAAAAAATACACAATTTTTGAACCTATTTTAATAAAATAATTACACAGCAAGAGGGTTAAGAAAGGATTTAATCAAGTTTTTTTTCTCATAATCTATCGCTGACAAATGCTTACTTTTGTCCCAGTGTGGTAATTTTCTTTACATATCCAGTGCTGGCAAGTATAAGTTAATTTTGATAAGTAGAACTATTTGTTCATTACTATTTTGAATTGCTTATAGAAAATAGATTTTTATTATTACATTCAAAGCAGTTTAGTTAATGATAACATAGTTCTATAAAACTAAATTAATTTGGTACTTTTCTGTTTCGGGGAGGGTAAAAATCAGGGGCGTAGCTACCACCATATCAATGATACAGGGCCCCCGACACGTGTAAGCAAAAAGTCGTAAAATATTATCAATAACATAGCTTCTTTTTTACTCTTAAAAAATCATCCATCACTGTTTTCAAATGGTTAAAATTTTTCCACCGTTTACATCTTTGGTCCCACAATAAGAAATCTTTAAAAGCAGATTTTGGTTTACTCAAAATATTGAAAAAATAAGGAGTGATATAGAATAAGAAAAGCGATTTTCTTGAAATGATTTGTTACTACATATGTTTGTCTTGTAGTAACAGGTATTGATTGATGAAGGAAGGCAGATTAGCTTGGGTATGTAATTCCTCTTTCAACGAGAGCTTCCTTGGGAGTAGTGCATTTAGTTTTATTTGTCAGAGAAATTGATGTCTATATTTTTAAGTTCAGATTAGTAGTCTTTTATCCTGTTGTATCTGGCAATGAAAGAATCTGATGATGGATTTAATGAGTTGCCTCAGGACTGTAAAACCAGCTAGTAGAAATGTAATATAGTAACAGAGTAAGCGGAATAAAGATGTTTAATATTTTCCTCTTCTGAAATGGATGTAAATTTATTTTATTTATAATATATTTGATCATAGAGCAATGATTAACATCAATGTCTCATTTGTGTGGTAAAAAAATGATTTTTATAGGCACTTTTCTATCATATCATCTGTAAAGTGGGCAGTTTTGTTTAGTCTTCTGTCCTGCATCAAAAATTATATTATATATATAGGTATTCCATAGCTTAATAAAAAATGCAGGTAAAAGTTTTGAAATTTTATAGATATTTAGAATGATTCAAAGTGTCATATGACCTAATAAAAAAATATTTCAATGATTTTAGAGATTTAATAGGACTCGAATGACTTTTTTTTATAGGTTGGCTGATGACCCAGAATATAAAGCAATTTAATTTTATTACATTTTTAGAATCTTCTGAAGAACATGGTCTACCAGAATCTAAAGGAATGTGAAGAATCAATTAATATATCTACATGAAAATTCACTTCAAGGAAATACAATTGACATTCAATTAGATAGTGAAATCAATAGTAAATTTACCTTTTGGTGAAACGTATTGCATTGAAAAAATTAATGTTATAATTACTTTAGCGGCTTGCAATTTACCTTTAAGAGGCCACGTTTCCAAATCAGGAAATTGCATATCAATTGTACACTTGCTGTCTGATTGTGATCCTGTTTTAAAGGAATTTCTCTTGAAGCCAAAGGGGGAAATAAATAATTTAAGTCTTACCATTCAAAATGAAATAATTAATTTGCTTGGAACCAAAGTTAGAGAAAATATTGTTATGAAAATCAAAAAAGCCCCATTTCTGGCAAATATGGATACTACACAAGATCTTTCAAAAACTGATCAGCTTTCTGTAGTGTTTCGATATATTAATATAAAAGAAAAGGATGATGTACCTAACACAAATAAAATGTGCGAGTCCTTTGTGGGATTTATGTCAGTAGCAGATTGCACTGCCCAAGGGATTAAAACTGAAATTTTAAATGCAATAGAAAAATATGGAAATAATTGGTTCACTCCTAGGAGAGCCCACACCCTTAGCACGAATTACTTTGGTTGGCGATAATTGTGCCATCTTGGTAACCCTACTTTTTTTAAAAAACTGCATGCAGCAACCCTAACTATTTCTAACATTTTCGTATATTGTGGGCGCGCATTTCGAATTTCTTTTTGTTGTTAGGCTTCGGGCTGGCTGCGTGTGTGTGGGGGAATATGCTTTAGAATTTTTTACTTTGTTGAATGCGAAAGGTAAGAAAGAATTGATTGAATGGTGTATGAAGGACGGATTGATTGCTTCAAGTTATGAATGTCCTAAATGTAATGATTGGCATGATGTAACATGGTCGGCAATAAAACGCTTTCTTGAGTGTACCAGCCACGCGAATGTATGTTTGACCATTACCTCGCAGAATAAATATGGCGGCGCTCACACGATCATTCGCTTAGCAATGAGACCTTTAAAGCTTTTTAAAATCTGTTGTTACGCTGTACCCTCCACTCGGAAAAGATCAGCAGTAAGAAAGTAAGTGCTGTTTTTATATTTTTTATCTTAAATGTTTAATTTCTGTATTGTTTACAAAAATTTTCATTACACATCCACCTTTTCCCGCTATATTTCCTTTGCCGCCATTGTCAGCTTCGCTTGGCGCCATCTTGTTCTGGCGTGGCGCTTTTTTCGGTTTGTCGTTAAGGGTGTGGGCTCTCCTAGGATTTTACCAAAAATTTGTTGAAAAAAGGAGAAAGTTGGAATAAATTGAAATAGAAAGATAAATAAGCAATATCAGTAAAAATGCTAATAATGAAATTTCCGAATCCTGGAATTCGATTCCAGACACATTTAACTGTTTGAAGAAGCTGGACCATCTATTTTAACTATATTTTCATTCCATGCCTGCGAGTCCTTATTTTCAGAGATGAATAGCATTAAAAGTCGCTTAGAAACTATTTGATTGATGACTCCAATTCAGCATGTATTCTGCAGCAACAGAAATCCCACTAATGTTACTTTAATTTGAATTACATGTATAACTAAAATATTTACTACTAAAAGGTGCAAAATGTACTTTTTCGTAGTAAATAAAGAGTTTTGAGTTATTAGTATTTAGTTTTATTATTTTTCCAATAATCACAAGTCAAAATTATTTGACAGGCACGTCTATACTTCAATAAATATTTTTTCAGAAAAAAATGGCACGTTGATCCATAAAGGTTCGCCAACACTGCTCTATAGCATGAAAAAAAATGACCTACAAAAAGATAGTATTCTGCTGAATAATCTTCTGGATGAATTGGTAGCAGTTTGAAACCAAAATTCATTCATTTCTTTGTTAAACAAGTCTGAAGATCTAGCTAAGGGATGGGATGTAAGACCTTTTTTTTTTAAATGAAAGATGAAAGCGAACAAAACGCTTTTTTGACCAGTTAGCAGAAGATCAAAGAGTTACAGGCCCAAAATCGTCTTTCAAAGTTAATGTATATTATTGCTGTCTAGATGTATTGATATCCCAAACCTGAAAAGATTTCCGAGTCTACATGATCTCAGTTATATTTTCAAAATTTTACAATCAGATAAACTCTTATCCTCTTTAAATAAAGAGATAAAAGATCAGGCCACAAAACTAGTTAATGAATACAATAAAGACTTAACACCCGATAACTATGAGCACATTAATTTCTTTAAAATCCAAAATTCAGAAAATCCATTGAATCAAAGAGCTTGCAGAATAATACTATTAATTAATTTCAATAACCTTGCTTCCAGTTTTCCGGATATTATAACAGCATGCCTGCTATTTTTAACTCTTCCAGTTACAAGTGCAACAGCTGAAAGAAGCTTCTCTAAACTAAAAATTATTAAAAACTATCTCATAACTTCTGGAGGGCAAGACCAGTTAGTAATATTGTCGATGGAAACTAAAGAACTGGAAAAACTAAAATCCTTTTCTACTATGGATATTATCATAAATGCATTTGCAGAAGAAAAAAAATCAAAAAATGAACTTAATTCTCTTAATTAATAAAGTTTTTTTTTACGTATATATGTGTAATTATTAACACTTTCAAATAAATTTTGTTTATGTGATAATTTTTTTCAAAAAGGACCCTTCCCCCAAAGAATTTTGATACGGGGCCCACTCAGGCCTAGCTACGCCAGTGGTAAAAATGTAACAAAAATTCCGAATTGATTGTATAAAAACTAACCACTTTTCTTGAATGTTGGAAGCAATTAAAAATTTCATGCCTCTTCTCAATTTAAAAATTAAATCTGGAATGGAGATTACCTTATTTTGTGTTTCGATTGACCAAAAATTTTTTTACCATAGCTCAAGGCCCACCAAAATGGGAAAAGTACCATTTATATTCAATACTTTTCTAGTTTAATATTTACATAGGAACTAAACCTATTTTTTTAAAAATTATGTTTAATCTCTATGCTTCTTAAAAGATTAGAAAAAAATCCCCAATTGATTTTCATCTTCCACTAGTAGAGGAAAAGAGAGTAGGGTTAGGGCCACACTTCTATTGACATTGGTGTTATTAATCAGCCTTCGATTTCTGGCACCGGCGTGAGGACAAGCTATGGCTGTTCGCAGTGGTCAAACATTTTGCAACCCTGTTTTATTTCTGTGGTAACACAAGTTGCCAAAAAAATTTGACAACTTTTCCACAAGTCTTTATCACAACAAATCCCAAGTAAAGTTCCAAAAAAACATCTACAGTGAAAGAAAAACACAAAAATGTTTCACTCAACAAAAAATAAGTGTGAATGTGATAGGAGCCAACACCTAATGACGCATAACATGCAGAAAAGACAAATCTTCTATTTTTTAAAAACAGTTTCTTCTAGTTATTATAAAATAAAATCATGAATAAAGTTACAAGGAGAAAATAGAGAGAGAGAGAGAGAGAGAGAGACAAATGTCTCAAATTTTGTGAAAATGCATATAAAAGAGCCATTTTGACAATGAAAGTCTAAAATGCATAAATTTTACACACATAACATAAAAGAATAGGCAAAAATGGTATCTGTTAAAAAAAATTGAGGATAAATGTTAATGTTATATCTGATATGCTGCAATTTATAAATTATAATTTTTAAATTAGTATTAAAAAAACTGCTAAAAATTCAATAATGTATTGGTATTTTTATGTCAAAACAAAAATATTTCATTTGATGAACGTTAAAAATGTCAGAAGTATTCAAAAATTTCAAATTGATAAAAAAAGCAAGAAAACATACACTAAATAGAGGGACTTCAAATTTTAAAGACCTCTAGAACAGCCACATTTAATGCATCATATTTAACGGAGAAAGATTTTATGCCACTTTAAGAAATAAATATTTGATTTAGAAAATTATTTTACTTCTTTTTCATAAACTTTTAGCTTACATAATCAAAGGAATTATTTTACATACTTTTTTATACCATAGGATGCTATTAATGCAAAATGCTTTGTAACACTTAGGAGAATTTTTTATATGCTTAGTTTTGTATTCAATCATTAAAATTGTTTCAACTTTAGGGAGATGCCTAAGTTCGCAAGGTATCCATTTAACAAACTTCAGCAGGCCCATGATGGTAGTTTTGGTTACAAAACAAATAGTTACAAGAAAAAAGTTTAATACATTTATTTGTTTTAAATAATTGACTAAATAGCATAATTACAACATTAGCTAATATCAAGCAAATAATGAAAAGTTCACTAAATGAGACATTTATCTTAAGCACACACTCTAGAAATTTCAATACTTCGGAGCTACTTTAATGCCACTTAACAAGAAACCACCGGTTCCTGACATAGAATAACATGGATGAGTTCTATCTGGAAGCACTTGATATTTACGAAGCCAGGTTTCACTAATATTGAGTGATATAATATCACCTCGAGACTTCAGTTTCACATAACAGTCCACCAATGGTTCTTGAAACATCGAAAATATAGCAAATGGTCTTGAAAATGACAAAAAGTCTAACAATTGCAAAACATTTGCAGGGTGGTTTTTAACAGCAACCAATAAGCTATCCATATTTTTAGCACTAAGAATTTCTTTAACTTTATGAATATGATCTCTTTTCTCTGCTTTTGCGATTCCCTTCTTACAAAAAGTACAATCATCTGGTAAACTTTCCATTGTAATTTCATCCCTATTTTCTTGTAGTATTGACATAACACTTTTTAAGTCAATATTATACAGAAGTGAATCTAAAAGTTCTGATGAAATATTTAGGGCTTTGATTACTTGTTGATGCGAGTGAATTGAGAAAGATCCCATATGAAGTTGTACAGCACAACCATTAGTACCTAATCTCTCCAATACAGATGCTGTCAATAATCCTGCAACAGTATCCATAATCATATATTTGCCACCAGACATAACATTGCAAAAAGCTAGCATTTGAGACAAGGAATCAATTCGAAGATTGCATATTTTCAATGGGCCTTGCATGTAATACATTTCTGCGAGTAAACGGATGTTAGGTTTCAGCACTTGTACAAAGTTCAAGTACTTCTTTTGCTTCTTTCGCAGATATTTTTCTTTGGCAAAGGCAGTCTTATCTTGAAAGCTGCTGCTATTTTCGACTATTTTCTTAACCATTTCTTGTCCAGACAAACCTTGCTTTTTGAAAGCTTCAATATCACTAGTAGTGAGTTTTTGCGATTCGCCAGAGTCGGTCAAAGATCGATTGTCTTTAATTTCGCCATTGTCATCTACTTTCACTAACAAATTCTCAATTTCTTCTGGATTTTCTAATTTCGATAATGAGCCATCAGTTTTAATCTCAAAAAAGGACCCATAAGGCTGACCAACAGCAGCGAAAAATCGCGCTTTTCGTTTACCAAGATATTGCGGTTTATTGTTTTTTAATTCAACTAACCTTAAGACTGATTCTGTTTTAATGATAACATAATCTCCTTCTTTAATATTATTGCTTTCATTATTACATAAAGACATGATAAATACTTTTCTTCAAAACTACTTAAAACAAAACACATGAGAATGCAACACGCCGCAACACGTTTACAAATGGCTGACTTACCTCACTGTCCTCTTGATGATTTCTTACTTTAACTCTTGTAGATGCTTTGGCATATCTTGCATCAGTGATTTGATTATAGAATGGAAATCGACGGCTTCCTTTCTGGGCTTTAATTTTGCTTGACTTGCCCATTATTAATTAAAATAGTTCACAAGTAAAATAGAATTGTACAGTTAAGAACAAATAAAGATTTCGTTTCATTTCAGTTGATTCGGAATATTGGATGTATGCTGTGATTTAATTTAACATTATCATTTAATAAGAAAAGGTCAGCAAATGAAATTATCCAGAAATAACATTTCAAGGTAGACAGATCAACACTCTTTATCTTAGAAATTACCTTATTTCTTGTGAATGACATTTTTTTTCCTTTTGAAATTAGCCAGTACTTTACTTTTTAAAACAATATCTGTAATTCTAAATGTATTTTTTAATAATTAATTAAATGCTTTTCTTAAATGAAAAGAAAATTTATTCTCTGATACAGTTCAAATTTGATTGATGTAAGAATTTTGTCACAAGTAATTTTGCTATGTTGAGTGGCATCAGATGAGATAAAAATATTATTTCTTTCCTTTTAAATGTTTTCTGCTTGCGGGAGTGAAATCACTTATCCGTTAGTCATACTCGGTGTTAACATAAGATTACGTATTTGTTAGTAATTGTACGCATCTATTTTGTTTCTTGTAAGTATTCATCATTATAAATGCACAATGCTGCTGCTTAATTATCTTTTTCCTAGGAAGTTACAAATTGAAGTATAGGAAATTTTGAATATTAATTTTTGTTCTTCTCATCTTCCTCTTAAAGTATTTAAAAAAAATTTTTTTGTACCTATCCATGTCATGATATAGCATACATAAATTTGCAAGGCCATTTCCGTGAAAAATATTTTTATTCCAGAAAAAATATTCTAATATTTATTTCCTAGCAACTGCTTCTGAGTTCAGTTTTTAAAAAGTTATTTTACCTAAAGAATCTGTTCTACAAATTTAAGGTTTAAAGTAAAATATTGCAAATGATTTAGTAAATTTGTTACATTCTTTGAAAAATTAAGTTAAGTAAAAATGCAATTCAGATAAAATAGTTTTGAAATTGAGTTTTCAGTATAATAATAAACTAATAAAATTTATCCTGAGTTCTAAAGATCTTAAAATTTGATAGTACACCTTTTTTTGATTTTTTTTTTCTTTCCTTCCTTCTGTCTGACTTGCATATGCTACCTAGCATAGGTATAAAACATCCTGAAAAAAGTAGTATGTCATTAGAAAAGGCACCAAATTTTACTATAGCAAGTTTAATATTGAAATATTTTTATCTATGAAAAAGAACATAATAAATTATTCAACACTTAGCAAAATCATATATTGAAACTTTGATTTAAGTGTAGTATAGAGAGGGGGTCCTTGACATTGTCTATTTCTTTTGGCGGCAAAAATCGGTCACCAAGCTACAATTTAGCGATAGGTGTATGGAAGCCAGGATGAATTTATCTCATCATGATGTCTAGATAAAAATCGATAAATCCATAGGCCTCCCCTTCCTATACTACACTTGAGCTTGAAATTTGTTATAGAATATACCTCAAATACTTATATGCATACATATATCTGAAAAAATTCACTTAAAAGTGTTCTATATTTTCAATGTTCAGATTGAGTTAGGTTTTTTTTTTTTTAAATTTTTTATGATTGAATAAATATTAGATAATACCATGAAAATACTATAGATCATTCACAAGAATTTAAAGACATTTTTTAAATTGTATACTAAACATTGTTCTAAATTTTAAAAAATGTTATATTAATGTGTAAAACAATATTTCTTACTTTAAAACAAAAGTAATAAGTACATGTCTGTTTTTATAGTACCTTATATTGATTTCAAACTGAAAATAAATGGATAATTTAAATTAAGTTGCATAAAAAGTATTATTTAAGGAAATCTATGAATATCTTATCCAATTAATAAAAGAGACTTTAAACATGTGTTTCACCTCTATAGCCCAAACTAAGCAACCCAGAAGTATAAAACTTGGCACATAATTATTTTAGGCCCGGATGATGTGCACTACGAGGAGTTTTTTTCAAAATTCGCTTTAGATTTTTTTAAAATTTTTTAAACGATTTTTCCATATTTTTTTTCAACAACTGAGTTTTTAGTTAGTTGTTTTGGTAACACATTGTATTTGTTTTAGAATTCTTTGCACTCGAAAATTTTACAGTTGATTTAGCGATGTTGACAAAAGTGAATTGTGTTTTCTTAATTAAACATATTTTATTCTTTTCCGGAATTTCAAACAAAAGTGATGAAACTTTAATTCGTTAATGCTAATTGACTTTCATAAAGAAAAATCTTCTAAATTTTTGCCACTATGGGTGATACCAAAGTTTGCTCAATGTTTTGTATGTGTTCCGGATACAGTTTCATATTAAATCGGTACATTTTGTTTTTTTTAAAAAGCTGTCATTTTAGATAATAATAGAATCTGTTTTCTGCAAGGCTGCCTTTTTATTTTAATGCTCATTAAATTTATGTATCTTTTATTTTTGTGCATGTATATTTCTGATATATTATTGTGGTTTGTAGTACTACATGTTGGTTGTGTAATAGAACAACTACCCTCTTCTTGCAAGGCACTAACTTAATTACTGTACTGTCTACTTTTAAAGATATTTTCATACCATCTGATATCCTTTTTTTTTATTTGATATTCATGATTTGTCATAGCTTTGCTATTAGCATCAAGAAGGCCTGACGGCACTCGCTCTTTAAACCTTTAAGCTGTATTTGAAAAATATTTGCTTCCATTTTGGTTATTAACTTTATGTTGACTTTTAAAGAATCGACTTTACAAAAAATTTGTACAAATTTTGGTACAACAGTTGTAAGGACCTCAGGTTTGCAATTCTTGCAAAACCGAATGTTAGTGGTACAAGTTAAAATTTTAGGTACTTACCTATTAGTGTCACTACAGCCAAATTGGCGCCTTGGAAATCACCCCTTGATATCAAGACAACAAAAATTTCGTGTTTTATATGAAAAAAAGATATAAGATTTTGGTTAGAAATAGCACGATTTACGTGGTGCCACTTTGACTGCAGTGGCTCTAATATATGTCATTTATTCGAAGTATTATTCCAAGGTATAGAAAAAAATTGTATACTTCTATATAGAACAGAGATGGCAAACCTTTTTTAGACATGGGTCAAATTTTGTTCATATTTTTTTAATACTAGCTCGTGGGTAATTTCGAGAATAAAAAAAAACTTCCGATTGGATTCACACCGAAGACCTATCGAAGAATCAATAAGCGGCGTCGCTATGAACGCTTGGCCGTCACAAACCAATTATCCCTCCTGTAACTTTTCCGACACCTCTCCCATGAGACTCTCGTAATACGCTCTGAAACTTGGCACATAGAAGCTGTAGGTAATTGTTCTGAGCACCTTGAGTTTTTTTTCGAAATTCGCTTTAGATTTTTTTTTAAATTCAATTTTTAAGCGAAATGGAGTTATGACATCATTAGATGTGTCAAGTCATCTTTGTGAAAATTAATGTTTAACACAATTTTTGGGGAGGTTTTAGCGCATTTTATTCTAAATATATTTTTTTAGGTTTTTATTATTTTTTTAAAACTCTTTGTGGTGGGATTACATTTGTTTTTTAAAAAAGTTGTCGTAAAAAAATGTTTTTTGTAAATTTAATTTTTGGGTTTGGCAACACAAATTGCACAACAGTAGATTCAAATTTTTTACAGTGTTATCATGTTTTATTGAGCGTAATGTAATTTTAGAACAAATACGGATGGAAGTGGGTAAGATGTACCGTTTAATACTGATATTCAAACAATGATTTATATAGTTGTAAGCTTAACTTGCTTTAGCGCCGATAACCTTCTGTTTTGTGATATCAAGCCTGCCATCGCATTAAATTTATGTATCTGTGTAATTTTTGTTTATGATTATTTCTTACATATTTTTGTGATTGCCTTATGGAACAACTACCCATCTTGCAAGGCTTAATTTTATTAAAGCTACTCTTTTTATTGTGCTGGCTACTTTAAAAGATATTCACTTACCAAAAAAATGTTCTATTTCATTTTATGCTCTCGATTAATCTTAGCTGTACGATGAGCATCAAGAAAGCCTGATTACACTCTTCACTCATAGTTCCCATAGCAAAAACATACTGTTATAACTGGTTCAAGTGTAGTATAGGGGGCACTTAGCGCAGTCCTTTATTTTGGTGACTAAAAGTGATCGCCAAGGTACTTTTTTCAGTATTATTTATTTTGGAATGAATTCGATATCTCACCATGACATATGGATAAAAATCCGAAGAAAAATTGCCAAATCCAAAGTGCCGCCCCCCATACTACACTTGAACCGTTATTACTTTTCTGTTATAATTTTTATTTATATTTTCACTTTCATTTCTATTTACCTTTTTAGCATGTTAATTTTCTTTTGCATTCATATATATGTTTTTGTGAAATCATTCTTTTCTGTGAAGCGAAATTGCAATATGAACACTCATTAAAAAATTATTTTTAAATTTTGGGTACACTGCTCTCCAATGGCTCTACCCTCTTTAAAATATATTATGTTTGCAAAAAAGCTCAATTTTATTCATTGCACTACAGGGACACAATGAACGAGTTTTCTTTCTATATATGCTGTTGGACTATTTTTGTTTCTCTGATTTGATTCTCTTTTGACCAGCAGCTGCTGCACCTAGGGCCGTTTCTGAAAGTTAGTTTTCACTGTGTAATCAATAAAAAACAAACGTACCTACATTAATTTATTGTGTAACTATTTAAATTGCGATGCATCAAATTAATGAGTTACACATATTTTTATTCAATATCGTCTATATATGTATGCTAATAAAACAAACAGTTTGTGTATTTCAGCACTACCGGCATAACTAAGAAACCCAGAAGTCTGAAACTTGGCATGTAGAAGCTGTAGGTCATTATCCTGAACACCTCAAAGAGTTTTTTTTTTTCGAGATTCGCTTTAGATTTTTTTAAATTCAATTTTTAAGCGGTTTTTCAGCTAAATGGAGATGTCATTAGACGTGTCAAGTCAACTTTGCGAAAATTAATGTTAAGAGCAGTTTTTTGGGGTATTTTAGCACATTTTATTGTTAATATATTTATTTATAGTTTTTTTAACTCTTTGTGGTGGAATTACATTCGTTTTTCGAAAAAATTGCCATACTAAAAATGTTCTTTCTAAATTTTATTTTTTGGATTTGCAACACAAATATGATAACATTAGATTTCCCATGTTTTAGGATATGAATTGTTTTGTATTAAATTAATACTATAATTTCTATTTAGTGTCACACAGTTTTATGTTTGTTTATTTTCCAAACTGTAATTTTTTCTTGCTTATTGTAGTTTAAATTATGATACCGTGACTCAAGTTTTTAAGTCAAAAAATGATTTCTGAAACTTTTTGTAAACAGAAGCTTAATGTGGTACTTATGTATTAGCGTCACCACAGGAAAATTGGTGCCATGCGAATCGCACCTTGATTCCATTTGGCTGCGGTGATGATTATACGTAAGTACTGATAATTACTTATTTTTTAACACAAATATCAGTGGATTATTTTAGACAATGAAATTCACTTCTTACCTGCTTTTATTCTTATGTTCAAAAATAATAATAATCTGTTACAAAAAAACTTTATTGCTTTTCTTTGTTCAATGACAAATTCTAAATCTTGCTTATTGTAACAATAAAGTTGAAAATCCTAGCTAGCAGTATAACAAAAAGAGAATATAGTTATAAATTAAACTGATGGAAAAACAGATTATTGCTGAAATAAAACCCTTTTTTCAAAAATTCATTAACGCAGTACTTTTTTAAAAAAAAAAAGTTACCGATGAGTGAAATTTGGAAATTTTAACTTAAAAATTAATCCCTTAAAAAAATTTTAACTTTAATAAAAACATTTGCAAACACAAGTTTATTCTAAGCAAAGATCAAAGCTTCTAACTTGGAGCGTTATTTTGAATATTCACATTGGTGCGATAAAACGCAAATACCAACATTTCCTTTTCATTCCATCCGTATTTTTATCACCACAGCTAAAGTGGCACTTTTTTTTCACAAAAATTTGACTGATTTATTCTTTTTCCTATAAAACATGTAAGAATATTGATTTGATATCGCAAATTTTGCTGAGGTGACGCCGATACGTAAGTAACATTTTCCTCTATTGTCAAATTCCATTGGAACAAAAGAGTTCAAAAATATAACTGAAAGAAATGACGGATTAAAACTAATTGGGATTAACAGATTGCCAATATTGTGCGATTTAAATTAAATTTTTTTGTATTATCAATCTAGGGTTGTGCTCGGGCTACAATTTATCTGATTTTGATATCAAGGTAGTAAGTAAAGCTCTCTTAAAATTAAATCATTGCCTGAATATCGGTACACTTTAGTGTTACGTCTTATCTACTTCCAACCTAATAGCGTGACAATTTGATCTGGAAAAGCTTATTGTTCTTCTTTTATTGGCTAATTCCATGTTTCATTAGTTACAAAATAGTACAAAATTATAGATGACTAGCCATTATCTACCCGCTTCATTGTGTATTTAGTTCAATAGCAGAAACTTACTACTGCTATTACTTTTCTGATATAATTTTTATTTCTATTTACAGTCATTCACTTCCGTTTACTTCATAGCTTGCTAATTTTCTCACTTACATTGAAATATTTGTTTTTGTTAAATTATCATTTAATTTAAGATCAAATATAGAACAAATATTTTATAATTAATATAATAAAAGTAATATATATCTTATATTTATTTAATTATTTAACAATCTTTTTAAGTATTGAATAAGTCTTTATCAATAAACGAGATTTTTCTTTTACAGTCATTTTTTAATGTAGAGCGATATGTCACAACTAATTGCTCAATGAACATTTTTGATCAGTTTTTTTATTTCAAAACCTGAAAAGGAAATTATTGTTATATAACGATTGTTTGAGTAAATGAAAATACCAAACCCCTTTTATTATTTTAAGCTCTAAGAAAATTGTTAAAATAATGAATGTTAGTTTTGTATAGTATACTTTTTTTTTGTCAGATACATGTTTAAATGATTTACTAAACACAGTGGAATGAAAAACTACAAAATTGTAGTAAAATACTAAAATATTTTTATCAGACAGTATTCTTTAGTTTTTGAATCTTTTTTCAGTGAATGTAATCTAGGAATATAGGCTTTTCACCATATATATATATACTAGCCGTTACCCACCCGCTTCACTGGGTATTTCACGATGTTGTATATATATATACTGTTTACATATATATTAATTATTGAGATCTAGCATTAAGAATTCGATTGCATTGAAAAATATATTTATAGCTGTTACACTCTCACCCCTTGATATAAAAAGAACATAAATTATAATATCTAATTTCTATTTATATCTAAAATAGAAGTAGAAAGATATTTTTCGCTCACTTAACCTAATAATCAAGTGGATTTCCACCAAAGAAACTTTCAGTGAATCTCTACTCCATGAAATAAACATGCGTGCTGAATTTCAAATCTAAATCTAACAGAGCAAAAACGGAATTTTTATCATCAATACCTCGTTGACAGCATTCTTAGCGGATTCCAATTCAACAAAAGAAGCATGCAAACCAAATTTTATTATTATAATCTTAGCAGTTCAGAAACGGGAATTTTGTCTATCAATACGCCCCAATAATTCTCCCCTCTTCCCCCTGGAGTTCCGTAAAATCCATTCTTAGTGGAACTCTATTCAGCTATAAAGAAAAGTGCTAAACAAATTTCAAGTAAATGAGATAATTTCAAAAACAGCAATTTTTCTATAACACGCCTTAATCCCTCACAACCCCACTCCTTTGAGGGTCAGTTTTCTCAAAAATCTTTGTAAAAGGAACTTTATTCCATGAACTGTACATACCTTCTATTTTTCAAGCAGGTGGTTCTATTAGTTGAAAAGCGGAAATATTTATCTATTACGCCCCTTAATCCCCCTCAGTGACCCTTGGGGATCAATTTCCCCCAAAACTATTTTGTAGCGGATCTCTACACCATGAAAAGAATTCGCTTACCAAATTTTAAGACTGTACGTCTAATAGTTTAAAAATGGAAATAATTATCTATAACGCCCCTTAAGCCCCCGCAACGCCACTAAGGAAACTATTTTCACACAACCCATCTTATAGCGGATCTCTACTCAGTGAATGGAATCTGCTTACTGAATTTCGAGATTTTACGTCTAATAGTTTAAAAAAGGAGTTAATTGCCTATAACGCCCCTTAATTCTCCACAACGCCACTTGGGAGTCGATTTTGACAAAACCCATTCTGTAGGGGGATCTGTACTCTATGAAAGGAATCCGCTTACCAAATTTCAAGAATGTACGTCTAATAGTTTAAAAATGGATATAATTATCTATAACGCCCCTTAAGCCCCCGCAACGCCACTTAGGAAACGATTTTCACAAAACCCATCTTATAGTGGATGTCTACTTAAAGAATGGAATCAGCTTACTAAATTTCAAGATTTTACGTCTAATAGTTTAAAAAAGGAGTTAATTTCCTATAATGCCACTTAATTCTCTACAACGCCACTTGGGAGTCGAATTTCACAAAACCCATTCTGTAGGGGATCTGTACTCTATGAAAGGAATCCGCTTACCAAATTTCAAGACTACGTCTAATAGGTTAAAAATGGAAATAATGATGTATAACGCCCCTTGGAGGTCGATTTTCGTAAAAATCGTTATGTAGGGAATCTGTACTTTATGAAAGAAATGTGTGCACCAAGTTTCACGACTGGACATCTAATAGTTTAGTAATGGAAATTATCTATAACGCCCCTTAAACCCCCGTAACGCCCCTTGGGGTTCGAACTTCACAAAATCCGTTCTTAGCTGGCGTCTACTCTATGAAGGGAACCTACCTACCAAATTTCAAGTCTGTAGGTTTAATAGTTCCGGAGATATCATGATTAGTCAGTCAGTGAGTGTGTCGCTTTTCTCCTTTATATATATAGATATATGTATTATACTCAGGAACATTGAAAATAGCGACCCAAGAAGGAAGCTAAGTACAATCGCAAAACTTTGCAAATAAGTACAGCGTAATGTGATATGCAAATGATCCAAGTTTTGTGCCAATACGCATGCTCATGCACGCGGGGTGGCGCTACAATCAGGAAGAGGGTGCTATATAACCCAGCGCAAATTCGAAGATTCATAAATGTGATGATTACCCGCCGATTGTAGGAAGACTTTGATAAGCGAAACATGCCAGGTAAATGTGCTAGAAGAGATTTCTCACAGTTAAAAGCGAGTTTGAGAGAGGCCTGATCATTGGGATGAAAACTGCAGGCTGGTCGACGCGCCGTTTTGCTGGCCAGGTGGATCATTCGTAGTGTGCCGTTAGAAATTGTTGGGAGCAGTGGACACGAGAAGGTACCCACGTGCGGAAAACCGGGTCTGGAGCGACCAGGAAGACCACGAGGAGAGAGGATCGTGCGGCAAGCACTTGTGGACCCCACAGTGACTCGTTCAACGATGCGAGCAGATGTAGGCGTAGCAATTGTTCCACAAACAATTTCCAGACACCTTGCAGAAGCAAATCTTAAATCCAAGCGCCCTTTCCATGCACTCCCTTTAACACCGGAATATCGGCAACTGCGTCTACAGTGGTGCCAAGCCACATCAATGTGGAATGCCACAGATTGGCAAGAGGTTGTGTTTAGTGATGAATCCCGATTTGTTTTGGGGACAGATAATAACCATGTACGGGTGTGGAGGTGCCCTGATGAGCAGTAAAATTCCTCCCACACTGTTCTACGTCACACTGCCCGCACAGCTGGTGTAATGGTCTGTGGGGCCATAGCCTATGATAGCCGGTCCACTTTAATTGTGATGCGTGGAACCTTAATGGGCCAACGTTACATTGATGATATTCTTCGACCCCATGTAGGACCTTTCCTAAATGGTCTCCCAGGGTCAATTTTCCAGCAAGATAATGCTCGTCCGCATACAGCAAGAGTTGCTCCAGACTTCCTACGTCATTTTCAGACTCTTCCATGGCCGGCCCCGCTCCCCCGATTTGTTCCCTGTAGTGCACGTGTGGGATCAGCTAAAACGGCAGATGCCATCGTGTCACTCTGTACATGATTTAGAGTTGGCTGTTCGAGATTTGTGGGCCCATATGCCTCAGGACAACATAAGGTGTCTAATCAACTCAATGCTGGACCGTGTAGTGGCATGTATTGCAGCTGGAGGTGGTCCAACGCACTATTGAAGTTGCCCAGTATTTGTGTCGTTGCACACCCTGTATTCGGTTAATTGTCTTGTTTTTGAGATCAAGTGAATCTCTCATCTGTGTTATTATGTGTATTAAATTTCATTTCAATCCGATGCATTCTTCTTGGGTCGCTATTTTCAATGTTTCTGAGTGTGTGTGTGTGTGTATACGAGGTCTGGCTATTAAATAACGAGACTGGTTACAAAAAAAGGGTTTTATTATAAAAATTATTTTACATTCGAATGCTCCCCTTCAATATACTCCCCTCCCCTCGCTACACACCTTTCCATACGTTTTTTCCATTTATCAAAGCAGTGCTGGAAGTCTTCTTTGGTGAGGGCCTTTAGGAGCTCTGCCTTTTTTGCTTTACCGCTTCCATCGACTCAAATCGGGTCCCTTTCAAAGCAGATTTTATCTTCGGAAACAAATAAAAGTCCCACGGTGCCAAATCTGGCGAGTACGGCGCGTGTTCGAGCACTGGAGTGCGTTTATCGGCCAAATACCGTTTCACAGATAGCGCGTTATGGGCAGGTGCCTTGTCCTGGTGCAAAATCCACGAGTTGTTCTTCCACAACTTGGGCCATTTCTTACAAACACGTTCTCGCAGTGTTACCAAAACTGACAAATAGTAAGTCTGGTTGACAGTCTGACCCTCAGGAACCCATTCAGTCATCACAATACCTTTAATGTCGAAAAAAAAGATCAACATTACCTTGAATTTTTATTTGGACATCCTTGCTTTTTTGATTCTGACATCTTCCAATGCATCGATTGCTGCTTTGTTTCAACATCATATTGAAAAATCCACGTTTCGTCGCAAGTAATAATGTTTTTCATCCATCATGAATCATCTAATGTTTCAAGGAAATCTGAGCAGACCTGTTGACGCAAGAACTTTTGGTCAGGAGTCAGGTTTTTTGACACCAACTTCGCTCAGACTTTTGTCTTGTGTAATTCCTCATGTAAAATTTATCTAACCGTTTCTTTATCGGCGTTCACAGCCTCCACAATCATCCGGATGCTCATTAGACGATCTGCACGCACAATTTGGTTGATTTTGGTCACTGTTTCAACTCCGGAAACAGTGACAAGGCGACCTGGGCGCTGGTCATCTTCAGAGCTCTCTCGGCCCACACTGAAGCGCTTACACCACTGAAAAACACGCGCACAAGATAGAGAATTATCCCCAAAGGCCTCTTGCAACAATTTATATCACTCAGTCGGAGTTCTTTTCAACGTAACGAGAAATTTGAGATTGATACGTTGCTCCTGTTTTTCGTCACACATGGTTTTCGGCACGAGAAAAAAACACGTTCGTTTCAAAACGCTACTGCACAAATACTATAATAGTGACGAAAATGTGTTTTGGTACGTGAATAGAGAAGATTTCCAGATACCCAACACATTACTTGTTTTTCTCCCGCTCCTCTAGGATGCCATCTAGGCGCGCAGTCTCGTTATTTAATAGCCAGACCTCGTGTATATATATATATATATATATATATTGGTTTTTTTATGCTTACATATGTTTAATCAAACATTCAAATAATCAGAAAAAATAGTCATTTCAATAGCAATCTGTAAGGTTTTTTAATTCATCATTTATGAATAATGGGGGGGGATAGTTCTACACTCAAAAAGCCACTGTAATGCCAGACTCTAGAGAGATAAAAGAAATGTGTCTGACAATGGAAAGCTGTGGAAGAAATTTCGAAAAAGGGAATTGTAATGACGTTAATATAGAAAACATGCACACACAAGAGGAAATGGTAACAGCTAGAGGAGAAAGGGAATTTCCATGACAATATGTTATACATTCAAAAATGTTCGTGCAACGCAGGGGGGTAACTGAAGAGGAAAGAAGTTTAAAAAATTTCGAAAAAGGGAATTTTAATGACATTATTATTGCAATCACTGCATCGTACGTGCACACACCCTCACAAAAGTGCTGGCGTCATGAAGGAAAGAGGAAATTAAGTGACACACTCGGTAAAAGCCCAGGCTTAAGCGGAGGGGAAAGAAACAAACAAGTCAAAGTAGTTTCGCAAAAAAAAATAATGGAAGTGCTGATTTTGTGAAGGGAAGGGAAAATTTATAAAAGTAGAGAAAGCCCGTGCAACGCCGGGCCAAGCAGCTAGTTTGGTATAAGAGAATTGAATATCTGTAAACCGATCATGTTTTAGAAAAGGCTGGAACCATTTTTGGTTTCAAAACCAATGTTCAGGAATGTAATAAATATATCAGTTTATCAGAAAACTTTCTGTAAAAAAAGTATCAAAATTAAATAGTCATCAAAAAGATAAAAATGAGCTAAACCATCACTATTTTTATTTTGTCTAGTTTGAGATGAATCGATAAAATGAGATTGCAGAATGTGGCATTTTAATTAATCTAAATCCTATAAGATAATAGTATTATTAGTAAAGTAACGTCTAATTCCTTAATTTATTAATGTAAAGTTTATAATATATTCATATATTCTTTTTATAGAACTGCTTAGAAATGAGTCTGCAGTGGACATTAGTGGCTGGTTTCTTGTATGGAGAAATAGCTGTTGTAATCTTATTGATGTTACCTTTTATATCTGCAACTATGTAAGTAAAAAAATAATTAAACTCTTTGTAGACTTTCTCTGTATAAGACTTTAAATGGTTACTTACAACATTAGTTATCTTTGTAAGCTTTTTTACTTTCCTTGAGTAATTACAGGATTTAAACCCTAAAGTACCCAAAAGTTCAATTTTTCCATGTGGAACTTGTTGTTTTTGAGAAATATAAATGCTCATAAGATGTCTTAATAAACTTTTTTTCTACATTTTCAACCTTTTCTTGTTTTTCCAAATTTTCTTTTCTTCCTTCCTTTCTTTTGTAGTCGATCAGATATACTTTTTTTTGTTGTAAATGTCAGTGTTTAAAATATTTTGACCAACAAAAGTTGCATGTAATACTAAGCTCTATGATTGAAAGTTTGTTTACCGTGAATTTTGAATATTTTGTTTTTAAAAATAGCATATGCTTGGTTGAGAAGGAATTAGCAAATGACTTTTATCTGGAGGTGTTATAAGTTCTGAATCAAATATAAAGGAGAGAAATTTAAAAACTTTTTTAAAATTAAATCTCCTTGAAGTTTTATTTTAGCTTTAAATTTATCATTTTTCTTTTATTCAAAAGAATTACTTTGTGACCTCATGGGTTTTAAGTCCTTTTGGCCAATTATCTATCAAGGCATGCATTACCTCCATGGGATTTTTCTTTGCTGCTTTTTCTTTTAAGAACATTTTAGATTATTCAAATTGAAACACTGTTTATGGCACACCTTTGCCTTCAATACTGACCACAATTTATTGTCAAATGGATTTAAATCCAAATGGCTGGGCTACTCTTTGGCCATTACATTCTTTCATTCGCCTTTGAGTCATCTTCGAATTATGAGCAGATGCAGAGTCCTGTAGAAAAGTAAGGCCTTTTCCATTAAACAGGTTTATGTTCAGGGGCTTCTCTGTTGGTTCTAAGATAGTGTCTTGATAAACTTTTTCCATGGTTTTCACCCCTTTTTTGCAAATATGAATATCCGAGGCACCTTCATGGCTGCGTGGGTGGACAAACTAGACACTTGCCCCAAGGCAGCAAATTCTAAGGACAGCATTTATATAGAATTTTAAAAAATTAATTTTTTTTGTTAAAAAATTTTGATATTTTTTTGAAATACTAATGGGTGTGAATTTTGTATTTCATTTCACATATCTTACTTCCTTATTTTGTATGTGTTTAATGTCAGTTTTCTTTTATGTTGAAACTTAAAGAGTTTGAGGTAGGATTATATGTGTTCAATCATGAAATTTGATAAGGTTACACATCTCTCTTTCACTGATAACTTTTTCCCATCCCAGAGTGGGGTCACTACAGACATTCCTTTCACCCATACAACGTCCGGTGTCAGCTATCCGAAAGGGGACATGGGCAATAAGAGTTTTTTGTATATGGAGTCACAGAAAATGTGTTTTATTTTAGTCATTTGCGATCCCCACCATCAGTACTCTTTTTAGAAGAAATTGGCATGATGAAATGGGCCTTGCATTTCTGTATTCTCACATTTTACTTGTTTGAATTAATAACCGGTAATCATGTCCTTTATTTGAATCCTTTTGTATTTGACTTAAAATAATATATATGTATACTATTGTTATGCTGCCTTTTTGTTTTCAAGTATTATTAAAGTTTTATAGGTGTGTTTCCAATTGAACAAATTATCTTTTTTAATTTTTTTCTTTGGAGAGATGGGCAGCATTTTCCGTTTTTGTCCTTGCTGCAAAACTGCAAGTGTTGGCCCTGATGGCTGATATCCCACCAAACCTCTTTGAAGCTCTTTTTCTTCTCTTTAACTTGACCACTATTTGTGTATTCATGATCATTCTGGAAAGTTGAAATATTCAACATTAAAAATTTTTTCGTCTTAATAGAATTTGTCTGTGTCCATTATGAGTATGCTGTCGTAACAATTCTTTTGTTTTAAGGTACCCCAGTCACTTTTTTTCCTCTGAAGTTATTTTTGGTAACCTCATATTCTAAGGACTTAGTTTACTATGTAACACTTAGTTGTTTTTTTTTTTTTTTTTTGACACATTCTGTTTCACAATAAGAATTTTCTATCGATAAAGATTTCCATAAATTCTATCCCAGATTGCTTTGACAATAGCTAATATTCTCACCAAGTGTAGATGTCTGCTTCTGGTACAGTCTGCAATGTTATTGGTCTAGAAAAATCTCATTATTTGATAAATGAATAATCTTTTGATGTTCAAGTGTAGATTACTGTGTTATTTGACAAAGTTAACTAGAAATGATCAATGTGAACTATCCATAGTTCAGAGATTACAAAATAAGTTTTGGAAAAACAATTTCTTGAAAAAATAACTACTAGAATGAAGTCTTAATCCTTTATTTTCTTAAAAATTAAATGAGTAAATGAAGGAAAAGAGCTTAAATTTTTTTTAAATAAGAGATGCTCTTTGGAAGGAGGGTCAACTCTCTTGGTGCTTTCAAAGAAAAGTGAAAACTGTTTGTATTGCTGGATTTGTGCATTTCTCTCCAGATGAGCTCTGCAAAGTAAGAATTGAATTTTCTAGCTCACATGTCCCACATAATCAAAATCTGAAGCTTGCGTATGCTGTTTTTTTTTCAGACCAGTTATTCTTTCAGTTATTATTTCTACTACAATGCACATTCATTCTTGTCTCTTTTAGCATTCCTAAACATAACACTCAAACTTATTTTCAAATTTATTCTTGTAGACTGTGCATTCGCCTTTTGCAGCAGTCGCTCTTTTATACGTACAACATATCACCCCCTTTATTTTAAATCATACTTTTTGGATACTGCTCAGAATAATTCATAGGAACAAGCACAAATATAAGAAAGTAAAGAGAAAAATTTTCATTGAAAAGTATGAACCTGCCAATCTTAAAGTAGAATTTCTTAAAGAACAATGAATTGGTTAGTCTGAAAATCACATTTGTCTTTTGGAAAACATCTATAAATTTCAAATAAGGAATAACAAAGTACAGAGAACACCTGAACTTTTAGGAATAAGACTACTTTCAAAGTATAACTGTTACAAAGTTAAACAGTCTGCCTCTGATTGAAATCTATATAAACATAGCCAGATATAACTTGCACTATAATCTACACTCCTGTTATGTAAGTATTTAAAAGCCTTAAAAGTGTCTTATGTTCTTTTTTTATGATGAGAAATATCTGCTGCTTGCTTCTGTTCAATGTTAAAGATCTGTTTGATTTAAACAATATGTATGAAAGACTAATTTTTTTTAAAAGTATTGCAGACTGTCTCCTATGAAATTTCAAATCTGCTGTATTTGAGTCACAGCAAACAATCTCGCATATTTGCATTAGAACTTGTGGCACGACTAGGTATTTAGGACTGGAAAAAAAGTATGAGTCACATATTAGATATATGAGAAAGAGTAGGTTTGAAAAAGCAAGTTAAGTATAATCTAGGATTTTTAATGGACATTAAGTGGATCATTATTTCTCTTCTTTGACCTTTGATGTCTCAAAAATAAGTATATGGTGTTATGGTGAGAAGTGTGAAAATGTATTTATTCATAGGATCCTGGTTGTGGTTTGAATAGTTCTTAGGTGTTTAAATGAGGTTTGAGAAGTTTTTTTTTCTGTGTCACATATTAAAAAAATATATACAAAGTGCTTTGTTGTAATTTCTGCTCACTAGAAAGTAAGATTGCCAGAATAAGGATTTTAATATCATTCAGTCAATCATAGTGTCAGTTTCGAATTTCACATATAGGTACTTACTCTAATTTCATTAACCCTTTTGGGACAAAGGTTTCAAATGCATTTGTACTGCCAGGGCCGGAAAGTTTTGTGTAGTTAAGCCTAAATCCATGAACGTACCGGAACTTGAACCCGTTATTTGATATAGTTCTATGGAGTGGACAATTAACATGTGCTTTGTATATTTTGTATTTACATATTCCATTTACTTAATTTACTTTCTGTTTAAGTATAAAATTTTTAAATATTTTATTGTCAGTATTTACAGTGGACCAGAAGAGTGTTCGTACACTTGCAATTTTCAGTAAAATTTAATGTTTTTCGATTAGTAAAAATTAATATATCAGAATTGTAATTTTTTTATATCTGCAGCTTTTTCTAAATGGAATGACATAATAATTTTTTTTTCAGAATAGTATAACTATTATTTTTAAAAATTAATAATCAAAAAGTTACTAAAAATTTATGCCACAAAAGTTTTTGTACACTTAACAAAAATCTCAGCACAGCATTAAATATTATGTTTCTTATTTTGGTACTTTGTATGATATATTTTAGTGTTCATAACTTTTAAATGTCTTCGTATAGATTTAATCAGTTTTTTGTAAATTCTGCATCAATTTTCCTCCATGCTTCTGTGATTATTGTTTTTACTTCTCATTATGTGTTTACATGTCATGTTTTCTTTTTTTTTTTAAATCAAATTATCACCAAATATGTTCTACTAGGCTAAATAAAGTGATTGAGAGGTGTTTTTAGATTTTGGGGACAGTTATAGAGGCACCAGCGCCGTACATTGAGAGCAGGGTATTTGGCGTCATTATCTGGTTAAAAAATGAAGTCATCTCCAATATCGAAATTTTGGGTGGATAATTTAAAATTTCTCTTTAAAATATTTAAATAGAGATGCTTCATAATACTATCAAAAAATAACAAATTACCTAATTCTGAAGCAGATTTACACCCCCACACAGGAACAACACTTCTACCTCCATGGTTCATTGATCCAACTAGATTCTTGGAATAAAGTTTCAGAAAATTCAAAATTGACAGCAAATTCAGTATTTTTTTATTCCGATGAGCGCATAATAGTTGGTAAATGATAAAATGAGGAATTTTATCCCATGATATTATGTGGAACAAGAACTCCATTTCCATGCTGAAGCATGGAGGTGTTCTTGCATGGGGGTGTAAATCAACTTCAGGATTAGGTAATTTGGTGTTTTTTGATGTTATTGAGAATCATGAGCTCTGTTAAAATATTTTAAAAGTTTGTTGTGTTTCTCTAGCCTCAAAAGCTAACCAAGGCATATTTCTTCAGAAAAGAGAATGAAATTCTCTATGGAATTCTAGAATGACTACTACAGAATAATGGTAACATTAGTCATAAATGCACAACCTCTCTCTCTTCATTTGCTTCAGTTATGTATCTCTCTGTGTATACATAATATAAATTGACAATGTGTGTATGATTGTATATAATTAAACATAAATAATATTTAAAATTTAATTTAGATATATAATTTAATGTTTTACTAAAGTTTAAAATTATAAATCCAGATTTTCCTTTAATGCAATATGAACTGAATTACATATCACAAAATCATTTTTATCATATTGAGTACATATTAATTAATAAATTATATTTTGGAGACTTGCATGGGTAAAAAGAAAGTTAATATCTTTTAGAACATATTGTTGAGAAAATTAATTTCTCTTCATGTGTAAACTCAATAGAGATAATGGGATTTTATTCTAATGTTAATCTTGAGATTATTTAAAAATTCATATTATAACTAAAATTTTTATCTATACTAATCATTAATATAATTGGTTACTTTTATTGAATCAAATTTCAATTTAATACATTTAATTGTTCTATATTAAAAGCCTGTTCTATTTTAGTTCACTGTCATAATCAATGGCATACCCGAGAGTGGAATTTGTGTTTGGGGGGAGGGATACCCTCTCCCAAACACAATAATATTTTTAATTTATATATATATGCCTTAGTTTTTTTCCCCCTCCCTTTAAAATAGCCTGTGTACACCACTGGTTTGTAATAGTAACTTTCCTTGCTGTGCTAGTAATTTTGCATTTCTATAATAAAAATGTAAAAAGATAAAATTTCAGTCATCCTTAAAAAAATTTTTTTTTCCATGAATATTTTTTAGGTGGCAGAAGCTATTCAAATCAAGATTTCTCAGAAGCTTAGCTGCCTATTCAAATTTCTACTTTTCTGCTTTCTTTGTCATTTTATTGTTGTTATTCTTGGGTAAAGTTTTTTTTATTTTTGAATTTTAAAATAACTAAATGTAATTTTTTTAAAGCAAAGGTTGAATTACAAGTATTATAGTGTTATGCATGCAATGTGTTTTATACTTTTACTTGCCATTGAGTTAACTAAGTTTAGTAAATTTTTGTTTAAAAATGTGGGTATATTTTTTCTCCTGGTTGACAAATTTGAAATGGGAGTATTCACCCATCTTTGTTTTGTAATTTGATGCTTTAAAAAACAATTTTTCCCGCCCCTTGCCTCATGTAAAAGTAATTTAGTGAAACTTATTCTTTTTATTTTTATAATCTTGAGTTATTTTTATAGTTTTTATGCAGGCATTGCTTGCAGGCATATCAATATTAAAGGAACATGGAGAGGTTATTCTGTTATGGGAAAGGTTTACATAATGGGTATTTAGTAAAGCCTAAGTATAATTAATTTTTACTCTTGGACAAATTTATTATATAATATGCTAATGGCATTATTACTTTTTTTTAATATGCAGTTACGTATTTTCCATTTATTCATTTCCACATCTTGTAAAGAACTTCAAACTATTTAATTCAACTTTTTTTAACAATAATTTTTTAAAAATTTCTTTTAAGTTCTTAAATTACTTTGTCATTCTGCACATTAGGAAAAATTATTTTACATTAATTTTGATCAATATAAAAAGTTAGCATAGCAATTTTAATGAGGAGTTGGGGATTTTGTTGAATTGTATACAATAATGTGACATTTAAAAAATATTTGTTTGGCTAGCAAAATTTACTACTCTTTAGTTTTTAAAAAGGCTAAGTTGATAAAGTTATTATCCAGCCTGTTATTAAGTATTAAAGTTCAATAAATGTCCCTAACATTAAATTGGCATTTAGAATCTGCGAAGTAATTAACAAAATGTTTCAAACTTTGGTAATATTTATAAAATCAAAAACTGTTAGGAAAAATAAACTTTATTTTAGCAACAACAAAAAAAATTAATTGTAATGTATAGTAGGGAAAAAAATCAGTTTTTTTTAATGAAATGCTAGTAAACCAGAGATTTAGGACTTGTGTGTTAATTTACTTGTACACCCTTTTTTTAAAGCAAAATCTCCTGTCCTTTCAAATTCAGTCTGAAACATGGTATTACAATGTACATGGTATTAATAATAGATTATTTTTTGTATTTCTTTTGTGTGATTTTGTTTTATTTATTATTTTTATTTGTTTAGATTCTATCAGGCAGATGCAGAAGTATTCTACTGCAAGAGACCAAGAACAAGATCATGGCCATTTAGATGCAGAACTCCAACAAAGCATGAAAATGTTCAGGGCTCAAAGGAATTGTTATATTGCTGGTTTTGCTCTCTTTCTTGCCCCGTAAGAATAGGCTGATGCATTAATTCATATGAATAACCATGTTTTCATAATTCTAAAGTCCTTTTTCTTAAGGATTTTTAAACTAATAAAATTTTGTATTCTAAAAGTACGTAAATTTATATCCAGATTTTGTGTAGAGCTATATATATATATATATATATATATATATATATATCCAGGAGAATATCTAAAGTATATATTACTGTCTATTTCTTATTTCTTCAAAATCTTTATTTAAATAACATAAATTAATACCTTTTATGCTTGTTATACTATTTAAATAAAAACTGTAAATTTATTACCCATGAAAATATTCTTATTTGTTTTATGATGAATTTTTAAAAATATTTATTGCTAAGGTAAATCATAGCTGTCATATCTAATATAAACATTCAGATATTTTTAAAAAGCATCCAATATTGTAATTCATTTTCTAAAATAAACTGCTGTTAATAAAAAAAATGCTACACAATGAAAGAGTCATTAGAATTAAAATGAAATGTACTGCACAAAGGTCTTGTACTGATACAAATAAATGAATAAATTTTCAAAGTAAAACAACACATGTTCAAAATTAGTATTTGGTGTAGCTGCCACATGCTGTTATACACAGTCCAGTCATATTAATGTGACCACTGTAAAAAGCCAGAATAACCATCTTTCGCAGAGGGGAAAATAGTCATTTAGGATCCTCAAGGTATTCACTAGGATGTTGAGCCATGCCGACTCTATTGCTGCACTAGATAACGCGCGTGAGGATCCATGACGCGAACAACCCGATCGAGAGGGTTCCATAGATTATTGATTGGGCTTAAGTCAGGTGAGTTTTCTGGACACGGAAGAACGATAAACTGATCCTGGTGCTCTTTGAACCACGCACGTACACTGTCAGTTGTATGACACTCCACAATGTCCTGCTGGTAGCATCCTGAGGAAAAACAATGATGCATAAAGGGGTAGACATGGTCTAAAAGGACAGATGCGTACTTCTATTGATCCATCGTGCTTTCCACAATGATGAATAAACACAGAAAATTTAAGGGAAACATTCCCCAGACCATAATGCTCCAGCCTGAACCTTGCCAGCAATTGTTGCAGGGTGTTTGCTTTTAGACGTTTCATGCCGTATTTGCCACCAACCATCCGTCCGATGGAGTATAAAGCGTGATTAATCAGAAAACTCTACCTGTCGCCTCTCATTGGATGCCCAGTTGTGGTACCTGTATGAAAATTCCAGTCTTTGTTGCTGATGAACAGCAGTCAGCATAGGTGCATGAACCAGGCGCCTGCTTCGGAGAACCAGACGCAACAACGGTCGCTGAACAGTAGTTTGGAAGACACTGTTGTTAGCCCCTTGGTTCATCTGGGTGGTATGTTGCTTAACGGTAGCATGTCTATTCTCCCGAACTCACCTCTGCAGCCATCAGTCACCTCTATCACCTATGGCCCGTGGTACACCACATTTGCCACGTCACTGGTTTTGGACGGTCCCATTTTGCCATGCACGGTATACTTTAACCACGATGACACACGAACAGTCCACAAACTTCGCCGTTTCGGAAATGCTTCCAACCTTTTCCCGAAAGCCAAAAATTATGCTGTTTTGGACTTCGGATAATTCTTTATATGTTTGCATTACACCAACGATTGTAGTGTTTTCCGAAGCCCTCACACACTCTTTATATATGCTCAATAGCACTGCGATGCCAGCATCCTTCTGTGATTGGTTATTTAACGTCAAAGTCAAAAGTACGTGGTGGTCACATTAATGTGACTGGACTGTGTATGACATGGAGTCAAACAGATGTTGAATGTCTGCTTGTGGAAGAGAATTCCTTATTGCTTGTATGCATACCCAAAGTTCATCTTTTAAAACTGTGGGATGTGGTTAGTGAGCAAGATGCCAACCAACCAAATCCCAAACATGTACAATAGGTGACATCCAGCAAATAAACAGGTCTAGGAAGAAGTTGTGTGTGTTGGGCTGAAACAAAGTCACGAACTTTCCTTGCAACATTTGGGTGTGCATTATCCTGTTGCATGATAGTTCCAGGAATGCCTTGAAGGAAGGGAAAGACTTTGAGCTGTAGCACTTAATGGACACTCCTGTTGCTGCTCAGATTATGCTCAATTGGTAGCAGCTGATATTGTCCATGATATGACAATCACACCCCAGACCATACCCACTGTGATGTTCAATAATGCACTCTGAAAGACAGCGTTCACTGGCATAGCATTTCACTTTCCGTCCTCCACTCCTAGTTTTACGAGTTGTTCGGTGCTTGTTAGTCCACTGCTTTCAAACTCGCATCACTTTGGAACTGTTCAGCTTCTATTGCACAAGAAAATCCTCCTTCACAAAAGCCTATGATTCTTCACTGTTCAATTTCTGCAAGTTGTTGAAATTTCACTTATTTCATTGTGGGGCATACTTAAGTCCCACTAAATGTTTGCCTCTAACAAATAACCATGCATAATTTTCAACATCCCGCTACAGCCCTCTATATATGTGCTTTCAGAGTCAGTTCAGAGGGCACTCACTGCTCACACCATGCATGTGTGGTGACGGAAACTTAACTACTTTGTATAACATCCTGTAATGAATATTTGCGGCAAATTTCATTTCATTCAAAGGATTCCTTCATGGTGTTGCGTTTTTTACAAACAGCAGTTTAGTTTAATGCTATGTTAGTATTTTACAATATTTTTATGTTTTGTTAATAATTTAATGTTTAATATATGTTACCAAACTTTTGTATATTTAATTCTGTTTCTTGGTATAAAATATTGAAAAAAGGAACTTTTTTAAATGGTTTTTGTATGCAAGAAACTTAGCATGCCTCAAAATAAGCTTAGAAGTTAAAAATTTTTAGAAATTAAATTGGATTTCTCCATTCTTTTATTATATATTAAACAACTTTTAATTTATTATAATATTTTTTGCTGTTTTAAATGTAATTCTGAATAAATATGCAATATTTAAAAATTTTAGTTTACCATTTTTTTATAAGATTTAAATATAATCTCCCCCCCTCTAAAATTGATTTTGGGTGTATGGAAAAAGATTTAAGTTTGGATAAAACTTTTCACAGTTCTCTTTTTTTATGTCTAAAATGCCTGACCTGAGTATTCATGTTACCATTTAAAATTAAATTAACTTGATATTGTTTTGGTAGTATGACTTATTTTAGGTTTTGTTACTTTTCTCAAGAGTGGCAACATTAAAAAAAATTAGCACAAATTCTCCAAAGAAAGCTGTAAACCTGCCAAATATCATGACTTGTGATTTTTAATCTTTTGATTTTCATTTATATCATAGTATTTTTTGTAAGTAAACTGATCAATGGAATAGGTTTCACAATTTGACAATTTTCAAATGAAGAAGCTGTAATGAAATTGTTTCAAGATAAAGGAATCTTTCATAGGAACAGATTTTGTTCCCAAAATCATCCTATGCAGTTGAGTTTTAGTTCAAACCAAACCCTTATATGTCACAGTCATGTATGTTCAAGCCAAGCAAGAAAAAAATATTTGAAAATTTGTGAATTTTCCTAGATGTTCTTCAATCCATTTGTGATATCAAGATTTGTTTCATTTACACTTCATAAAATATTGATATATGTGAATCACAACACTATTGCAAATCAGTATTGTGATTGGTATACACCAATATATTTTGGAAGTATGGGCTTATTCTTTATTGGGTATATAACAGTCAATGGAGCCAACAAAAAATCCTGGAACTAGACTTAACTCGTAAAAAAAATGTCGGACGAGTTCTTACATGAGGGTGGGTATTTGAAGGTTAATGCTGCAAAACTAAATCTACTGATTTCCATTCACATTTGCTGTGCTAAAACCTTGATAACTGCAATTCAGAAAAGCATAGCAGATAGTATGAGACAAGCTAATGAAAAATTACTGAGCTTTTTAAAACTGAACCACCAGTGTAATAGGAAGAAAATTTCATTGCGTTTATCTGGTAAGGTAAAAAATATCACCATTTTATATTAAATTTTCTACAAATTATTAAGAATTAAATTATATTTTTTACGATACTTTTAATTGTTTGAAGAAAGGATAAAAACTTATTGATTTTAAGGGAAGAAACAATTTTTTGTAGAATCTGTACTACTGGAAACAATTGCTTGTTTAAAATCTCTTCTTAATGAAAAAGGAAAGAATGTTTGATACAGATGTTTTTATATTTAACAATGAGGATTTTCTTTTGTTTTGTTTTAGTGTGATTCGTCGCTTGGTTTCCCTATTGTCCAAACAAGCAGAGTTGACTGCTAGAGAAGTAGCTTCTTTGAAACAGGCCCAAAATGCTACTGAAACTGCTAAAAACCTCATGAAAGAAAGAGACCAGGTATTTCTTTGAGTCTCTCATTTCGCTTTCTAAAATAAACTAATTTATCCTATAGTTTCTCATATTTGTGAAAATTCATATGGAAACAGTAATATGCATAACTACACATCATTGCCATATTTATATTTCAACAACTAAGGAAATATTTCATGTATTGATCATTTCTGTTATATCAAAGTGCTGTGTAAACAAGCAAAAAAATTATTTATCATAAATTTTAAAAATACAATTTTAAATTTTTGTAAAATACTCAAAATTTGTTGACACTTACCCTGAATTATATTTAAAATTACATAGAGAATATATTTCTAGTTTTAATATGTTTACTGAATGTGATAAATGAAACCACATTTCTAATTAGAAATTTGATTGGTATTATAGATGCTTTTAAACTATCATTCAAATGGGTTGTTTTTTTAGAGCTTTTTGGGTGTAATACACAATTTATTTTAAATATTTTCTCAAATTATTAATATATGTAAGTTTGGATAAAGCTATACTTATTTTAAGTTATTTTTAATTGTAGATTATTTACAAATTTTATTTTATTTAGCTACTATTACCTGAGTAGTTCAAGCCCTGACACACATCACTTGATTACTTGCAGTGTAAATGAGCTGATGCTCTGTTAAGTAAAACTTATTAAGGGGCTTCAAGTGCTCATTTAAGTATGGTGAGGAAGTTTGGGAAGTAGTGCATCAGCTGAACAGGTGTCAGTCTTGTTACTTGACCATGGTTCAAAATTAGTAGCCCGTTGCCAATGGCTCTCCATGAGACTTTCCTTAATGATTAGTCAATATGATCAATGAATCTCCTAATGCTAGGCCAGTTGTAAAGTGTTGTCTAAATTATATTGGGTTGTTCGGAAAGTAATTTTGGTTTTTTTTTGTTGTGGAAATGAAAGACAGTTTTCGTATAATAAACAAATACTTTATTAAATTACATATTGGCCGTTCTGGTCCAACACCTTTTGCCATCTTTCTGGTAGTAGCATAATTCCATGCTCATAAAAATTTTTGGTTTTTGCTGGCAAAAAACTGATCGAGGTGGTTTTTGACCTCCTCATTTGAGGTGAAGGTTTTACAGTCTAAAAAAATTTTGGAGTGACTGGAACAAATAATCCGATGGTGCCAGGTCTGGAGAATATGGTGGGTGTGGCATTGTATCCCATTCAAGCTGTAAATGCTTTTGGCGAGTGACCAAATTTGTGTGAGGTCTCGCGCTGTCTTGGTGAAACACTACACCTTTCCTGTTGATTAGTTCTGACCTTTTCTGTTGAAGTGCATCATTCAGTTTGTCCAGCTGATGACAGTAGACTTCCGAATTAATCATTGTGTTATCCAGTAAAAGATTAAGAAAAACTATTCCTTTAAAATCCCACCAAACAGACAGCATCACCTTTTTTTTTTTTTTTTGGTGAATATCGGCTTTGGAAATGGTTTAAGCCGGTTCATCTTTTTTGCTCCATGACCTTTTTTGTCCCCAGTGATGATGCGCTTCAAAAACGGATCATTTTTGTGATGTTTGAGAAGCGAATCGCAGACATCAGTGCGGCGACACAGATTTCTCTCTGTGAGAACATGGGGAACCCATACATCGAGCGTTGAGGATAATCCCTGGCCTTTCAAGTGGTCATAAACTGTTGAATTTGATAAATTTGACCTCAATCCGATCTCATGTGTTGTTATTCGTGGGTTCGCATCAACTGCCTTTATTGCGTCTTTATAAGCTTCAACCGGCCTTCCTGAACGTGGTGCATCTTCGACATCAAAATTGCCGGATCGAAATTTGGCGAACCAGTTCTGGTACTGGCGTACTGTCAACACACCTTCTCCATACACATCAGTCAATTTCTTTCTGGCTTGAACAGCATTTTTACCTTTTCTGTAGTAAAACAGTAAGATATGTTGAAAATGCTGCTAATCGCTCACCATATTTAAAACGGCACCAGCCAAAAACTACTGCGTTGAATTAATTGGAATTTTTCACACAAGCCTTGCTAGATGAGCTCTCAAAGCATATAAAAATTATACAGCTTAAATGTGAAGTTGGGTGCAAAAAAATAAAATTAAATCCTCTGTCGAGAAAAAACGAAATTACTTTCCTAACAACCCAATATGTTTTTCGTTGGCGGCGCTGCGGTCGCTCCCGCAAAAATCGTTCGCTGCGAAGGTTTTCTGTCGATAACTCTCTCGAAAATGGCCCCCCGTCGATAAATTGGAGTATATTTAACTGATAAAAAGGAATCTTAAATAAAATTTCACTTGAGCATAGTTCTTTTCTATTGTAAAAAACTGTTTTAGATATTCAATATTGTTTCTAATCAGATTCTCAACTAAAACTTAACCTTATTTAATAAATTTATCCATTTTAGAATTTAGCTATTATCCATGTGAATTAGATATAGTTTAAGAAAATACCTGTTACAGAATGTTTCAGAAATATCTGGCTGGTGTTTTGTGAATATTAAAGCCAAAAGTAATTTAGTCTAAAAATGTTGCATGTAGATGAATAAGACTTCAGTCCTCTCTAATTACTTAATGAAGTTAATAATGCCCAAGTAATCATTTAGTAATAATTAGTACCTACATCATTTACATGAATAAATCATTTAACAATTATCTTTTCACTTTCATTACATGCAAAGTTAAATGCCTATACATATGCTTAATGTATTGGGCAGTGAATAGTAGCAAACAAGATATTGCAAGCTCTTAAAATATACTATTTTGGGGCAGCATTGAGCATTTATGCAAACAGAATTTGATATGTTGCGTGTTAATTTTCGCTTTTGAAAACGAAGCATGGTACACACACACACAATATTCTCATTCTTTTTATGTACAGTATTAATCAAAATTCCTGTTTGCCATAACATTTATAAATTGCTTAGAAATTATATATTAAGATCTCTTATTTATTCCTTGTGCATCATATTGCAGATTCAATAGTCACTCTTTGAACATCTTATAGAAAGGGGACTCTCTAAACAAATTGGTGTATTTGATTTTAGTATTATCAGGTTATGATTATAGTATTATATTTTACTTTGAGTATTAGTTGCTCAGTCAAACATTTCTAGACACATATTTCTGGGTACAAGGGGAAAATCATCAGGTTTTCCTCTATAGCCTCTTAAAATTTCATTTCAGGCTTAACATTTTGTATTCAATTGAATTCTATGCATGGTATAAGTATTATTATTTTTATTTTTAAAGCAAGTGTAAGATTATTTCATATATATATATATATGTGTGTGTGTGTGTATATATGTGTGTATATGTGTGTATATGTGTGCATGTGTGTGTGTGTGTGTATGTGCATGTGTGTGTGTATGTGTGCGTGTGTGTGTATGTGTGTATATATATATGTGTGTGTGTGTGTGTGTGTGTGTATATGTAATTTGTATAGTATGTTCTATTTATTAAAAGAATTATTTGAAGTAAAGTATTTGACTAAATGTGCAAATCATATTTTATTACATATCTATGAGTAATTTAACATCTGTTATAAACTAGGTGTATTAGTATCAATTCTCTATTTAAATTAAAATTTTGTCTAATTTGTTAATATATTTCTATTTATTCATTCTCTTCTATTTTATATTTTTCATTTTTAAAATATATTTCAGATCAAGTCTTAAAACAATTAATATTCTAAGACAATTTTTAATCATTGTAAATTACAATTCTAAATGTGGCTGACATATTTCTTATTTTCATTTGTACAATCATAACATATTTTTGAAACAAATATTTCTTCATAAATATTTTTAAAAATTGTTTTTGGAAGAGAAAATACTGTAATTCCCTTTTATGAGTTTTATTTTTTTGTTTGAATGAGTATTTGTATTTTATCTTCTGTTTTATAAACTGCAATATTATTTTTGTTTAAAAATTTAAAGATTTTTTTTAAAAAAATAAGAATTTTAAACTGTTGTAAATCCTGAGCAATAATTTCTTATAAAATAAACTCAACATGAGGTACAGTAAGACCCCGCTTAACGCAGGTTATACGTTCCATCAAAGTAGAGCGTACTTTTGAACAGCGTTAAATGAGGTTATCTCATCATGGAAATAATAGAGTTAGGGGAAGATGGGTAAAAAATTGATCAGGTATTTTACCATTAAATTTATTAATCATGTTTTTTATGACAATAGAGCAAATTTATTTCTTCCAAATATAGAAACATAATGAATGAATATACATTTAAAAATAAAATTCTAAATCAGTATGTTTACATCTTCAATTTAAAATTCTTCTTGCTTTTTCCATTATAATATATTAGCTTAAGGGCATATTGCATTAAATTTCGCCGTCAATCCATATAGAAAGTCGTTTCTTCATTGCCTCTATTGTATTTTTTCTAGAACGGGTAATTCCAGTTGCAGTTGCTGATGACAGTATTTTTTTTCCTTATTCCTAAAAATGGTCCTTATTGTTGAAGCTGCCAAATTCAATGCAGCTCCAATTTGAATTCGCCAGTATCTAATCTTCTAATCACTTGCATTTTACTTTCTTGTGAAATGCTTTTTCTTGTTGCTTTATTTTCATGTTTTTTATTATCACCCATGATTAAAAACTAAAAATCATAATATTTGTCACGATGGCAATCGTTATATTATATAAATTTATATTTACAATAACGTCAAGAAATGTTTGAAATGATAAAAATGTGTTCCTATAACACCGCAGGAAAGAAAAAACACACATACACTGCTTCGGATATCGGGAAGCCTAATGCATCGTGCATAATTTCGGGGAATCCCACAATTGAAATAAAAGAGCGTTAAACCGAAACAGCATTAAGCGGGGTCTTACTGTAGTTAATTTTATGTATTTGGAATTTATTTTCATGTTTAAAATCCTTCTGTGTGTAATATATAAAAGGAAGCTTTCATAAATGTCACATTAGTCTGAAAACTAATTTTTGTTCAATTACCATTAGGGAAGGGAAGGAAGATGGTATTAAAAATGTGTAAATGCATCTTTCATTTTAAATTAAACATTTTTACATTTCTAAATAACCTTGATTTTAAATTTTTTTTTTTTTAATTTATAGAAGGATCAGCTTGAAAGTAAAGAAAATAAGCAAAATGAAGAGTTTGAAAATAAAATAAAAGATCTCGAAAAGCAATTAAACGAGAAAGAAACAAGTAAGAATATATTTTTCTTTATACCTTAAATTTGAAATATTTTATTAATTAAAATAATTAAATTTAATTTCTTTTTTTCATTCAAATTGAATTTGAAGGAATTAACTGTATTTACATGAATGTATTGAACTTAAGAACTAAGGTGATCCTGCTTTCATCGAAATGTCTCTATATGCAAAGCCATTAAAATAACTCCGCACCAGAAATAAGCAGTTAACTACGATCAAGCGCGCAAGCTGTATGAATTAAAAAATCACTTTTGGTGTTCCACAAATTTGTTGACTATCGTTTTGTTAATGTTAAAAATAAAAGATGTTTATTTCTAAAGCAAGGTCTTTGCTCATTCTTGATGTGTGGTGTAAACTTAACTTTCATAATTAGCGACCTTCACAACTAAAACATACCCCACAGAACTGAGGTTTTACAATATTTCAGTTGTATTCAACTAAAAGAAATATTAATGAATATTTTTTAGGACTAGTAAAGACGCAGAAAGATTTAGAAACTCTACGTAGCCAAGCAGAAGGAACAAACCGAGAATATGACAGGCTATTGAAAGAGCACGAGAAACTTCAGGTGAAAGTTTTTTTTTAATGCTGTTTGTATTTTCTTTTGACTGAGAATGAGTTTGAATTATTTCTTATGCGCCAATAGATGTAAATACTAATTTTAAAACTAAAAAGATATTATTTCTTTCACTGGTTGTCCTTAATTAAAATAGATTACTGGATGAATTGATATTATCTACAGTGTGAACACTTTAAAAATTAAATCTCAGAATATAAGTGATGGGAATTTTCAAAATTTTAATCATAAATTTATAGCTTTTAAAGTTAATTTTGTGGTAATAAATATAAATGTTTCAACCCTTTTTAAAATCAAGCAACTTTCTAGTAGCATAACTTTATAAATTTATAATAAAGTACTAAATCACTTCTAAACTGCTTATTTACCATAATTATCATTTTTTAAAGTAAAGCCATTATTAATGATAGTTGAGTTTTTAAATGAAGAAATGTAATAAGATTTATAAATTTATGTAAATTTCTTCTCTTGAACATACTTCATAAAAGCATTAGCATTTACTGTAGTTATATTAAATAAGCATTTGAGACAGGGGGTATTAAATTTAAATTCATGGATATAACTTCCCCTCAGGGGGCTCATCTTTAGATGAATACGGGTGTCACAATCCCTAGGTGCCCTAGTAATCTTTTAGCTAAAGGGTTTACTGTCTATGGTAGAATGGGTGTCACAAATTCAGGGTACCCTAGTGATCCTTCTCTCTTTTTGACCTTCCTTCTTGTCATTCATTTTTCTTATTTTTTCCTTTCACTATCTGGAACACAGATAAAACTTCTTTTTTTTTTAAATATGAAAATAAAATACCAGCTGGTATTTTATTCTCATATTTAAAAAAAAAGTTTTATCTGTTTTTATTGGATTACATTATTCATTGTTATCTGCACAGTTTGGTTACCCTTTGTAATGTGTTAATTTTGTTTGATTTTTTATTAAATTTTCCCCCTATTTTTTCAATGTATATATTGTTTGTTATGACTAATTCTGTTTGTTTTTCAACCTGCATGCCTACCATATGCAGCATCCCATAAGTAGGAAAATAGTATTCTGGGGATTCATTTTGCCTTTACTTTGGCCCCTGCTTCACTGTAGACAGGAGGTAGGAGTGAGCCTTCTCCTGTCAATCGCTGGTGATCAGTCTCTTCGGAATTCATTGAGAAACATAGCTGTTGAGTTAGTGCTGCAAATAATGGGTGCCGGGTTTACCTGTTGGATCCTCATCCTGGTACTGCAGTGCTATATCCTAAGTGTACTTCAGGTAAGTGGCAAGGTTGACCAGCACACAATGCCTGCCTTGGACTCTGTGGTGGGTGAATGCAAACCAGGATGAAGAGTTTTTCATGCTTATGGATCCAAATAGGTTGTTTTACCCTACCTTTAGAGACAAAATTGTGGCTAATATGAGATTTTTATTGATTTCCTTAACTAATAATGGCATGTCTACAAAATCACCTTTTGCTATACATAAAACTTTCATAGGAATAAATGGTGAACCAAAATCTGTTAAAAGGTTATGATCCGGTGGTTTACTTATTTAAACTAGTTCTGCAGCTCAAACTAAGTCATTTCTACTGGCTAAATCCTTTCTTGATTCTCCTGTCTATATAAGTCCACATAAATCACTTAATACTTCTCAGTGCCATATCTGAACCTCACCTGTAGCACACCTCTGAAGTTGAAATCCTTGATGGATTTTCTGATCAGGGTGTGATTCAGGTTAGATGAATAATAATTAAAAAGAATGCAGCAACTGTGTACCAACTAAATATTTGATTCTAACATTCAATAGCTCTACACTACCCAAAAATATAGAAGCTGGTTATTTAAACTGTAAACTATGCCCTTATATTCCAAATCATTTTTCTCCGTTTCAAGTGTCAAAGGTTCAGGCACTCACAAACTGTCTCCCATGGGCAATTAACGTGCTCTAAGTGTGCATCTGTTGGACATGCCACTTCAGATTACAATCTGGGGCAAAAATGCATGAATTGCTTGCAGTCTTATTCTTCCTATTCAAAATTATGTTCAAAATGGGAAAACTGGAAAACAAATACAAGAATTTAAAACTAATAAAAATATATCTTAGAAGCCAGAGGAAATTAATCCCTCACGGATACCACAAACATACACTCAGGCTGCTAAATCTTCAACAATATCTGCTATTACACAGACGGTTGAAAATATAACAAAATAAGATTTCCATCTTTAAATTTACTTCAACCACACTTCCATTTCTCCCAAAACCAAATGTATATCTATTCCTGATGTTTCCATGTCGTAATCTTCAACTCAAGCACACCTCTTCAATAGCAGCTGCAGTGTCAGAGCCTCAGCCACCTATTCCTATGTCTAACGCCATACTTTCCACCACCAATAATCTGTTTACCCCTATTGTATTATCTTCGTCAATCATATCCACCTCCACCTCTGGTATTCAACCCCCCTCTGCATCTTCTACAATTTGGGATTTAAAACCAAATTCTAAACATACAAGAAAAAGAAATTTAATAAAATCAACAAATAAATCTAAAATAGAAATAAAAATGGTACCTCACAAACTGCGGAAAAGTACATCTCAACTGGATTCATCAGACGAGGAAATGATTCAATACAATCTGTCTAAATATTTCTTAGTGGAAACTCATTGTATTATACTCACTTTTTTTCATCTCTTTTGATGCTATCTGTTAAAGATCTTGTCTGACTTGTTGGTGGAAAATCTCCACCAAAAATTTACTTTTGTCTTTAGAATTGGATTTTTATATTTGATTATTTTTTTAAAATGTGTTCTTGTCAACATTTTTTAGATAATTTATCATGTTTCAATTTTTTTAACAAATTTCTGGTGCAGTTTAGCCAGAATTGGCTCTTGCACCATAAAACTCCACATTCACTCACTTGGATATAACTTTTTAAATACACAATATCTTGTTTTCTCGTTGGGAATAAAATATATGAAATGTTCTTTAGTTTCACGTGGAAATAAAAATGAATAAGGAAAAATATATGTTAACTACATTCTTAATTTAAAAAGGAGTGGAAAGTTATTAGCATTCATATTAAATTCTGTCTTTAATTAGCAAGCTAAGTTATAAATAAAGTTTGTTGGGGTGGGTGTTGTATAATATTTAAACCAATCACTTGTACATTGTAAAGTGCTAAAAGGAGAGCAAATATAGAAGCTCACATATTGGGTTGGCAACTGAGTAATTGCAGTTTTTTTTTAGAAAATCAAAGACAATTTTTTCATGGAACTAAATAACTATTCTGTGATGTATTGCCCATTTTGATCAATGACCTTTTGCCATCTTTCAGGCAGCATCATAATCCCACGTTCATAAAACTTCTGGTTTTTATTAGCAAAAAACTGAATTGGGTACGATTTGACATCATTATTGAAATTTTTACCATTCAAGGAGTTTTGTAAAGATCGAAACAAAAAGTAATCAGATGGTGCAAGGTCAGGACTATATGGTGGATGTGGCAAAACATCCCAACCAAGCTCCAATAATTTTTGCCGAGTGACCAAAGATGTGTGTGGCCTTGCATTGTCACGATGGAATACAACACCTTTTCGATTTGTCAGTTCAGGCCGCTTTTCTTCAACTGCATTCTTTAATTTCGTTAGTTGTTCAATGTAGGCATCAGAATTGATCGTTCAGTTGGGTGACAAGAGTTCAAAATAGACAATTCCTTTGTAATCCCACCAAACTGATAACAAAAGTTTCTTTTGATGAATATCAGCTTTTGATGCTGTTTGAGTTGGTTCACCTAGCCTGCTCCACATCGAGTTTTTGAACATAACCAAGTTGTTTTAAGTGATTTTCAATGCATGTATGTGATACGTGAAGCTTCTCTGCATTCTCACGTGTTGTACTGTGGCAATCCGAATCGATTATTGCTTTGATCAGGTCGTCATCAACTTCAACTGGACGACCAGAGCATTTTTCATCTTTGAGTGAAAAATCACCAGAACGAAATTTGGCAAACCAATTTTGACTCTGCCGTTCTTTTAAGGCTTCATCACCATAAACAGCACATAACTTTTTATGAGCTTGCCATGTGTTTTTCCCTTTGCGGAAATAAAAAAAGCAAAATATGAGAATGTTCCTTTTGATTTTCCATTTTTCAATGAACGCCAAACGAAAACTACGCAACCCACCAAAAAACTTTTTTTACTGATTGACAGCTGAATTGCCAACTATCAAATAACAAAATGTGTTTAACATTTGTATTACCTCTGCAAACCCCTAAAAATTCAACTGAAACCATCTGAGTGAAATCCGCAATTACTTAATTGCCAACCCAATAAAATGTTAAATATAATGCAAAACCACAGATAACACACTTAAAATTGTTTTGCTAATATAAAAGTAGATCTTTTTTTTTTTTTTTTTTTTTTTTAATAGTTTGATTTTAAGTTCAATAACAAATATTAGTTTGGGAATGGGTAAAATATGTATTGACAAAATTTTGAAGGGGGAGGAATATAAAATGATTCACAATACTAAAGTGAAACTGTGTTTGTGTAAAGGAAAATTAGTATTATATACAATGCACATATGTAATATTCAAACAGTATCTTTTAAGCTGTTATGTATTAGTTATTTATTCTTAATCATTAAAACACAATCAAGGTAATTTTTATTTCTTGTATAAATATTATCATGTACTTAAATTTCACTTCTCAATAAATTCTTTGAAATGAGATTGTACTATTGTTCTCTGATTATGTGCAAATTAAAATGCAATATTTGCAAAACATGGTAAATGTATCTTTTTCTATCATTTGGCGAGAAAGTAATTAAGCTATGGAAAAAAGCTTTGAGACATATCCTATTTAAATTTGCATGTTTTGCTTTTATATATAGTTATTCTCTTATCTTAAATTTAAAGTTGCTTTTCTTTTGTAGAAAGAGCTTGAGAAGGGAAGTGGTGATTCTGAGAAAAAGAATGAATAATCATTGTATATTCTTGAACATTGCAAACATTGTACCAGTTGGGAATTGAATAACATGTGATTATATTCCAAATATGAGCTGGAACAATTTCTGGAACTCTAAATCGAGGAGAACGTATAAAAATGCTTATTTTGAACATATTCTGAAATAAGTAGTTCCAATCAGTGTACTTATTACTATTTTTCCCCTTTCATATTTGTGAATTTGTTATACTGTGATTTTGAATTTTGCACAGCAAGATATTTGTAACAATAACTTCAGAAAGGAATGTTTAATCTAAGCTAATTATGTATTTTATTAGAAATCACTTATACTGAGTGAAATAACTTAATGTGTATCATATGAATGCATTATTTTAATAAACACTATTGAAATGACTGAGAGTTATTTGAATTCATTTCTGCTGAAAAAACTATCAACAGTAATTTTGGGGTAGCTGCATGTTTGTAAGTAACTATAGTTCACTTGCGGATCTAGCTTTTGACTTTATGGAACACTCGTATTGGTTGTTTTATATAAGAATGTTAGGTAAGTGTAACAGTTCTACCTGTTGTGACATCGTGAAAGAGAGAATATCATAGACCCAAAGAAGGTAGCATGTGTGATGAATCAATCTTATTCAAACTGGTATCGCAACACATGAAGACACAGTCTTAAATTGATAAATTTACACATATTTAAGAACATTCATAAATTTCAGAGTTGATGACACATTCAGAAACAAAGAAACGAGTCTTTATTTTTTAGTTCTTCTAAGAAAATAGGAGTTTGTTGCAGATACCTTCTGCCATGTGATTTTACTTTATCCAGACACAGGAAAAACAAAAGTTTTTATTTTAAATGTAGAGTGTACAAAACATCCTAAAGTTCATTTTAGACAACTCTGTTGCAAGCATTCTCCACTGATGCTCAGTCCATAAAAAAATTTATACACACAATAAAAAGTAACATACAGGATGTTCTGAAACTTAGTGATAAGCGAGTATGAGGTGAAAGGTAGGGTCATATCTGTTCTGAATTTTTTTTAAAAAAAAAAACTACCTAGCACTTGATTAAGTGAAGATTAATGTATTTTTGAAAATGTGGAAAATTGACATTCTCCATCACATCATTAGCTGCTATGACCACAAATTTTTCAATTTTTCTATGATCTTTTCACTAACGTCTTGCATAGCTGTAATATTAATCACAGTCACAAGTCAGGCAAGAATATTTGCAGAATATCTTAGTTAAAATTAACTTTGTTTGTGGGAATCAGGGTTTGAGAAAAATGTCGCCAAATTTTGACTCTCCATAAAAGGAAAAATATTACATACAACTCCTGGCAAGTTTCTTAAAAGTTGGTCCATTTAGTTAAAGTTCCAAAAAGGTTCAAATCTTGTTTTTTCTATCCATAACAATCGGAGAATTTTTTTATTTTCAGAATATCTTCATATTGATACCCTTCATCACATCATTAGGTATTGTGACTACAAATTACACTATTTCAGTGTTTCATTAACTGTGATTAATATTAACATTGTGTGAGTCGGTTTGCAATAATGTCACCTAATTTTAATGCTTTAATAGAAAGAAAACTATGCAGTACTCTCAGCAAATTATTTCAAAAGGTGACCCATTTTGTGGTGATTCCAAAACTGTACAACACTTGATACTTTCTATCCATAACAATCACTGCTCTTTTTTAAAAAATGACTTCGTTCCAAAAAACTCAATCTTAGAAGTGTGCAATACAAATCACAAGCAATAAATTTCAAAATAAAATGTAGAACATTTTTGTAACACTTTAATGAAGAAAATGTTCAAAGTTTTTACCTTCTACACAAATTCAGACTCTACATCTTTTTTAAAAGTGATTCCTTAATGAGTTGGGAGTAAAATAGTTTAATTTATTTCTTTCACTGATTTATCAATCCTTTAGTGCAGTTTGGTTACATTTTCTATTGGTTTAAAATAAATATTTTCTTTTACTCAGCCGCAGTAAAAAGTCAGTGGGGCTTGTATCTGGTGAACGAGTTGGGCATGAATTCGAACCACGACGTCCAATCCATTTTCCGCGATATTCCATGTCCAAATACTCCTTAACAAGAAGTGCATAATGCAATGAAAATTGTATATTTTTGTTCTTAACACTTGTTTTCGACATTATACTCAGTCTTTTAAAACATGACAGATGTATTTCTACTACAAAAACACGCAAGTAACACAAAATTATCAAATTGAATACAGTGGTGGCCAAAATTGTAGGTACTTTAAATTGTTACGTTTTTATGCTTATAGAACATTTTACATTGTATGAAATGCAAAGTATTTTATATCATTTTAAAGAGAATTTAAAACTGAATTCATTACAAAAAAGAAAATTTAAGTATTTGCAACGGGAAAAAAAGTTATGCTGCATTAACTGTCGATATACACTGCTGGACAATTGCTAAGGACGGATCACAAATTGCTATGTAGCATAACATTAAGCGAGACATGAGCCCTAGTAGGATAAAATATAGTTGCCACACTGTTCAGACATTAGAATAAAAAATATTTATTGTTCTGGAAAGTACAAAAGCTGTGAAACATCTGAAAGAAAAAAAAATGTTCATTTGATCTGTGTACGGAGAAATGGAACAATGCATCTAAAAGTCAGCAGGCACCTTAAAGAAAGGTATCAGTACGGGATATGTCCACCGTGGAGTGTGATGCAACATTCCACACGTCGTACCATACTTTGCACAACATTATCCAGCAGCTGTTGAGGCAATTTATCCCATTCCTCTGTGCACGGATGAGGTCGTTCTTGTTTGTCGGAGGATAGTTTCGACCAGCAACTTGCCTCCCCAAAGCATCCCACACATTTTCAATGGGGTTTAGATCTGGAGAACGTGCTGGCCATACGAGACGTTGAATACCCTCGCTGTCTAGACAATCCTGAACAGCAAGTGTTCGATGACGTGTTGCGTTGTCGTCCATAAAAACAAATTTATCATCGACAGCACCACGGAAAAGACGAACATGAGGAAGTAGAACTTCATCAATGTATCGTTGGCCCGTCATAGTCCCATTCACAACCACATGTAGGCGCATGCGGCCATTGATCATGCTGCCGGCCCACACCATGATACTGCATCTCGGATATCGGTCCTTTTCCTGGATATTTTCTGGACGATAAGCAGTACCACTCTCGCGCCAGATCAGTTGGCGTCTACAATCCGATGACAGACTGAACCTACTCTCATCTGAGAATAGTACGCATGCCCAGTCCTGTTCAGTCCAATTGTGATGCTCACGACACCATTGCAAACGGGCAGTACGGTGCTGTCTGGTCAATGGGACACACACAACAGGTCTGCGTGCGTATAGTCCTCCCCTCAAACGTCTGGCAACAGTTTTTCGGGAGATCTGCTTTCCTGAGGCAGCAAGAAACTGATTTGACACCTACTGAGCTGTGGTGCGCCTGTTCCTTTTTGCTGATAGGACGATATATCTGTCTTCTGCAGGCGTCGTACTTCTAAAACGATCTCCCCCGTGCCGTCTACTACACATTCCAGTAGTTTTAAATGACTTCCACAGCCGTGAAACAACGCTGTGAGCGATGTCGAACTCCCTGGCAACATCTGTTATTTATCGCACTTCGATCTTTCCAATAATTCGGCCACGCAGAAAATCATCTATGTGATGTCGGGAAGACATGCCAAAAATTTTAAGTTCGTCTATTAAATCTTTCCTGTAAAACTTTGACTTGAAACAACAACTGTCCACACGCGTCAAAACCTTTAAAGCTCTTATGAACGCTATCACGTGATGAACAGACGTGGGAAAAAAATTTGCCTACTCATACTTCTTACTAATATCCCGCACTTATTCTAATTTTCCACATTTTGCTTCCTTTCATTTTGTGGTTGCTATGGACGATAGTGTTATCCGTCCTTAGAAATTGTCCAGCAGTGTACATTAGATACAGATGATAGCAGTGAGTTGTCAGAGCTTAGTGAGACTGTCCTTATTCTTTAATACAGTTTCGTTGAGTTGAAAATAGTTTTAAGCTCTTCCTTCGTTATTGCATGATGCCAGGAAACAATTATATCCTCAATTAGTTTCTTTTTATTTCATGGGTACCTCATTCGGACAAGAGGTTTCAAACGCTGCCACAAGTTTTCGATAGAAGTGAGATCAGGACTTTTTTTTTCCTGGCCAGAATACCAATTATATTTAGTCAAAAAGCAATGATATCAAATAAAATAGTAGATTGGACACATGTGTGACGTGAAATTGGTGTTTCATATGTTAAAATTACATAATAGGTGGGTAGTTCAGTGACTACATCTGCAGGCGGAAAGTTTTATTTAAGATGACAGGAGGCAAATTTAATTTTTTAAAAAAAGCAGGAAAAGGTGTACCACATCTGTTGTTGACAGAAGAACAAAAATATGTTTCAAAGATAAAAGAATTTTATAGACAACCATCAGAAATGATCCGAGTGGGATGCTGGTGTTTCTGTCAGTTCAAAAACAATCATGAGTAGATTAGCAGATGTAAGACTGAAGGGTAGAATTCCACGAAAAAAGCCGTATCTCAATTTACAGAGAACAATGACACATTACTACAGAGGGCAATGGAACACATTGATTAGGCAATTGATTATTGGTCACAAGTTATATAGAAAGACGAAACTAAAATATCGTTATTCGGTAGTGACAGCCTTAAGTATGTAAGACGTAGAATAGCAGAAATGCTACACTGCTGGCCATCATAAATGCAACACTAAGAAATAGCACAACAAAATCTATTTTGTAGATAACATGTTGACCAAGTATCAAATGATTAAATTTAAAGATATCTGTCAAGTGTGGTTCCTGCCAGAGTAGCCGAAATTGTTGGAAATCAACGCTGCCACACGCCTCGGCATTGATTCAAATAGACTTTGGATGTGTTCTTGGGGTACAGCAGACCAAGCAACTTCCTCACCTTCCCAAAGTTGATCTGGTGTGGCAACTGGGGGTGTAATCTGGGTCAATCGTTGAGCAACCATGGACCACGTGTTTTCTATTGGCGAAAAATTCGGAGAGTAAGCCGGCAAGGGATGCAATTCAATCTGGTGATTGATGAAGAACCTTTGGACAATGCGTGCCACGTGTGGTTGCGCATTATCCTGTTGAAATATGGCTGTAGCCCAGCCCTGAAGGTAAGGAAGGACAACTAGTTCCAACACCTCGGAGATGTAGCGCTGACTGTTTAAAGTACCGGCAATGCGTACTAGAGGAGTGCGAAAGTGATATTCAATACCGCCCCATACCATAATACCCGGTGCAGGACCAGTGTGGCGGTGCATAACGCAGCTGTTCAGCATCTTCTCTCCACGGTGTCTCCAGACTCGAATCCAACCATCGTGGTGTTGCAGACAGATGCGTGACTCGTCAGTAAAGACAACTTCATTCCATTCTGCCGCCTACATCCTTCTTTCATCGCACCATTGGCGGCGGAAACGTCTGTGGTTCTGCGTCAAGGGTAGACCAAGCAATGGACGTCTTGCGGACAGACTACTCTGCTGTAAACGACGTCGAATGGTACGCATAGACACTGAATGATGCGTTACAGACTCAATGTGCTGTGTTATGGTTCGTGATGTGACTGAGCGATCCGTCACTGCCATGCGCACAATTTGTCAGTCCTCACGTGAAGTGGTGCACTGAGGTGGATGCGATCGATCACGTTGGCCCTTCGTACCCTCCTGCATCCAACGGTCACATATCCGCATTACAGTTGTTTGCTTTCGCCCAACACGACTACCGATTTCCCTGAAAGATAATCCACAATCTCGGTAGGCCACTATCCTTCCTCTGTCGAACTCGGATACTTGATCAAAAGCTGATAGCTGTTTTCTACGAGACATAACTGATCGTTTTTAGAAAAAAGCACAAGAAAAACACAATTGCCAAATTTGAAATCGTCGAAATCGCCAAGCCTTTAAATAGCGCTTTGAGGTAGTGCCACAGGCGCGCGTGATGTGTGTCTGCGCTGAAATTCTCATCATTTGCATATCTCATCTCCGCTAATGCATGTTGTAAATTTCATGTTATTTGCATGCTTCCTTCAGGGTGTTGCATTTACGGTGACCAGAAGTGTACACTGACACCATTCTAGAACCCAAACTTGCGCCTTCCATCAGGGATCTATTTACCAACAATGCTTCATTTATTTTTCAGCAAGATTCTTCTTGCCCCACAGTAAAGTATTTGAAAGACTGGCATCGTTTTTTGAACTTTGAGTTGTCCTGGCCAGGAAATAGTCCTGACCTCAATCCTATTGAACCCTTGTGGCAGCATTTAATAACTCTTGACCGAATGAGGTACCCATGGAATAAAAAGGAACTAATTGAGGACAAAACTGTTTTCTGGCATCATGTAATAACGAAGGAAGAGCTTAAAACTATTTTCAGCTTAATGAAACATCGATGTGAAACTGTAATAAAGAATAAGGACAGCCTCACTAAACTCTGATAACTCACTGCTATTATCTGTATCATGTATATCGACATTTATTGCAGCATAACTTTTTTTGCGTACCAAATATTTCAATTTTCTCTTTCTTTTCTTCTTTTTTTTAGTATTATATTTAGTATTAAATGCTCTTTAAAATGATGTAAAATATTTCGCATTTTGTGCAAGGTAAAATTTTTTATAAGCATACAAACATACAAAACACAGCAATTTGAAAAAGGATCCACAATTTTGGCTACCTCTGTACTTGAAAAAGTACGAGAGCAGCTACTATACAGTGGACATATTCAATGCAGGGAACATATGTAAGCTGATGAATCCCAAGCCGACGAGTGTATTTAATTTGTTCGCTATCAAGTCTCTCGCCATCGTGGGACATGACATCAACGTGAAAACCCGAACCCGTAGAAACGCGGAATGTGGGATGATGTCTCAAGAGCCAATTCCGTGCTATCGGGGGAAGAGTTGATCATCAGCACTTATTCTTCCCTTCAGTCGACGTTTTGGGATAAATTCATTTATACGGTTGGCATCACAGTGATCGATTTTTTCTCTTGCAGCGACAGTGAAGGTGTAAAGCGTCATCGTGCGCTTTCAATGAAGGTGCATGTATCGTCTCTACACATTTATAGAATCATTTGCTTAAGTAAACACAGTCACATAAATTGTGAAAAGCTGATTCTCCATTCTAGCTGGCGTCTATAAATATGTTTCTTTTAGAATGTACGTCTTGTGGGTCTAAGTAAAAAAGGTCCCCAAAAAGTCTTGGCGTGGTCGATCGCGATCTACTTAATGCCCATCCTTGGGTTAAAGCAATTAAGTTTGAGGGTAAGAAGACAGTTACAGTTATCTATATCTTTCATACATTATTAAAAGTCCTTCACAAATTCTTGTTGTTGTTTCTTATCCTCTAATTGTCTGACGAAGTCAGACAAGATCCATTAAATTGTTGACCCTCAAAAAATCGATAACAAGAAGAGGAGAATCGTACAAGTCTTCTCTGGAAAGACCCAGACAGTCCAGGATATGTTCGGCAGAGGCCTGCTGAACCTTGCACTTGGAGCAGAACTTAAAAGTCTTCCTGCCCTCAAAGAAGGAGAGACTTTTCGTGTGTCCACTAGCCAATCTGGAAATGGCCGTTTTAGATGCTCTGTCGCAGTTGAGATCCAGAAAAGAGCCCGGTTCCCTGGCCGCATACCAGTGGTGGGAGGGAGGAATCTTCCACTCCTTAGATAGTTGCCTATTAATTTTGGACTGGTGCTCTGAGTAGGTAATGGCAGGAGAGGAGGTTGTTAAGAGACTACAGCCCTCTCTGGCTAAGCGGTCCGCTTGCTCATTTCCAAAGATGTCAACATGGGATGGTATCCACTGAAAATGAACATCGTGATGCTTTGAAATAAGTTTGAGATTGTGAAGGATGGAGATGCTTGTTTTGTCTCCTACTTGAGTCCAATTGTGTAGATGTTGAAGGGAACTGTGACTGTCCGACAAAATCCAGATTTCTCCATAGTCACTTTCATTGATAATAGCTTCGAGGCCAAGTTTGATTACCGTTAGTTCACTTTTAAAGACCGAAGAGAAATCCGGGTTACGGTGACAGAAATAAAAGTTTTGACCAGAATTTTCTATGTAGATTCCACTACCTGCACGATCGTCTAGTCTACTGCCATCTGTGTAAATTTTAATGGCGTCACAGGGGATTTCATTAATACTTTCCAATGCAAGTTGTCTAAGATGAGCTGGGATGAGATCTTGCTTTGTGACCGGGGCAGACATGTTGAAGTGGAAGTGGACTCTGGGAAGTCCCTCTGATGGACTTAAACAAGATTTTAAGGAGTGCGGTTCGATATGAGATGAGGGCAACTGCAGATGATCAGCATAACTGAAAGGGCTGTTTCTCTTCAGTCTCTGATTATTGTGCCAATTGTTAAAGTATAGAGAGGTTTTGTTATGATGTCCATAGCTAGAAAGTTTGTTGAAGTAATTGGTGAGGATATTTTTGCTTCTAAGATGAAGAGGTTGGAGATCAGCCTCGAAGAGGACAATTTCTTTCGGGCAACTACGTCTCAATCCAGTAATAATTCGCGCAGCACCGAGCTGAATCTTTTCCAATTTCTCAAGACTGGCGGCGGACGCACAGCAGTACACTGGAAAACCGTACTCTAGTATGGGCCTAATGAGAGCCAAAAAGGTGTCTCTCAATGTTACAGCTTCGGCTCCCCAGTCTTTGCCCGCTATAAATTTAAGAATACTTAAACGTTTTCTACATTTTGAGACAATATGATCTATGTGCTTATGACTTGACCATTCAGGATCAAGGACATATCCGAGATATTTTGGGTGCTTTTCATAAGCAAGATTCTTGTTATCCATCTTTAAGGTTGGTTGATAGCTGTACAATCTTTTGTTGGTGGTAAAGAAAGTAGCGATGGACTTTGTAGGATTAAAACAAAGTTTGAACTCCAAAGCATAGTCTGAAAAAGAAGATAATGCATTGTTGAGATTCCTTTCCATCTCAACCAAGTCTCTTCCTGAGCACCAGATGACGATATCGTCTGCAAACAAGCCTACTCTCATCTCAACTGAAGGTATTTTCTCAATGCCTGCTAAATATAATGAAAATAGAGTAGGGCTGAGGACAGAACCCTGTGGAACGCCCTGTCCAAGCACAACAGGATCCGAAAAAGTGTTGTTAAAATTTACTCTGATAGATCTGTGATGCAGGAAATCCGAGATCCATGCCAAGGTGTTACCTCGAATATTAAAAGAGTCGTGTAATTTAATTAGTAACTTGTGCTTCCAAACTCTGTCAAACGCTTTCGTTAGATCCAGAAGAGCAGCCATAGTATGGTGGGTGGGCTTGCAATTTTGTGCATCTCTAATGCTCTGACAGAAGGAAATAATTTGATCGACAGTACTATGGCCTCTTCTGTAGCCATACTGTTCACCAGGAATTAAGTTCTTGCTGTCCAAAAAGTACTGAATTCTGATTAATATCATTTTTTCCATTATTTTGCAGGTAGTACTTGTTAGGGCAATGGGTCTAAAGTCCTTAGGAGACCAGTTGTTTTTACCAGCTTTCTTGATAGGGATAATGATCGCTCTTTTCCATTCAGCTGGAAGACGACCTATTTTCCTGGATAGGTTTATAATATCTAGAAGTCTAAGTTTTCCCCTGTGACCAAGGTTTTCGAGCATTCGCCCAAATACACCATCCGGGCCGGGAGATTTAGTCATATCCAAAAAGGCCATTGCTAGCAGAAGTTCTTGCTGTGAGAAGTCCCTGGACAGGCCCTGATCACCCACATCAGAGGTGCGACAGCCATGGATGATATTCTTAGCTCTTTTCATTACTGATTTATCTTCAGAAGTGAAGACCAACTTGCTGGTTTCCTGATAGTAGACAGCTAGACCATTTGCTGCTGCTTTGTCGTCAGGGAAAACCTGTCCGTTAGTGTCGATTACCGAGTTACTCTCTTCACACTGCTCTTGCTCTTTGTTGATTTTCTTGACGATTCGCCAAAGTTTCGAGTTTGTAGTTCTAGAGTCTAGATTTTTGCACAATTCTCTCCATCTTGATCTCTTTAGTTGTGCATAAGATTTCCTAATTTTAGCATTTATCTGGTTGATTTCAGTCCTCAATCCACCTTGACTATCGTTTAAAGAATTATTTTCATTAAAAGACTCTAACAATTGTTTTCTTCTGTCTAAAAGTGGTTTAAGACTTGAAGCATTATGAGTGAATAAAGGTATGTACCCCTTAACATTTCCTCTTGGGATATAGAGCTTCGCATTGTCTAGAATGATGTTCTTAAAGTTTGTCCAGTTCTCTTCAAGGTCATTAGTGAAGGGGGTAGAAGTCAAATTTTGATCAACTGAGTCCATGTAAGAGTCCCAATTAGCCTTTTTGAAATTCCAGAAATTATTCTGTTTTATCTGCACCTTCTGTCTTCTCTTAAAACAAATTAAGACAGGGAAGTGATCACTGCCAATGGTGTCCAACACCTTCCAAGAACATTGAGGAAATAATTCCGAGCTAGTAATTGCAATGTCTAGGGCAGCGGAAGTGTTGTAGCTGTAGGAGGTGAAGGTATGTGAACCGTCATTAATGATCATAGATTCTGTGTCGTCTAACAACTGAAGTAACTCCTCCCCTCTTGCATTAGAACATGAACAACCCCATGAGGGGTGTTTGGCATTGAGGTCACCCACGATAATGGAGTTTTTATTAAGGAGATTAGATAGAGCTGGAGGAAGCGGCTTATGATTAGGTGGATGATAAACATTAATGATGTCAAGTGGCTTGCCTCTCCATTGAATTCTGATACCCTGGACCTCCAGGTCAGACCAGTCGGTAGGATATTCAATTTTTTGATAATTAATATCTCTGACGAAGAAGGCCAAACTTCCTCCACTCTTGGATTTTCGTTCAACTCTAAAGATGTTAAAACCTTTAACCTTTAATGTTGTGCTTTCCTTTAATTTCGTTTCCTGTACTGCAATCACCTTGACATCCTGTTTTAAGGCAATTTCTAGCAGTTGATCCAATTTGATTCTAGTTGGTGGGGAAGTTAAGCCGTTGATATTGCACTGTAGGATTTTTAAGTTATGTGTGGAGTGTGGAGAGACCGTATTTTACTTTTCACTTGTAATCCTCTGCCTAAATCACAAGCGCGCCCCTGATTTATCTGCGTGACGGGCGATGCAGCATCAAAGTTCTGTGTCAACAACATCATTGGAAGAGGTAGTAAGCAGCTTCTGTTGATCATAGAGATCTGAGCACCATGAAGGTAGAAGTCTGTCTTGGCTCGTGGTGGTGTTCCTTTTAGTCTGGCACTTACCCTTCGGCCTGCCCGGCTTGGGAGACCCTACCAGTAGCAAGCTACCGCCGGTATAGCCCTCCAGGTCAATAGTGCGCGCAAGCCTCACCGCCCCGTCAAGGCAGGAACACCAGCGGGAGGAAACTAGCTGGCGTCTATAAATATGTTTCTTTTAGAATGTACGTCTTGTGGGTCTAAGTAAAAAAGGTCCCCAAAAAGTCTTGGCGTGGTCGATCGCGATCTACTTAATGCCCATTTTTGGGTTAAAGCAATTAAGTTTGAGGGTAAGAAGACAGTTACAGTTATCTATATCTTTCATACATTATTAAAAGTCCTTCACAAATTCTTCAATAAGGAAATGCTAAAGGTTCAATGATTCACCTTCCCATTCAGCAAGATTGATGTATCCACCGAAGCCGAGTTCTTATGATCGGGAACTCGTGGCTAAGATTGTTGAGTCGAGGGTTCGAATACGGGTGTCTCTGAAGATCCGCCGTGCAGAGTGGCAGATGCACATTCTCGAGGTTCTAAGCCCTAACATAGGGATCATTTGAAAATTTGGTGAATGGGATACTAGCTCAAGTGGTTTCATCTCTTTACCATGGTTTGAACTTATGAGGGCCATCACCAATAGCACACATGAAGCTTTAAAAAATAGTTTTGCAATTAAAAAAATTAAACAAGAAAATTGATATAGCTAAAATTTTTTTTAACAAAACCATATATAAGGGACATTGTAAAGTTTTATAATTATTATATTTGTTATATCAAGATATATATATGTAATATATAATTCCCAGTAATTTAATCTTGAATATCTTTTGATTTAACTATGGTCCAGTCTTTCGGGACAACCGTTTAATTAATTTAATTAGCTACCCGCCTAACGAGGAATTTTGGAACTACATCCATCCACCAGCCAAATCATGGGATTTCCCGCTGAATATAAATAGCGAGACTCTGGAAATCCCACCATCTTTTCTCTTCTGTTTGTAATCATGTAGCCAGCTGCAGAGTGTTGTGTGTTTGTTCTTTGTTTTATGCCTTTATGTCTGCTTCTTGTGACGTGGAAACGCTCTATGTCAGTGTTTCTCAAACTGTGGGGCGCGCCCCCCTGGGGGGGCGCGATAAACGTACAAGGGGGCGCGAGCATATCGAAAATAAAAGATTAAAAAAAATTATTTACTGGAATGAAGTAAAACAAAATACTTTCTGACATAATAAAAAAATACACATTTACACTGATATAATTTATATATCTGCGATATTACGTCATAAAAAATTAAAGCTACTTCTTTTCAAACCAAAATGAGAAAAAACAAAACCCAGACCCATAATCGAAAAAAAAATTTAGGAAGGTAAAAAATTCATCACTGTTATATATTTGTCATCAGATGTAGGCAGCAGAATGTAGCTGCTGCGGTTTGACCTTCGAACTTACTTGTACGGTTAGTTACGTCCCTGCTCTTATGTATTTGTTTTTTCATTTAGGGAAGTTGCAAATAAACTACTTCTGCTGCGATTTTTTCCTTGTAAAATATTTTTATGATTTGTGGAAAAGCACAGAGAACTCTTTGAAGGATTACTTGGCCAAGATTTATTTCTATGAGTTATTCCCAAACATATAAAAAAGCGTAATGAAAAAAAACGTTTTACATAATTTTTTTGAACAACCATATTGTAATAAATACACTTTTATTCCGGAGCTGTCACGCCGAGCACAGAGTGCACGAAATCGGTAATTCTGGCAAAACTGTTTAATTGTTACCAATGGCTCTGACACTATCCTCCTGTTTGACAGTCTTAACGTGTGAACTAAAATATATTTGTCACATATCTCCCTCTTTTTTGGGAGTGACAAACGTTTTTTTACAATCTTAAGGTACTTGTTTTGACTGAGTTCCCGGTGTGATAACTTTTTTTTCCGAAATATTTTCTGTGTTCTTGAAAGTGAGTATATTTTCTCTTAATTAAATTATTCACTGGAATTACGATTTTTATTGTGTACTATAAAAATAATTATAAAAAAAGAGATTGTGGTGGCTCAATAACCCCACTCGACCATTAGTATCGAGTGAGTGCCTGCTCCAGGTTTAAAACATGTTGAAGTCTTTTCACTTTAAATATTAAAAATAATACAATTATTTCTCATCGGAATTTTATATTATTGTTCATTATTCAACATCAATTCTAAATGCTAATTCTGTTAGGCTTAAAATTATAGTTCGCTTAAAACTAATTATAATTTGAGCAATGATTTTAAAAAAATCCTTTTACATTTTTGTAAACATTGTTGCGCACTTGGCTTTACTCTCCTTAAAATTCAGCGATTATATCAATAATGCTTTATTTCCTTATAAATGAAATCGTGCAAATAGCGGGTATTTCAGCCGGTATACTTTTAATGTATCAGTGCTGCACAGAGTATTTTATAACTAATTAATTAATGCTAAATTAAGAACAAGTTTAATAAGTATTAGCGACTTCCATGGGCTTGTCTTACAGAGCAAATTTTTCAAAGGAATGCTTATATGATTAGAAATTGATCCACTGAGATCTTTCTAAAAAGAAGCTGATATCTATATTTTGCCTTCTAAGCAGCCACCGCATTTTGCAATATATTCCAATTTAAAAATTAGAGAAAGGAAAAATAACATTATAACTGTACTATTACTTAATATTTTTGTGCTTAAAAGCAACATATACAAAATTTAATACTTATGTCATGAATTTGTACGGTATATAATTAATATTATTGCTTTAGCGTAAAAAAAGTGCATTATTATTGCATTCAGTACATTATTAATGTATAAGGGGGCGATAAAAATTGTGATTGATAAGGGGGGCGCCAGTTTTGAAAGTTTGAGAAGCACTGCTTTATGTTAAATGTTGAATAAATTGGATTAACTTTCAAGACTGCCTCGTCAATACTACAATAATTTCATCCACTCACCACGTACCACAGTTATATTTACTAATAGCCAGGATATCAGGATATATAGATATATATTATAAATGCGAAAGTTTGTGAGGATGTTTGGCCGTCTTTCACGCAAAAACAACTGAATGGATTTTAATGAAACTTTACAGTAATATAGCTTATACATCAGAATAACACATAGGCTATGATTTATAAAGATATTGGGTAAAGTGTCCAAAATATAATGATATTTGTCAAGTAAGTAGGAAAAAATTCTGCCATTTTCAAGCAATTCTGGCGAGCACTGCAAAAAAGCCCACGACAGCATATATCTATCTTTTGTTTGTGAAGAAACCTTTTTTGTTTTGGCTATGCAAGGCTCTCGCTTCTAATTAATTCCTGTGTACTACCCCATTCTCCTAACTACCACACCACACCAACTTAGAGAAGAAATATTCTACCAATACTTAGCAGGATATTCTTTGAAATCCACTCTTCCTAGATATATGGCAGCACGGGTTCTATGATGAGTATTTTAGTGGGGAAGGCGAATAGTTTTGTAGCAGATATTGCTTTTTCAGCGGATTGCAAAGATTATTATTTTTGTCCCGAAAAAATAGTTTATGTCAAAATTTAAGTGTCTTATGTTTTTGTATGTTAATGAAGACCTTAGAAAACGATTTGACTATTTATTTTAAGTGAACGGTGGGTATAATTAATTTTACAGTGGAATGTCTTTAATTAATTTATTAGCACTAACGGATTAAATTTCCCAAAGTGGAGTATTTTGTTTATGTATATCCCTTAATTTTTAATGTAGTGATCCAAAAAAATATTGTATGAAAAAAACTGCAGTAAATCATAATGCGATGGATAAAGTATTAACGTGCATCGCTCCTCTACACGGCGGGTCTTACAAAGCTCTAATAAAGCTCAAGCTATGAAAGTAGCTAGACATTTGCCAACTTGACTCTATCGTTAACATTTCGCTATGATTTTCATTGAGCCATTATAATTTAAGAAACGGCGTGGCTTGCGAATATTAATACAACAGAAAGTAATATTAATGTATTACACTTTCAGATATAAATTATTTACTCTACTTTAAGCGCTCATTACACAAAACTTTTAACAATGTGTTACTTTTGCTGAGCAGAGATCAGCTTAGGGAGGTATTTTCAAAAATCGACCCTCAAGAATGTTACGGGAAGTTATAAATAAAAAAATCCTTTTTATCAGCTATTAGATCTACATACTTAAAGTTTAACAAAGGTGTTTTTTTTTCTTTTTTTTGTTTAGCTGAGACATGCAAAAAGCTTTTTTTTTGTTTAATTTGCAATTCCCGTAAAATTAACTCATTAAAAACTTCTTTATCCTTCAACTTGTGCGAAGAACGGGTATTCCAGCTAGTATATTATAAACGTGAAAGTTTGTGAGGATGTTTGGTAGTCTTTCACGCAAATTCAGTTGTTTTGAATGTCTCTTCCTCTTCAGTTTCGAACCGGGGAACTACCGTTTTATAAAGCAACGGATTTAACAACCACGCTGTCGCTTCCTTCGGGAAGGAGCAGTAAAAATACCTTTAAAATAAAGGAAGATTTTTTTCGATTTCTCATTTCGCTTTTGTTAAAGTAAAAAAGAATTAAAAAAAATTTCCGGCTTCGTTTTTAAGTTAATGCTTTCAAACTTCATATATCGATTGAAAACAACGGTAATTTTTAAACAAAAAACTTTAAAAAAAGTAATGTTAACATATTTATCGCAAAAGGGGAAAAAAACGAAAAACACATTTTTTTTAAACCGTAACTTTAAGATATTTTATCAATCTTTGTACATATTACGTATAATATTTTTCTACGCACACAAAAAAAAGTTTCGTGAGATTTTTATAAATAAAGAAGTTATTAAGTATTTAAATAAAATTTTGTGTATTTTTTGAAAAATCGCAACCCCCCAATTTTTACATTAAATTTTTTAAATGACTGATTTTAAAAGAGAAAAGCTTGAACTTTTTTAGTGTAAAACATTTTTTCATTAGCGTGAAAGAAAATGCAAGCGGAACGATTTAGAAATCTTATTCATAAAAACATATCGATTTTGACTCATTTAAAAAAATCGTAAAAAATGGAAAATACAATTATTTTGTAAAATAAATTTTTTATACCGTTTTGTGGCAAAATAAATGATCTTTCTGAATCTGTAGTTATTTTTTGTCTGAGTCTCATGAAAAAAAATTAGATAGCGTTTTAAAAACGTCTGAAAAAAAAGAACTTCTGAATTTTTTAACGTATTCCCTGGCGGAGAAACATGGTACTAATTATGCTTTTTAAGGTTTTAATTAATATCTTTTTAACTAATGGGAATATTGGAGTATAAATGGTCAAAACGGATTCCTCGGATCATTCCCAAAATTTTGGTACCTTTGGCGAGTTTCTGCGTCGTGTGGTTCGTGAGAAAATAGGGAAGCATAGATTCATACATAGATAGATAGATACGTTTATTTACTTTCGGATTTTAATAGTGTAGATATTTGTATAGTAAAAAAGGAGTTATATATATCCAAGTTCTTTCAAGCCTTGTAATGTGAAATTAAGAACGTATTTTAAAAATTGCATAGATTTATCACGAATCTTAAATTTATACTGGTTCAGTAATAAAAATAAAATCAAGAGCGTATATATATTGTTTCAGCATACGATAAGATATGATAATATTTGAAATAATAAATCATTCGCCTCTACTTGTGCGTATTTAAAGCATTTGTCAGTACTTTAAATAAGTAGAGAAATCGTTATCTTCAATTTCAAGACCTATCATACCTGCAATATTGAAATCCAATAAAGGTTCTCAATTTATTATAAGGTTTTGAGAAAAAGGACTATTTTTTCAGAAATATGATGCGGTTTACATTTTTCTTTAATCAGAGAAACTTTTTTTTTATTTATATAGCTGCTTTGGTTTTGCACAAATTCATCATATAATTTTAAGTACCAAACTAAATAAATATTCGTATCATTAGATAATTTTAAGTTTTAGCCACACACACAAGTTTTGATCCCTATTTTAAAAATTATTTACTAGAGTTGTACAAAATTGATCCCAAAAGCTCAACTATTAGTAAATATCTGAATTTCATTCCCATTTTCTGAGAGAAATGAGAACCGAAACCGTTTTAGAGTAAATTAATCGAAAAGGAAAACAATCGTGCAATTTTAAAACGGTACATAAAAGGATCGTGTAAAATAAAGTTGAATTATTTTTGCTCAAAATCTTTTATTTGTTATCATAAGGGTATGAAGAAGGCATCCAGTTGGGGGTATTATTGTGCAGTGTATTAAAGGCTTTTTTTTAAAAAAAGAAAATCAGTATTATAATATAGAAAAAGATTTGTATTTCTTAAATTACTTAAAGCTATTTTCATTTTTTCTTAATAACAGAAATTTTCCATGGAGAGAACCTGAAAAAAATTAAATTTTTATGATTGGTACTTGTGTTCACAAATACTTTGATGAAATGATTAAGTAGAGCAAAAATTAAGGCTATACAGTACTTTGAAAACGACAAAAAATCAATTTTTATTTTATTTATTTATTAATTGCATTTCCCTGTGGCTTTTATAATTGGGAAGCATGCTCCCCAATATAAAATCTGATAACCAATCAATTTTTGAAATATTTGAAGTTTATGTTTTAGTTTCGGTTTCATTTTAAAGCTTTTTTCCATTTAAAAATGAAAAACGAAAGCGAACAAAACGCTTTTTTGATGAGTTAGCAGAAAATCAAAGAGTTTTAGACAAGAAATCATCTTTCAAAGCTTATGTGTATATTATTGCTGTCTAGATGTGTTGATATCTCAAACCCGACAAAGATTTCGGAGTATACATGAGAGATCTCAGTAATATTTTTGAAATTTTACACAACCAAGTAAACTCTTATCCCATTCAATTGAAGAAATAAAAGAACAGGTCGCAAAACTAGCTAATGAATACAATAAGGACTTAACACCCGGTGTCTATGAGCAATTAATTTCTTTGAAAGGCTGTTTAAAATAGTTCCATTCATTAAATCCATTCGCAGAAGTTCGCAGAATTACAATTAATTTCAATAAACTCGCTTCCAGTTTTCCGGATATTATAACAGCATACCTGCTATTTTTAACTCTTCCAGTTATAAGTGCAACAGCTGTGTGAAATAAGCTTTTCTAAACTAAAAATTATTAAAATCTAAGAACTTCCATAGGACAAGACCGGTTATCAGACTTAGCAATAGTGTCGACAGGAACTGAAGAATTGGAAAAACTAAAATCCTTTCCTACTATGGATATTATCATAAATGCGTTTGTAGAAAAAAAATCGAGAAAAGTACCTAATTCTTAATTAATACAAGTTTTTTTTACCTATATCTATGTGTAATTATTTCGACACTTTCAAATAAATTTAGTATATGTGTTCATTTTTATTTATTTTTTAAAAAAGGGCCACTGAAAAAATTTTGATACGGGCCCCACTCAGGATTAGCTACGCCAGTGAAAAGAGCCCAATATTCTCTTTGAAACTTGCATCAGTATTAGACACAAAAGTACACTTTTTGAATCGAAGAGTTTGTGAGAATTTTTTTTTAATCCGGTGACCTCTGAACCAATTCTCAGCTGTTTTGGTAAAATGAAGCAATGTGAATGATGTTTCATTCCACAGATCCGACAAGAGAATTTAGAAAAACTGACTTTATGTCTGAGTTCAGTGGTTAGAACAGTGCTTCTCAAACTTTCCATATTTGCGACCCAATTTTAAGTCATAATTTTCACTACGCCCCCCTCATACAACGAAAATGTATTGAATGCAATAATAATGTACTTCAACGCTGAAGCTTTGGTATTATAAACTGCACATATTATCAATATATGTATTATATTTTGTATACGACAAGACAATGGAAGTCAGTAGTAATTAATAAATTTGCTTTTAATTTATTATTGATGAATCAATTGTTAAGTACTTTTTGCAGCACTGATACATTTATAAGTATCTTATATCAGTGTGAATACGTATTTTATTTTTTATCATATCAGAATATATTTTCTCTTGCTTCTTTTCGGAAAATTAATAATTATTTTGAATCTTTTATTTTGGACTTTTCGACATGTTTGCGCCCCCCACAGTTTGAGAAACGCTGGGATAGATCATAATTTTTTTTCACATGCACCACGAGTCTTTTTGAAGTGATAACTTCTATTGGCGCGTTTTGCTGGAGAGTGAACTTGAATGAACGTCACGCTCGGGTATGTAACGCTCATTCGGTTTTTTTCGTCTTTAGTCGGACATATACACCCCTAAAAAGGAAAGGAGGGATGTTCTCCCACCACTCTGAAACGCGGTAGTTTGTCTCCCCACCAATACGCCGTAAAAGTGAAGTTTCTAGCTTCGATCTAAGTAAGTGGGGCAGCCTCCCCCCACCACCAAATTTTTATAGAATAAAGTAAATAGTATAATTATCATAAAACCGGTATTCAGAACGGAGTACAAAATACTCACTTTTGAATACGTCACATACTCAAAATAGCTCCGATGCAAACATACTCAAATTTGAGAAAAGCCCATTCTCATCTTTGGCATCGGCTACGTACTCAAAATTGTAAACATCGCATACTCATTTTTGAACCTGTTACTGGATCAAATTTGAGAATATAACAGCTAGATGAGTGTGTAATGCACTTATTTATGAGTATTTATGGGTCAAATATGAGTTTGTATGTTATTTATTTTCGATACTGTTGTATCCAATACGAATTTTTAACATAAAAATATACATCAAATCAAATTTAAAGGGATCTAAATATGCGATACTTAAGTTGGTAAATTTCATTTTTTTCCATCTTATATATTATTTAATTTACATTTTATGAAGTTTTTACCACTTAACTTCGAAAATCTAAATTCCTTTTGCATTTATTGTGTTACAAAAAGGTACTTTAGTATCATCGCAAAAATTCCAACGTTCAAGATAATTCGCCATGTCTCGTACGCGTTGAATTAGCAACCATGTACTTAATTTTATATGCTGTCGCCAATACAACAAAAATTTTACTTTAAGAAAAAAATACAACTATTATTTGATCAAAAACTTTGTCTTCGAACTTATACATCAGATTTAAATCTTTGAAAATAACAAAAATAGATTCGATGAAATAGTTAAACAAATTTGTAAGCATTTGAACTAGTTCCAGAAGCAATTTGGTTTATTACAAGTTATATTTATGTTTCTAAAAGAATTATATTGTTTCTTTTTAAAATCCTATACAAGCAGAAAATTAACTTTTATTTAAATTCAGTCTTTCAATAATAAGTTATTAGAAATATCTTGGAAACGTTAGGATGAATAACAGACTTTATATAGTAAAAATTTCAAAACAAAGTAAGAAAGAAATAGTTCTTTACATATTATGTAATGAAGAAAAAGCCTTTTGACTAAAATAACACTCATTAGGCCCAGGTGTGTAAGTACTTTTTTATGAATTGTTTTGTTTAAATAGAAACACATTCATCTAGATGGAAATATAGAAAAATCCATTGCAATATATATTACAAATTAAGCTAGTTTTTTATTCATATCAACTGATTTTATACTCTCCTATCACCAAAGAAAACAAATATTATAGTTTTTAAGTTAATGTTTTTATAATCAAAAATTAAAATACTTAAAAATTTCAGTCCTTAGAAGAATGTAAAAACAACTAAAACAGTAGAACCATAATCCAATATACAGCATTTTATTTTCAATGCCTCTTTTTTTTTTCAATGATTCACTGTAAACAAGAAAAATAAAACAAACCAAAATCATATTTTTGAAATATTTATTCTGGAAATTGGACATATACATATCATACATTCAAAAAATAAACAAAAATATAAGTGAGATTTTTGAAACAACATACCTTCATCCATAAGTTATTTTTTATAAACACTATACAATCGATACTATAGTCAACTCCATTGTTTTAATGTAATATATATTGAATTATTTGCTTACTAATAGAAATGAAATTAATGCAAATTAAGAATAAAGCATTCATCATCTAAAAACACGATAACAGGTTTAAAAAGTATGATTTTCTAAATATTACACATGAAGGCATGTATTTTTTTGAAGTTCACATGTATAAAAACTACTGTTCAAAAATACCACACATTGGAACAATATATATATCAGTACACTACACACCGAATATCTTTTAGGCATGGTTTTGAAATTGCTGCAAATAAGATTTTGGTATCCAATAGTTTTCAATCTAAGATGATGGTCTCGCAATAAGAACTCAACATGAAAATAGTTTAAAAGAATGGCTTATTCCTGACAAAAGAGGAATTACATTATGAAGCAAAAATGTAAGTACTTTTTTGTAGAAAACCAATTAGAAAAATATGGGTGCCAGGATTTAAAAAAAACAGAACACAAGGTATTTAGAAATGCCAGGAAAAACTATGGAAATTGGAATGTGGGGAAAATGGAAAAATAATAACTGCATTTAAAAGCGTGGGGTGCTTGATATCAATTGCTATAATTTCTTAATAGTTCTATTCTGTAATACAAAGTTAGTGTAAAAATGTAGTACAAGGGTCCCCCACCCTTTTACCACAATGACATTAATTTTCTCGTTAATCATTTTGTTCTAAGAAAGTAAGTGCTGTTTTTTTTTTTCATCTTAAATACGTTTGATTAATTTTTGTATTGTTTTGGGTTCAGATCCACCTTGTCCCGAGCCGCCATCTCATTCTGGCTTGGCGCGGGTTCCTTGGCAACAAACCAAAAAAGCGCCAAGCCAGAGTGAGATGGCGGCAAGTGAATATAGCGGGACAAGGTGGATCGTAATGAAAATATATGTTAACAATACAAAAATTAATCAAACGTATTTAAGATGAAAAAAAAAAAAAACAGCACTTACTTTCTTACTGCTGATCTTTTCCGAGTGGAGGCTACAGCATGACAGCGGATTTTAACAAAAAGCCTTGAAGGCCTCATTGTTAAGAGAATCATGGGAGTGCGGCCATAAATATTCTGCGAGGTAATGGTCGAACATACCCATTCAAAATCTCCATCCAAAACAGCACTCTTTCGTTCGTATAATCCCATTCGCTCATTACATTTAGAACATTCATAATTCAAAGCAATCAATCCTTCCTTCATACACCATTCAATCAATTTTTTCTTACATTTCGCATTCAACAAAGTACAAAATTCAAAGGTATATCCACTCACATACGTGCCATACTTCCAGCCCGGGGCCCAACAACAAAATGACACAATTCGATATGCCCGCTGACCAAATACAAAAATTCCAGAAATAGTTAGGTTTACCATACATAATGTATCAAAAAAAAGTAGAGTTACCAAGATGGTGCAATTATCACCAACCAAAATAATTTGCTCCAAGGGTGTGGGCTCTCCTAGGACTGAACCCATTCTTATATTAAGATTTACTTTTTAGTACGATTAACTATAAAAGCATTTTTTTTTTAAAACTATGGTGTTTCATGTATGTCAGACTGAACAGATTTCAGTACTTACGTATTATCAAAACAATCGCCAACTCTATTAATAATTCACTGAATTGACAACTCCAATTGGTACTTACGTCTTATTGGCGACATTATATGAAATGAAGCACCTAGTTGCCAATTTTCAGTGTGTCATCGGGGTTGCCAACTTGGTGAGTTATTAATAGAGTTGGCAATTGATGCGATATTTCATAAGTACCCCCAATTTCCTGTGTTGTACATGCTGAATTGGCAACCAGGTGCTTCGTTTCATATAACGTTGCCAATAGGTTGCAATAATATATAAGTAGGGGAAACCTGTGTACCTAGGGCCATATTTTTCAATGCACAAAAACAGAGCCCCTGGCCTGTTTAAAAATGTGAAACTAATATGCACTCATCATTATACTAACTATCATCCAATTGTAAATATAAGAACTTAAAATATTAAATTCTGTGAAATAAAAGGTTTTAAAAAATTCACAAATGGCCCTAGGTACAATATCATTGTACGTAGGGCCTTTCCCTGAAAGTTAGGTTTCACTCTGTAATCAATAGAAAACAAACATACACACATGAATTTAATAAAAGAAACAATATCAGCTAATACATTGATTTATCATGTAACCATTTAAATTGCAATGTGCCAAATTATTAATGAATTGCACGTATTTTGATCCAACATTTAATTTTAAAAACTGGTTCCAAAAGTGAGCTGCATACATTGTCGTTCTGAAGCATCAACAGATTATGGTTTAGACAGTTTGAACAGAATATTTCTGTTGCCAGTTTTATAAGTTTCTTCTTTATTATAAAGAAACTTATTTGAACGTGCAATATTCTTCAGAAACTTAACACTCTTGTGTTCTTTTTTAACATCTATTACTTCTGCCATATAAAAATGTTTAGTTTTTTTGCCTTGTATTTTTGTTAAACAAAAGTCCCCCTTTTCAATACTATCAGTTACTGTAGAATTTGCATCATCAGTGGAATGTGAGAATCTTCAATATCTGATAATTCTTATATTATCTGCATTAGGTTTTGACCATTTTATTCAGTCAGGATTTCTAGGTATCTAAAAAAGTTAGGAATTTATAATTGCTCATTAAGAGAAAAATTTAATTGAAATATCATAAAAATCTGATTTAGAATTATATTATTTTTATAACTATAAAAAATTGGGTTTTTTTTTGTTAATTAAATGCATTCTTATGTTTGTATAAATAAAATAATCCTGAAAAATAACAATAATGGTAGCTAAGATATTTTTTTTTATAAATCAAGCATGTTGAAAGTTTCAGAACAAAATATACACTCCTCTCATTTTAATAACATCCAATAATAATAAAAAAAACTTGACTAAATCAAAATGGTTCAGATAATTAAGACCATTTTCCTCTTTTTATCATGAAAACTTTTTCAATAAAATAATAACATAAAGAATATTAATTGCAATTGTACCTAGGTACAAGGCAACTATGTGGCCCCAGGTACAAGACTAGGTAATTTTATACAAAATGTCTTCTGCAGAAAATCCACATGGAGAGAGGATTTATTTAAAATCTTATTTAGTACTTAATGCTACAAACAAAATTATGTACAAGAAAAAAAAAAATTCAAAGAAAATTTTTGACTTACTTTGTACAACAATAAAAAGAGATGAGCTACAGAACTTTACTTCGGACTATGTAAGCATGTTTTACATTTATAACTAACCACAACTTTCTTTTGAAAAATTTCAAAATGAATGCCAAAGTAGGAATTGGTGTTCCAACTCACCCAACTGAGTAATAAAACTTAGAACTAGGTATTATTCAAATAAAATGGGGTGGCCCTAGGTACACAGGTCTTCCTTACTCAGATTTCTTATGTTTTTTACTTGTATGTAACATGCTTTCATACAAGAGTTTTTGTACCAAAGGTGTATTAATTTTTGGTACTTACATATTATCGCAACTTTATTGTCCAGATTATATGAAATTAAATACGTGGTTGTGTCAATTAAGCATGTACAACACGTGGAGGATCAGGGTCGCTAACTTGATGAAGTATTCTGAACGTTGGCATTGTTGCGATAATATGCAAGTACCTAAATTTTCTCTACCTTCCTTTAGGACCAGTTGATTTTCTCTGTTAAGCCTAAGTCCATTTCAAAATTCATGTAAAATCCTTGCTCTAATAAAATATCCCAAAAAAAAATTTATGGTTCACAATCATTCCAAATTCCATAAGTTCTAGATCACACAGGCATGATCACGGGACTTAGAAAAGGGAAGATTTTCAGATGAAGAAATTCTCTTCACGGTTATGAGAAAGAATGAAATGTATAACAGCAAGTATGATTCCTCTACTGAAATCGATTCTAATTTAGAAGAGGGAGACACTGTTGAAAATAAATGCTTTATATAGAGAGAAACAAAAACATTTGGGAAGAACGTAATTTTAAAGGAGACAACTGGTACACATCTTATCCACTTTCAGATGAACTTTGAAGAAGAAAAAAAAATATTGCTGGAACAATAAGAGAAAATAAAGAAATTCCAAATTTTTTTAAATTTAAAAAACAAAGTTTACTCCTATATGTTTAGTTTTAATAAGATAAAGGTTTTTTTTAAAAAATTAAGATCCCGTGAAAACATCGCACTCACTCACGACTAGATTAAAGGAGTGTATAAACAATGTGCTGAATGCCCTTATAAAAAGAATAGAAAAACTAAATTTAAGAGTGAAAAATGTAATAAACATAATGTATTTCCTACTTTTTTTCTTTTTTTTTATACAAATTTTATGGTATAATCAGAACCTAAACATCCTTGGGGGTGTGAGATACCCTGCGCAAGAACTTTAGGCCATTTTTTCGCATGAGTGATGCAGGGTTATAAGATAAATCAGTACTTACATACATGGCAATAATTGTTGGCAATACCAATTTCGCATGTGTCATATGCGCTGAATTGCCAATCATATGCTTCATTTCATATAATGTCGCCAAAAGGTTGTGATAATATGTAAGTACTGATAAATCCAATTTAAACAATGTCGAGATCAATTATTAATAAAACAAAATAGTCGTTAAATATTATTAATCAAGAACATTTAATATTTATATGTAATGTCTAAAAATAAAAAGCATTCTTGAAATATAGATTACATTCAATTTTACTAACTAATTTTGCTCATTCTGTAATTTCTGTTCAGTAAATTTTGATTCTTTCAATATTCGAAAATGAGAGTGAAAGGAATCATAAAGTATATTGAAATTGTTGAAGCTCTTTAAATAATTTTTTATGAGAACTTTTAACGCATTTTCCATAAATTTACTAATAAGCTAAAAGGTTCTTTAAAACTTACAAGAAATTAAACTCCTAAAAATTATAGTTTAAAAAAATAAAAAACACTTTTATAGTTAATCGAACTAAAAGGAAAAAATAATTCTTAATATAAGAATAAAATGATTAGCGAGACAATGTCGTGATAAAAATGTGGGGTGCTCAATATCAATTGTTATAATTTCTTACTAGTTCTATTCTGAAATGCCGAGTTAGTGTAAAAATGTAGAACAAAAAGCACCCCACGCTTTTACCACAATGACATTAATATATATTTTCTCGTTAATGTTTTAGGAGTGAGATTAAAGTTAAATGTTCAATAAGAACATTATTAAATATAATTCTGGGATCTCTTATCGTGGTAATCTCTGCGTGATCGTTATTTAATGTTTAATTAATGAGATCATTAAGTTAATTTAAAGGATATTATCTTTAAAACCTCATAATACTATTTAAATAAATTTGTTAATAAGTCTTTGATTCTATTTGGATAAGATAACCAAATAAAGAAAGTTGTTTATAAAAATGGCTACTGGTTCTTACATGACTCCTATTTATTCTCGTTCTCTAAGTGAGGTCCTAGGAGACCTTCACAAGTTTAACTATAAAAGTGTGTTTTTTGGGTTTTTTAAACTATAATTTATTTTTCATTTTTTAGTTCGATCTACAATAAAAGCATGCTTTTTTAATTTTTTAAACTATCATTTATTTATTTCCATTTTCAAAGAAAGTGGGCAATTGTTTATATTATAATAAGAAATTACTGACATGAGTGTTTTCGCTTTAGAGTTGTAACAATCTTTCAGTCACCAAATCTGGAAATGGGAAATTGTTAATCATCATGATCCTTATCAGGACAATGGAACAAAATTATTCTATTGTCATCAGTCCTTGAAAAGTGTGCAAAATTTCGAATTAATCAGACCTTTTAGAGTGGGTAAAAATATAGTTCAAAGATTCCGTTACATACAGGTGAAGCTTATAAAAGTCTAAAAAGATTACTAATTGAAAACGAAAATTTATTTTGTAAACTTGCCCTTTTCAAACCATGCAAGGCATTTTCGAGTTCAATATGAAAGTAAAGTTAAAATTATTAAGATGATCAACCATTCTCCTTTTATAGATCCTGTCCTTCCTCGAAAAGTGTCCTCCTTTTTTCAATATTTTAAAACAGATCTGTTAATCTCTGTATTCAGAGATGAACCAAACATGTTTCCAATATGTCGAGGAATAGTCTGAAACAAATATCACAGGAAATAAGTTTTCAATGGTGTTTTTGGACTTTATCACAAGTAAATTGGGCAGATATAGAAAACTGTGTTGATTTTTTTATCAAAAGAAATGCCTGATATTAAAATCATTGACAATGGTCAGTTTGCAGACTGAATGTATATTTAAATTATAATAAAACTGAAACACAATTGGAAAATCAACATGCTGAAATTGATAAGATGGATTAAAATACTTAACCATTTCAAAAATAAGCACATCACATAAGAAAATTTAGTTATTCTTTTTTAATTTACATTGTGCTGCCCTGGAACTAATGCACCAGTTGAGTCTCTTTACAGTTCGTAATTTATGGACAAGTCAGAAATCAAGATTGAATGTTGATATTTTTTAGTTGCAGTACTTATAGTAAAGATGAAAGGTAATTTTTGATCCGAAATTTCCGATTAATTATAAAATATATTGAGAAACGAAACAATGCATTTTTGTTTGAATTAATAAAATGTTTCACACATTTACGTTGAAACTTTTTCTTAAATTTTTCGTTCTCCTTTTCATTTTAAAAATCTGGTCACCTTAAAAGTATTCCAAAGTAACGCAATTATTTGCCTGAATAATTTAAACAAAATGACTTATTATGAATCAAGTAAATTATATTACATTTATAACAGTAATCCGCCAAAATAAGGTGAATATTTATCCCATTAAATTTTTCGTTTAAAGGCAGTTACTTAAGAAATACAAATGAGTACATTTAACTCAAAAATCAAAACAATCTTGTACTCATGTGTTCTTCCGCGGGTAGCGTGGTAGATACAAAAAATAGTTCGGAAGATTTATGAGAATTAAATTTGTTGTTAAGCCCCAATTATCAAAATATGTAGCCGATATACTAAAAGAGTTTCTGCAATCCTGAATATCTTTTTTAATTTTTCCGAAAGCATTAATTAGCATTTTTGGGGATTTTGAGTACATATAAGGAATCAAATTCAATCAAAGCATGCCGTCAAATCTGATGCAAACATTCTCATTTCAAAATGAGTATGTTTACGTACTCATTTTTGAGTAAGTCTTTTTTCTCCGTGTAGGCGGTCACCAAACGTGTCTTTCAATAAATCGATTGTGGCACGAGATGTGTGAAATGTTGCGCCGTCTTGTTGGAACCACAGCTCCTGGACATCATGATTGTTCAATTCAGGAATGAAAAAGTTAGTAATCATGGCTCTATACCGATCACCATTGACTGTAACGTTGTGGCCGTCATCGTTTTTGAAGAAGGATTCCACCAGCCCATAAAGCGCACCAAACAGTCAGTTTTTCTGGATGTAACGGTGTTTCGACATACACTTGTGGATTAGCTTCACTCCAAATGCGGCAGTTTTGTTTGTTGACGTAGCCATTCAACCCAGAAGTGCGCTTCATCGCTAAACAAAATTCGCTTATGAAAATCGGGAACAACGGCAATCTCGTTTTGGGCCCATTCTACGAATCTACGCCTTGCTTGATCATATTTAAAATGTAATGCCACAAGATTATCTTTCGAATAAAAAAAAATTCATGTCAATCGAATAATACATCGTTGTTTTATTGTTTAAGTAAGAAGTTTTTATGTGCTGATATATAAATTAACTAAGAGGTTGAAATGTCTTATAGAAAATTATTTTAAGAAATTTTATTTAATTAGTGTACATCCTGTGTGGGCATTAAGTCGATCGCGATCGACCAGTGGATTTCCTTCACATAAGACCTTAGACGCGTGATAAAAGAAACACAGGTGGTTATCAAAATAATGGAAACTCCCGTGAATTGAAGCGACACCTTTGAATGCGCTTCGTAAGCATTAAAGTATTATGATAGCTATCAGACGTTTTTAGGAATAGAAAAATGTATACATTCTGATAGATGTGGTAGCTTTTTTGAATTTCTCCAAGCCTTGGATTTTTATCAAAACCGTAAAATGTTGGATCTCTCAGATTTTCCGAAACATCTAAGTTTTTAAGAGGTTTCTTAAGGTACGGCTCTAAAGTCATGACTGCTTACACACGGCGCAGCAAGACAAGCTTTTCAACGAGAAATAGTGGACGGAAAAAGCTCAGTGAAAGAGATCGACGGGTGTTGAAATCAATTGTAACGTCTAAAAAGCGAACAGCAGCAAGTGACCGCAGAGCTCTATCAACTTCTAGATTCTCCAGTTTCAATAATTACAGTTAGAAGGCATCTTCGAAAACAGAAAATTTACGACAGAATAGCATTTCCGAAGCCACTTGTCACAGATGTTAATGCCAAACGTCATTTACAGTGGTGTCACACATGCAAAACTTGGTCGATTGATAAATGGAAGAAAGTAATATATTCTGACTAATCGTCTTTTACACTTTCAATACAACAAGGCGGGTGCACGTTTGGAGGACATCCTGTACAAGGTGTGGCGAATGTTGTTCCGGCACCAGTTGATGACGTCGGAGACCAGAAGCGAATGGTATTGCTGCCTGAGGAAGTGGGGGAAGAGGGTTTCATAGAATCCAGTCCCCCTACGTTCCGAGATGGACTCGTCTACAAAAAGGCATGTGGGAGGACCGTTGTTAGGGTCCCGGCTGGAAGCAGAAACATGCTCTGTATGTAAGATGGCGATTTAGAATGTTCTGTTAATAAAATTGTACATATTTATATCTCTAGCCTGTGTCTTTTCGTATCCAATACGTCACAAAGGGTATGATCGTGAATGTCTCCTTCCAACTGTCAAATATGGAGGTGGATCCTTCATGATATGCACAGCCGTGTCGTGGTTTTCTGCAAGATCAATCGTAACAATGAAAGGGAGGATCACTGGGGAGAAGTTTTGAGAAATTTTAGCTGACCAGGTCCATCCTATGATACAAACTTGCCACATTTCCTTTCTTTATAATCGCATTATTCACCAACAGGCCCTCTATTGTAACATTCTAAATATACGTCATATCGTGGGAATCTGCATGAAAATTAGGTACTCAGTTCGAGCAAGAAGTCTTCAGAGAAGAATGTTACGGGTCCAACTCGAAGAAAACGAATCTGATTACGGAGAATATTTATATAATGCAGATGTTCGTTGTGGTTAAGTAGGAGTATTTTTTTACAATAATTAAGGGACCAACTACAAGAGGTAAATGTTTTTTTGGAATCAAAAGAGGAAGCGTATGTTGAACTTAGTGATAGCGTTTGGTTAACGTATTTAGATTTTGTTTTTGATGTAACACTTAGTGAATTGAACTTAAAATTGTTGGGGAAAAAATCAAACAATAGAATTGATTGGATTCGTTAATACTTTCAAAAACAAGCAATATCTAATATCTACTCAGTTGATGAAGAATGAATTAAAAAATTTCAAAAATATTTATGAGAAGTAAAAATGGAGGTGCTTTAAGCAAAGAGAAATATATTATGATGCAATAATAGAACTGTGCACCCCAAATTTGAGAGATGTTTTCAAGAATTTTTTAGACTAGAATCAATAGTTGCATTCATTTGTTATCCATTTGGCAATGTTGATATGAAAAATATAACTAAAAATATGTTACATGTTCTCTTTATCTCTCGAGGAAAACAAAGTTTTTCTTCTTCAAAAGGGCGCAATTTTTATTTTAAAGAATAACTTTTGGAATCTAATGGATGAAGTAAAGTATTCTAATTTATAAAAATTTGCAATTCTTTTAACATTGTTCTTTCTCTCTACCTACCTGTGTGAATCCACATTTTCAACGATGGATATAATTAAGATAACATACAACCCTTTTCACAGACGGCCACTTAGAATCCATTGCAAGGTTACAAATTAGCATTATATACCGAGATATATATTCAAGATTGGGGCAGATAGTATGCAAACTAAGTCTTTACTGGGATTATAACTAAGAGGACTAGCTATAAATGAAAATGTTTTATTTTTTTGATATATTTTGAATTGTTTGATAATAAATGCATCATTTGATATTATATTTATGGCTATTATTATTATTATGCTTGTATTTTGTGTTTTACTTAAAATGTAGTTTTAAAAGTTTTTTTTATTGTAGTTATGTAAGTTAATCTGTTACACACATATTCTGTATTTATTATTGTTATTGTAATATAAATATTGTAGAGCTTTTTTTCTTTGCTCATCACACCTTTGTCACAGGGTGGACCGCAACATCTTGAAAAAATTAGAAGTAGGCTGCACCATGTAAGTCTGCCCAACCCTGGTGTATATCAATCTATGTATTTTTTCAAAATGTTAATAAATATAGCAAGATATGAGTATTAAGTATTTTTTTAACCTACAAATTGATGATACACATGATCGTATAAATTTTTAATGCATATTTCAAGAAAAAATATTACAAAACTTTAATAACTAAAATGTTTATTTTATACAATTCTATAAAAAAATTTCCATCATTTTAACAATCAAATAACTATTTGTATACAAAATAAACAGAAACACACACAAAAAAAATCAAGACTTATTCCATTAATTATGTGCAGAATAGATGAAACATTATCACATTGGTTACATAAATATTAAATATATTTTGTCATACAAATTATGGATACTAAACTATACATTATTATATGGAAGTAACTACTTAAGCAATGGGATGTAATTAAAAAAGTTACAATTATGTCAGAAAATATTTCTAGGTTTGATTATAATGTCATGCTTCAATGAAAAATGGTAACCTAAAATTTTTCATACCTCGATAATTGAAAAATTCTGAAAAGAATTATACAAATATCAATATTGTTGATTCACATTTACATACAGTTATTTATTTAATTAGCTTAAAAATTGTAATAATGTTGAATTCTTAAATCTGAATGTTTAAAAATAATTTTTTTGAACTTAATAAAACAAATTTGGTCCCCGAAAGAAAATAAGAGGATATTTAAAATGGGACATATTAAGAATAATATGTTAAATTATCAGCAAGTAAAAATTTTATCTTTGAATCTTCATTTTAATAAAAAAATTAGACCATTAATTAAATACATGACTAAAATACTATTTGAAACTTATTTTTTTAAACAATAATAATATAAAAAGGAGGAAAATATCTTTACTTTTTAATAGCATGGTGTCATGAGAAAACTAATATTTAAGGATAAGATTCTGAAGCAAAGCTCTTAGAAATGGGGAAATATATATATATATATATATATATATATATATATATATATATATATATATATGGCACTGCATTTTGTTTAAACTCAAAATGATATCTCACTGTGCACTTTATACAACAAGAATACCTCAGTTAATTAACATTGATATTTAAAATTACAGCCTGGTTTTATAACAACATGCATCCAATGTAAGAAAATCAATCAACCATAAAAATCACAGTAGTATAAACATTTCCGAAATTACATACATTATTTGGCCAAAAGTATAACACCTAGATAGTTGAATTTTGTGGAGTATGAAGTGAGAAAAAAATATTTATCTATAACAATATATATATATTAAAAATATACTGGTAAAACTAACAGCATTTTTTTAGTATGGAAATGGAAAATAACGAGCAATTATTGCCACTCAACACACCTATGGTTCATTGTGAAATTAATTACCACAAAATCTGTCATACAATGTGTGCACTTTTAACACAAAAAATAAGATTGAAATTTACAGGTGCACAAAAATTATGCACCAGATATAAAAATGACAGTTTTAAAAATAAAAAAAAGATGAACATAGAAAAAAATTAGACTTTTGCATACATCAAAATTCTGTTTATTTAACAAAAATGACATTCCTTACAAACTTAAAGGGTCATAGTTCTAAAAGAATTCTATTTTTTTCTGAAGCTTGGAATAGCACCTCGAATAAATGACTTCAAAACATAAGAGCATTGCGCTCGTACATATAAGATTTCCTCATAAAAAAAAGGGGTGCGTATTATATGGTGAATGTACCTAAAAATTAAAAATTTCAGTTTGAAAATATAGGTGCGTGTTACATTCCCCATTTTACTGTACTGCTGTTACAAAAAAAATTAAAATTATACTTTGTACTAAACTGAAACTAAACAGAAAAGCTCTTATTTTATAAAAACACAGAGAAAATATAGTATAAATTCAATTATAATAAATAAAAAAACAGTATCAAAAACACACATACAAAACATATATAAGTATTTTCATTAAATACAAGCCTTAATAAAGGAATTAACAAACAATAATTGCTTATTTTGTAATAGGTAATTCATTAAAAATTTGTCCTGATTCAGTAAAATTCCTTTTGTAAGAAATAAATTGCTGAAATAGGAAACTATTTCCCGAATTTTGTCATTTTTAGGTACATTTATGCTCCACTATTTTGATAGGATCTTTATTTCTCCATGGAATTTCTCATTTAAATAGGTTTTTACTACTATAGCTGTCAAGTATTTTGAATTTATTGAGTTTAATTTAGAAGCTTTGTTATAAAAACTATCCTAATGATTGACTTTTTTTTGTAAAAATTTGAAGTTGAGGTTAAAAAAGAATGATTAATTTTTCAACACTTTATACAAGCTAACATTAATTTTGTAAAATTTTCTTTTCATTTACATTATACTGAGAATGAAGAATAGATATTTTTCAAAATTATGAATTATTCATTATTATACAGTATTTTGCATTGTACATTGTTTTTAAATCATCATTGCTATTATTTATATCACTGAACACAAAGATATCACTAAAAATTTTAATAGTTGTAACATATATATGCTCTTAGTTGAGGATTTTCAGTTCTGATAGTGATATTAAGGAATTTTCTTTCATCAAAACATAGTTTAACAATTGGAAGCTTCGATTTACAATATTATTTTACATTGTGAACAGATGATTGATTTTTTCTTAAAGAAACCGATGGAATACAATGCCTTGGTATGAATATTTATCACAAACAAAAAATTCAAATATTGGAAGATGTCTTACAAACTATTGTGGTTATACATAGATTAATATAAAAAAACAAACCACAATAAATTAATCCTCTTTTCTCAAAAAGTCAATTTCAATCCTCTTTAGTCTATAAAATATTGTAAAACTAGAAGTATGGTTTTGTCATCTTTATTGAAGCTGGGTTTTTTGTTAAATGTATTTTGTATACATTACTTGAAGATTCTTTTGATATAAAGAACAAGAGCCAGAGATTCTTTATGCCGATTTGGGTTATAAGTGTCCTATTTTAAAATGCTACTGAAGTATTAGGATATATGTATGTGTGTGTCGAAGATATACCTTAACTTTTTCCATCTGAAAATATCAGAGAAAATTTGTATTTTTAATTTTCTAGTTAAAATCTTTTGAATTTCTTATATTATATAATAAAAGAAATCATGCATAGATTAAATATCTCACATGTATATACACTGGGTAGAAGAAAAAATTACAGCACTTATGTAAGACGAATAAGCACATTTTCCCGATAAAAATCAAAAATCGACAATAGGTTTAATTCCATCATTCATAAAACATATAATCATAAAAAACAAAATTAGCTACTTTTGGCCAAATGGAGCAATTGGGAATTTAAGAATTGCTTTTTGCATATAAATTGTCCATAAATACTAACGGGTTACAAAATAAATAGCAAGATATATGCAGTGCTTATGCAAGCTTATACTACTTAATAAAAGCTAAAATAGTAATCATGATGAATATCTTTGGTAAAATAGTCTTTATAGTTCCCAGTTTTGGTTTTGGAAATTAAATGGTTAAATAATTTTAAAAAAGATCTACGAAATTAAAAATTTCAAAAGCAAAAAACTCTTATGGTTGGTTTTTTTCAATCAAATTGCTGAGTAATTAATAATTTCTATCAGAAATTTTAAATGGAAATGGTTTAGAAAAACATTGTTGATTCAGCAAGCTACAATATAAACACATATACACACACACCATCTGGGTTCTATATGAACACCCATTATATTTTAATTCATTAAAATACAGGAACATATCCCAAAAGGTCAAATTTAAAAGGTATCCCTTTGTTGATACTTTTTTTTTATAAAACAATATTAATTAGTTGAATATTTTAAAAAAATTATATGAGATAGATCAAAAGTGGTTCACTCCTAGGAGAGCCCACACCCTTGGCGCGAATTACTTTGGTTGGCGATAATTGCACCATCTTGGTAACCCTACTTTTAAACACTACATATGGCAACCCTAACTATTCCTAGCATTTTCGTATTTTGTGGGCGCACATTTCGAATTTCATTCTGTTGTTGGGTTCCGGGCTGGATGCGTGATGTGAGGGAATATACTTTAGAATTTTTTACTTTGTTGAATGGGAAAAGTAAGAAAGAATTGATTAAATAGTGTATGAAGGAAGGATTGATTGCTTCGAGTTACGAATGTCCTAAATGTAATGATCGGCATGATGTAACATGGTCGGCAATAAAACACTTTCTTCGAAATCGTACCAGCCATTCCGAATGTATGTTCGACCATTACCTCCCAGAATAAATATGGCGGTGCTCACACGATCATTCGCTTAGCGATGAGACCTTTAAGGCTTTTTTAAAATCTGTTGTTAGGCTGTACTCTCCACTCGGAAAAGATCAGCAGTAAGAAAGTAAGTGCTGTTTTAATATTTTTTACCTTAAATGTTTAATTTTTGTATTGTTTACATATATTTTCATTACGCATTCACCTTATCCCGCTATATTCCCTAGCCGCCACTGTCGGTTTCGCTTGGCGCCATCTTGTTCTGGCTTAGCGCTTTTTGGTTTGTCGCCAAGGGTGTGGGCTCTCCTAGGATTTTACCCCAAAAGTTAGAATAAGAACTTGAAACAATGAAATATCTTAAAAATTGATAATTATTTAATACTTAGAATAAGCCACAACTGGGAACCATATCAAAAGCTTTAGGTGTACAACAAAATAAGATACATAATTAGGAACTTAGTATATACAACATCTACAAGACTTAAAATTTGCTACAACTTAAATATTATGTACATTCTATATAAAATAACTAAAAAAGCTACATACAATATTTTAAAACTATAGGAAGGGACTTCCTGATTCATATTGCATAGATAATCTTAGTAATATCTCCCAGATCTTAAGAAATTCATGAAGGAATCACTGTAGTAGTTCCTAAAAGGAGGAAAAACTTTTTAGGTCAATTGGTGAAGATATGAATGTTTGAAAATAACTAAGTATTAAGAAATAAATTGAATCAAAAATGTGGAAACAGCATCTCGAAATTTCTATTTAATATCTTCTACACTAGTATGCAAAATTCACACAACTTTTTTGGTTTTGCCATAATTCTATTGGAAAAAAAATCCTGGAAGATATGAAGTTTATATTACTCAGAATAATGTAGTACTTAAAAGACAAAATAAATAATGATTAATAGTACACTTACAGAATGGAACAAAGCAGAAATAGGTTTTGTTGACAGAATGCGTGTAAAACCCTCTATTGAAACTCAACAGCAGAATATCTAACAGTCCTTGAGGTAAGATTTCCCATTTCTCACAAATTGCCAGCTGTCTGGTTTCTTTGGAGGATATGATCATGCTGCCAAACATACCAGCAACAATCTCTAGTAAAAAAGCCTCTGTTGAAAATGGGGAATTCTGTCAGTCCCATTCATCAAATCCCTATTTTTCTCCATATCAAATGATACCAAGAATTTGTCAAACTGAGACAATTCTCAATGATATCAAGAATTTGACTCTATTTATAAGTTTAGCCTTTGAGTTCATTAGACTACAGTAAACACTGCTACTGTGAATGGTAAGCAGCATTCAGCACAGCAAGCAAATAGGTGTCACGTTCAAGAAATCATCTGGTTACAGTAAACTGATTGCCAAACACAGATGCTGAGTCACTGTCTGGTTTCGGTACTTTTTCATATGAATAACAATATACTGATCATTCCTTATTCTTTTCATGACTGACTACCATCAGCCTTTCTTACAACTGTACCTGTCCTTTGTAACAATACTTTTGTTAATTCAATTTTTTCTCTCCTTGGAACCACACATGAACTTAAACAATAATACCAATAAAAAAAAACTAAGAAAGCAGATAAAAAATTTCCTTTGGGAGTAAAAAATACATAAATTAAAGGGATAAATAAATCCACTCTCATCATAATGTAAATAAATCATGTATTTATATTGAAAAATATGAAACTCTTAAATATCCCCATCCCCCCACACCTTAAAGTTCTTTACACAAGCATGCTGATTTTCTCTTTTTTTTTAAACAATATTTGAAACTTGCATCCAAATTTAAAAGGAAGATTAACTAAAATATTTCCAAATGTAATACTAAAATTTGAAATTCATCTACATTTCTAATAACATATATTATTAATTCCAATATTAAAAATTGATGAATAAACATACTTTTTAAATTTCCTTAAGATCAGTGAAAATCGTTTAACCCGAAACTGAAGGGACTGAAATATTTTTTCATGTTAAAAAAATTTCATGCTAAAGGATATTGCAAAAAACCCCCCACCATATATCAACAAATTAAGTTCATTAGAGAGGGTTTACTTTATTTACATAGATATATGAATATATTTAATAAAAATCAATGAAACAAAAACATTCATGAGAATTTAATGAAATTTAATACAACATTTTCAAATTTTTTTAAAAACAAAACATTTATTGAGTTTTTGGATAATAATCTGATATTTTCTTTGCATTGTTTTTTAGCCTCAAATTGTCAACGAATTGTTCGATATCGTTCATTTTGTTATTCATTTCCCAATTAGAATGTGCATCTAAATAACTGGGCATACTTTTCATGATGTTCCTCATTTCGGATGATGTGAAAACAAGAGTTATATTATTCATTTCATTTTGATCACCAGAATCTGCATCAATGACTTTTTTAAGCTTTGAACAAACTCTAAAATGTCTTTGTCTGCCATAATTGGAGCTGTACACATATTTTCATCATCTCCTGCAATGAATTCTTCCAATAATACAATAGGACAGTTCAATCTGGCTGATATTTTCTGTATTTTGTTCATTTCCAGAAAAGAAATCTTTTCATGTTAAGAGAAAAAAATTCATGAAAATACATAGTAGTTTGCCCAGATCATATTACTTGTGTAAACCAATATTTCGCTTTAAGCCTTTTCGTAATAAACATATTTCACTGTACTTAAGTTAGAATGAGATTTAAAACTTTTTATGAATAGTAATTTACTTTGACATAATATTAAATGATAGAAATATAAATACAATAAAAAAAAAAAAGGTACTGCAAAATATTTTATTCCTAATTTAACTACCCAGATTAAAATGGTTTCAATGTCATTATAAATTGAAAACACTTAACAAAATGAACAGTATAATTAAATGCATCAGATAAAATTCATTATTAAAAATAAAAACAATGACCTATTTTAATAATTTTTAATACACTCCAAGGTATATATATATATATATATAAATTACTACTTTTCAAAGAAATAAGATTTAATGAAATTTTATATACATGATTATTTTAGATGACAATATGGTAATCTTTATATATAAAAATCTTCTGTGCGTGTGTGTGTGTTTGTCACTAAACTCCTCCTTAACGGCTCGACCTATTTCGATGAAATTTTTTGTGTGGGTTTAAGTAAATTCGAGAATGGTTTAGATTCACAATTTGGTCCGATATCGCAATTAGTTAAAAAGATATTAATCAAAAACATTCAAAAAATACAACTCAAGATTCACCTGCATTGTTGTAACAACGCTATTGTTATAAACAAGTAATATAAAAAAATTTTTTTTAAATCAATTCCTACTTAGATCAACCAAGAAAAAATATATTTTAGCTACTTTTTATTAAATAGTTACAATTAATATATAAATATGTATATACATATGACAGAATCACAACATTAAGTGGTAATTAATTTTTATTAATTATCATTAAAGTATCCTATTGTCATCCAAAACAATCATTTACATAAAATTTCCTTTCAACTGAACGCTTTAACACGTGAGAAAAAAACCTTTCTAAATTTTGAAATAAGTCGCTAAAAGGGTCGGCTAAGTCACCAACGTGGCTGTATTTGTAATTTTTTAAATAATTAGTTTTAATCAATTAATTTTTATTAATTATAATTAAATTATTGTATTGTCATCCAAAATAATCATATACATTACATTTCAGCTCAATTGAGTGCTTTAAAATGTGTTTTATTAATGATTGAAAATTCCACCAAGGTAAATAAATAAACAAACAAACAAATAAAATATGTATAGAGATCGTGAGCTAATAGTAGGAATTGAAAAAGACGTAAGCGTCGAAAATTGATTTTCAGCCAAACTGGCCAAACCCAGTCTTTATTATTACGAAAATGCAGACGATTCATGCTTTTTAGCGTTTTTAATTAATATCTTCTACCACGGATCCCAATGATACCTTCAGATTCACCTATACCATTTAAACATTTACAATTTCCAATTCGCTTGGCATTTGCTATGACTATTAATAAGTCACAAGGTCAAACAATGAAGATTTGTGGCTTAAATTTAGAAAATCCTTGCTTTTCTCACGGCCAATTATATGTTATGAGTTCCAGAGTTGGAAAACCATCGAATATATTTGTTTATACCCCTCAAGGATTAACCAAAAATATTGTACATCTAATGGCATTAGAATAAATTAAGTTTATGTACAATTTAATAAATATACCTGTTATAAAATAGTTTGAGTCTCTCTCAACCTTTTCACCTTTAATTAAGACAAGTTTAAGTTTTTATTCACACAGCCTTTACATTTAACTTCACTCATAGTATACACATACTCACACGCCATCGATTGATTGAATTGTGATAACCGTGCATGTAATGACGTTAGACATTGTAATAACTTTTTAATACAAATTTTACTCAAAACGGTCCAGATTTTTTTTTTGTTATAGCTTATTCATAAAAATTTGGAATTTTTGAATTTAAGATGTGTGTACAGGACAATGTCGGGTCCTCTAGTTTTTAATTATAATTAATATAAATTAATTAATTACAATTAATTATTCAAAGAATTACAGATACAGCCACATTGGCATCATTTTTGGTGACTAGTGTCAAAACTTTAAAAAGTTTTTTCCTCACATTTTAACACGCTCATTTGAGCTTCAATTTTCCATACACGATTGTTTGGGGGTGACAATATGATAATTTAATAGTAATTAATTAAAATTAAATGACTGAAACTAATTATTTAAAGAATTACAGATACAGGCATGTTGGATTCATTTTTAGCGATTAGGTCAAAGATTTTTTCTCACGTTTTAAAGCATTCAATTGAACTGAAATTTTATATACATGACTGTTTTGGATGACAATACGATATTTTAAGGATAATTAATAAAAATTAATTGCCACTTAATACTGTGATTCTGTCATATGTGTATATATATTTATTTTAATTGTAATTATTTGGTAAAAAGTTACTAAAATAAAATTTCTCTTTGTTGATGTAAGTAGGAATTGACTTAAAATTTTTTTATTTTTTATTTCTTGCTTCAATCATGTTAGAAACACTAAATAAAAATTGAGATAAAATTTTTTTTGGCCAATAATTCGGAAAAAACCCACATCAAAACATGAAAATTAATTAAACTTAATTGGAGTTACTTACATCATCTGAGTCCACAGAAGATTCACCACTTTTTGGAAGTGAAGGAGTTGAAGCTATTTTGCCATCTTGGACCACAGGCACAGAGCTGTTAACACTTTTACTTGGCATAACAGTCTGTGATAGTACTAAGAGAGTGGGGGGACTGACCTCCTGCACATAAAAGAAACATTTTAGGGGTCGTTTCCCCTCACAGAAAATCCATTTCAAAATAACTTAATAATCAGTACTGAAGAAAAATATAATTATAATATTTCAAGACAAAAGATAAATAGAGTGAGTTGTAAGGCAAAAAACTTTTTTACAATGAATATATTGCACTTTTTGCTAATATTTGTCAGCAATTATTTTCAATCAGTCAAACTTAAAAATAAAATTCCTTTTGGATATTTCATTATGCAAATCTATAAATTTAGCACTTATAAGAAGAGACATAAAATATGCAAATGAGAAATTTTATAATTCTTATATTTCTAACTTTTATAATGTATGCATGTAAAGCGATATATCCTGGCCAACTATCAGAGTTATTTACAATCTGAGAATGATAAGTAATAGCAATTTAAACAATTTTAAATTGGAATATGATAATTGGAATTCATGAAAAGGGTCATAATATTTTGAAATAGAAATGAAATGTAAATTTTCTATGTTATCATAGCAAAGATGTATCCTAAGAGAATTCTGGTAAAATTACTAACTTATGACACAACTTAATAGTATGAGTTTTATTTAGAAATCAATAGGACTGCGATATATCTATAAACATTCGCAATTTGCTGACTATACGTGTTTATGATTTTTGAAAAAGTACACTTGTTCATATCAAGGTAACAGAATGAGCATTTCTAATACAATAAAAAAATCCCACACAACAGTTAGGATGCCACATTTGGGTTACAGAATTCTGCTGTGCTGGAACTTTGTAACTTGCATTTATGATCCAATGTCTGAATGTGACATGCCACAGAATAGTATACAATGTGTTGTTTCATGAAGTAATCCAAGATTTTAGAATAAATAAACAAACTGTGGAATGCTTTGAAGGAAGTATGGTGTGCCTATTTTTTAAAAAGTTCATGGACTTCATGGCCCATTGCCTTTTAAAATACTTTGCTCAAAGAGTGAACTGCCCAAGTATTAAGAATGATGTACCAACTTTTTTGGCTCTTGAGTCTATTTTTAATTTACTAAATTTTATACATAATACAATTTATAGGTTCATGGCTCATACTTTATTAACACTATTAAATAATAATTTGCTTTTAAATATTTTTACCTATTTTCAGTAATTTAAACTGTAACAACAATTGTATTCACAGAAATATTATTTATCAGATATGATAGAAATACATGCAAAAACAAAAAAGGTTTAATTTAAAATTAAAATTTTCAAGGAAACGAAAATAAATATATTTACTATGTTTAATCTAAGGAAAAGTCTGTTACCTTTGTTTGCCTTTTTTTTATTCTTGTACAATTTTAACCCTTTAAGCAGTCAATTATTTCACCAGAAATGCTTAAAAAAAAGGCATATTTTTTATTGCATATAATTAAGTACCATACTTAATAGAATAAGAATACTAAGAATTTTTTATATTTTTTTCCCCTTTTAATGCTTTTACAACATTTTTTATTTTACAATTTTGGACACAAAACCCCCTATAAATGTTTTTTTTTCAAGTACTTTTTTTAGAGAAAAAAGGTGTATTAGTTGAACATCTTTTGCTCCAATAATGATCAATTCCAGGTTTCTTTACAATTCCTTGAAGTATATTGAGAGCGAAAAATACATGCAACTCTTCCACAGTAGTTTCTACCCAAAATTTACTCTTTGAGAATTGTCTTGCAACACTGGATTGGATGCACTGTTTAGCATATTTATTTGTCTCTTCCACAATTTTACTCATGAGTGAAAAATCAATGAATGTTTCATAAAATTGTAGAACATCAGAAGTGTCGTCAAATTGTAGGTGCACAGAGGAAATATCAGAAAATTTAAATCGAGGACACGGAACAGGTGAATTTTTCACATCAACCTCGGTAAAAATTCTTGCAGAACTCAAATCTTCATCAGAGCTGAGCTCACTGCACGAGTCATCTGAGGAATAATCCAAATAATTAGAAGAAATATCTGTATCTGTATCAGAATGTAGTTCATTATCTAACAAGAAAGTATTTTTGTTGTCTATATATTCCATCCATAATTTCCATAAGATTCACAAGCGCGGCATACAGTAGAACAAAAATTTCAAAGAAAATTTCCCGCTACATAGAAAAACCTAGATGAAAAGCATTTCATCTACATGGACAAGTCACGCCATCTGTTGAAAAATAATAATACTAAATAGTCTCTTTCAATAATGAAAAATGCGGGCAAACCAGAAAAGGAAAGGAGAAAATATCGATGCATGAGGCCAATTTCGGGTAGCACGTACACTGTATGGGCAAACTGCTTAAAGGGTTAACAAAGTATTTTTAATATTTATGTTTTTCAAACTCAATTCTTGGTTTTCACCTAACAAAATAAAATAAAACCTTTTCATCTTTCGAAATTTTTAAGCTCTTGGTTCCTTTTTCTGATGTAGGTACTTGTTCAAAGGTCCATTAACACAATTCTTGTTACATAAATAAATATAAACATTTATATAATTTAAAATGTTTGAAATTTCTTGTTTCTTATATTTTGTTACATTGATTAGGAGATAGTAAACAATTTCCTGACATCAAACTTTGATGACATAAAACTGCTTTTATCTTTCAATAATTTCAGTTTTAACTTTTTTTAAAAAAACTGCAACAGAAAACCAAATTCTAAGATAAGAGTAATGTAGGATCAGGTTTTTCTAAATGTTATCAGCCAAAAGATTAATCGATATTACATGTGAAAAATGTATGAAATGGTAAAATGGCAAAATAAGGATCAGGTACATCCCTTCCCTATATAAAAAGTTTGTTTAAAAATTATAATTTTATTGTAAGTTTACATGTATTATCGCTTTCATGCTACAGGTATGGGGTTCTAATCCCGAGCTGGGCAAGGTCAACCCAGCCTTTAATTCCTTTAGTGGGTCGATAAATGAGTTACAAGCTTGCTGAACACTAGGGGTTTCCTGTCAGACTGACCACTTGACCGAAACAACTGCACATGCACCCCAGCGCCTAAGGTCGTGTATACTGAGATAGGCACAGTAGGTCTTGGCCCTCATGGGCTGTTGTGCCACTGAGTTCAGTGCAGTAATATGCATCATATGCAGATATAATTTTACAATCTTTTTAATGAATATACGACTATCACTTTTGCACATTAATATGACACTAGTACATGTATAGAAATTAAAATTTTTATAGAATTTTGCTGATTTTCACTTACACATCTAATATACAAGAATGATTTTAAAAACATACATATCATAATAACTTGGCAAAATATCTTAAAATGTGACAAATTATGTATTGTTAAGAAATTAAAATTTTTTGTATACAAATACAACTTAAAAGAGAGATCGAAAATAATATCAATGGCAAAGCATACTAAAATGCAAAAGACATAAAATAGATGCTTTAAAAAGTCAGCTAAAATTTACCAATTTTTAAGAAATGCTTTAAATTAAAAATGATAAATTCTATAAATATATAATAACTGAACACATTATTATGCATTCAAAAATAAGCATAGAAATTCAGAAAGTGTATTGATAAATCTTTATTTAGTATATGGACAAATAAATTTAATCATCAAGTTGTAAATTTATGACAAGTACATAAAAATTGAAATTTTCCAACTATTGAAATTTTTTATTTGAAAAAAAAGTTTTGTTACTAGAATTATTTTTAAGAGCATTGTAATATGTATTTCTTTCCCTGTTTATTAAATGAATATATTGGATTGTGATGAAAGAAATTTTCTTTTTTCCCAACTTAGGATTTAATTGTATTTTTCACAGCCAGTTTTATACTTAAGCTGCATAGGCATTATATACTTTGACAACTGTATAGCAAGGCCAGTTAATGAAAAAGTTTGATTGTCTACAATAATTTTTGATAGGTGTTCTATCAAATACGGAAAGTTAAAAGGAATGTTTTCAATATGTTTTACTTTTTTGCTACCAAAAAGGTAAAAGAGAAGTTCAAGCAAGAAAAGAATTATTTGATGTACATGGAAAAGATGTATTGACAGAAGACCAGTTCCAAAAGTAATTTGTAAAATTTTATTTGAAAAATTTTGATGCTGATGATGCATTATATATTCTGAAGGATCCTTTGAAGCTGATAAAAACAAAATAAAGACATATATTGATGCAAACTGTTGAATAACAACTTGTGTAATTGCTGATAGATTAAATTTGTGGAATTTGATTATTCATGATCGCATCAAATGTCTTGGTTTAATGTCAAAACTCCTTTTAGGTTCCACATGTTCTTCTACATGTTACATTTAGGTTTTCACATTGTTGCCAGTGATTTCATTTCCAAATGTCAAGGGAAAAAGGATAAATTTTTAAAGCTGATTATTTATGGGCATGACAAACAGGTTGTCTAGATTATTGTTAAAATCAAGAGTTCATAGAGTAAAAAAGATGAGAGTTAGCTCAGAGCACTTCAAAAATAGATATTAATCAAAATAATAATAAAAAAAAGATGATGCTGGTTGTCAGAAGAAATTACAAAAGAAGTTTTTTTTTTTTAATTCTATTGGACAATAATACAACTAATCTGAATTGCATGGTCAACAACTACACAAATTGAAAGATTCTCTGAAACAGAAATATTCAGAATTGATTAACAGAAAAAGTACAGTGTTCCCCCAAGATGATATGATTCTCATACAAGTTTGGTAACTTGCCAAAAGCTGTTGCAGCATTGACGAGATGTACTGCTACACCTACCATATTCTCCAGGTTTGGCACTTTCAGATTATTACTTGCTCTGGTCTCTGCAAAATGTTTTAAATGGTGAAATCTTTAACTCAAATGAAAATGTCAAAAATGTATTGGATCAGTTTCTATTAGACGATATCAAAGTCTTACGAGAGTGGAATCAGGCTACTGTTAGAAAAATGATAAAAAGTTTAAAACCAAAATGGAGGGTATATAATTCAAAAAAATATTTATACATTCTAAGAAAATCTTTTATCCTCCTCCTGCACCGAAAAAAAAAAGAAATTGGTTTCTGAACACCTGAATATATGTCTATTATAAATGCCACAGAAGTTCTGAGGAAAATAAGCAAGAGAAGTAAATCATTTGGGTAAAACAGGCATTGTATGGTTTAAATTTATAAAACTCAAGGCACTAAATAAGAATGTTAAAATTAAGAAAATAAACATTTTTGTGAGTTTATGCATATTGCTAAAAATAGGCTTTAAATATTAAAGTGAAATAAATTTTTCCATTTACCACATCTTGTTCTTCCTCGTCATAGTCATCTTCTTCTTCAGTAGAAACATTAACTAAAGCTTGGGATTCATTTTTATCATCAGGACCATAGCCATTTACTTCTGTTTTCAATGAAGAATATCTGTAGGTAGGTATACTGGAAGCAAAACCAATTTACTGATTATTTATTAAAATATAACAGAACTAGCTGTATGGCCCGGCGTTGCTCGGGCTTTCTCCACTTTTATAAAAATTTTCCCTTTCCTTCATAAAATCAGCACTTCTAATACTCTTTTTCAAAATGACTTTCACCCCACCACCCCTTCCTCCATTTAGCCTTGCTTGCTCGACCTTTTTCCAAGTGTATAACTTAAAATTTGCTATTTCGAAATTTTTTTGCTTCTTTTCTGTCAGACAGGTTTATTTCCCTCCGGCATTGCTTGAACATTTTTAAATGCATAACACATTGTCATGGAAATTCCCCTTCCCCTCTCGCTATGATATCTCTTGAGTAAGTGAACAGTGGAACCTTAATATTCACTCACTCACTTTGCAACTTTTTAGGACCCGAAAACGAAAATGTACATTTTTAAAAATAGTTGTATGTTCAGAAAAGTAGAAATTTTTATAATTACAAAATTTTACAACTGTATTAAATGTTGAATTAAAATTGTGAGCATTTTTTGAAATGTTCGATAAACGGAAAAAAAGTTTCATGCAATTATTTTTATAAATGAAGAAGTTATAAAAACTTTGAATTTGTGATAAGTAGTTATTAAATATTTAAAGTTTGAGTATATTTTAACTGATGCAACATATTTAAAAAATAAAATACTATAAAGAATTAAAATTTATTTAAGTAATTCTCAGTTGAATAAAAATGTTACTTTGTCTTCTATTTTTTTTTAAAAAATATTAAAACTACCTTTTTTACTAATTATTATAATACTTATTACTACACTTTCTTGAAAGGTTTAGAATTATGCATTTACAGACTTGTAAAACCTTCGATATACATCCAGTATCAATTTTACTGTAGTTTTGTTATATATAGGTTATAATATTCCTCCCTAACTATCCACCGTTCTTCAAGTTTAGTGAAATGGGTGTCCTACACTTGGCCTTTTTCAACTAAGTTTGTTTTGTAATTCTATATTATTTTTTGAACTGTAAATTTGTTCTAATATTTTTTATCCACTATAAATAGTATTTAAATTTTAAATTATCGCCTTGCTTGCTTACGCCTTAATGGAAACTAGTATTACAACTTTGCATTCAAATGGGAGAATCGATCTTACGTTGAATTTAAAAGACATTTATTGAGTGTGAGGACCTCTTTCTTTCTATTAATATTTAACTTACAAAATAATTTCACTAACGTCATTCAAACTATCAAATATCGTTTTTTCTCATGTTGTGTAATTCGAAAAGTACACCGAATCTTCGAATTCTGTGTAAGCGACCTTAAATTATCATAACTGAAAACTATATAGCACAATTTAAAAAACAGTGAAAAACTTTTTCTGAAGAACGACGTAAATCAATCCTGGTTCAAAATGCATTCTTTTTCAGGTCGACTGATTCGAGACATATTCTTTTTTGCAAGGATTTTTATAGAATTGTCTGTGTTTTGCCTTTAGAATTTCAGCGAATTTTTACTTTAATTAATACTATGCAGTCTGTCAATATTAAGATTTAAAAATTGGTGAACGTAACATACTCGAACTTTTCTAAAATCATAAGCAAATAAACAATGTTCTTTTTTTGATTAAAATAGTATAAATAATTTATAACTGGAAGTATAATATGTTAATATTACTTTTTGTGTTGTATTTTTTTATGTTAAAATTGTAATCAGCCTCACACTCTGTCTGCTCAAACTTTCGCAGTTTCTGGCGTGGACAAAACAAAATGCAAAGGTTAGCTTCACACATAAAAGATAGATATTTGCTGTCGTGGGCTTTTTTGCAGATGGCAGAATTTTTTCCTTCTTACTTGACAATTATTGTTGTATTTTGGACACTTCACACACTATCTATAAATTATAGCCTATGTGTTATTCTGATGTATAAGCTATACTATTGTAAAGTTTCATTAAAATCCATTCAGTTGTTTATGCATGAAAGATTCCCAAACATCCTCACAAACTTTCACATTTATAATATATATTAGGATAAGAACCATACTTATAAATATGTCAGGAATATAAAAAAAACGCATGCATGAAAAGTGCTCAATTTTCTACAAAAAATGTAAAACTTTATTTCATATTCAGATTATAATTGAAGTAAATGTAAATATAAGTGCAATTATGAAAGTACATATCACTAATGAATTGAACTTTTCCTTTTCAGAGTTGCAAATCTAAAAGCAATAATATTACAAAAAGTTTTGAAGCTTCATAACTTTATTGTTACTGCATTGATGAAATAACTCTTAGAGCTACACTTAAAATGCAAATAAAACAACAAACAGAGTAATTAATATGAATAGCAGATGACTAATTCTCAAAGTATATTATGCATATACCTAGAAATATGTGAAAGCAATCTAAGTCTAGATAAAAATTTACTTTTTCAAAGTTAAATAAAGGTGTTAGAACATACCACCAATAATTCAAGCAATAAAAAGCATTTTTGAATAAAAGGAAGATTTCAATATTATTTTAAACACTTTGGAAATTGGAAAAACAGTAAAAAAGATAACTAAATAAAAACTAATACAACACTAATATGTTAGCCAAATTTTAAAAATTATTATGTAAAAATGTTTGAGTTAATTAAAACCACAAAGAAAATGATGCAACTTACCTTCGATTTAACTGGTCAAATTTACGAATAAAATAAATGACCATGCCAATCACAGATAAGACAACTATAACTACAATGAATAAAACTGCAGCTTCTGTCCCAACCTACATAGGAGATATTAGTATTTCTCTTAAAAAAACTTTAAAAAGTAAAACACTAGTTTAAATGTACATGGATAGCAAGAAAAATTTTATTACCATAGAATCATCATCTTTCAAGGGACTGGGAGTTGCTTTTACTTCTTTCTAATAAAGAAAATCAGATTCTACAAACACTTCCATTCATAGTTTTACAGGATATACATTTAAAGATAAATTAGCATTACATTGTTTATATGAGAAACAAGTATATTTTTATCAACAACATATATAAAAGAAAAGTAATTTTAAAAAATATTATTTAGACATTGCATAGCTTCTAAAAATGTATATTTTTGTATTAACAACATGCCTTTCGAAAATTTTTGTTTACACCTGAAAAATTAGTAATTGCTTTTATGATGACAACAAACATAATTGTTTCTTTTGCAGCCCCCCAGTCCTGTTCCTCCTGATAAATTCCACAAATAAGACTTGAAGTAGTAGCAAGATGCTCCTCAATGCTTTTTATTTCACCATTTTTAATTCCCCTGATAAGCTTCATATTTTTTATTTACAAACGAGTCTCTGAACCAATAAAATCATATTTTTGCAAGAACAGTGGAATAATCAGAGTTATAGTCTTTATATTTTATACTAATTCCAAATAGTAAAAAAAGTGATGGATCCATTTTAATGCATGCTTTTATTTCATTTATTTATTTTGTAGGCCATACAATCAGGAACCATGGTAAGAAAGGATATATTTGTTTTACAACAAAGGCCTCTAAATATCTATCAGGGTGGTAACATTCTTCCAGCACTATTTTTACATCTTAAGAACATGCATTTGTAAGTTTCCACAACACAAATTGCCACTCAAGATTTTTTTCTTTTCTGCTACCACCAGTTTAGGAACACAAATCTCCTAGGGATAATTATTCCACTATGTTATTGGTTTGTCAAGCATTCTAAGTCGCATTTGGTCAAATTCTGGAATTTTGTTAAATTCTACTACTAGCAATATACAAATTATAAAGTTGATGTATATGACATGTAGCATCTTTGAAAATAGTTTCTCACATGCATTTTAATATTTTTTTGACAAGAATGGATGTTACACTGCGAATAAGTGTGTCTTTTATGAAAACATAATTTCACTGGATATGAAAGATGACAGTCTTTATTTTCTGATAACATGCTATATTTCTAAAAATAAATGACAGTTTCCATTACATTTCAAGGCACATTCGAAAGATCCACAATGATCAAGTGTTATCTAAAAACATAACAAACTGGACATTAGTTAAATAAATATTTAATTGCATGAATTTTGAATCAAAGATGGAAAGTTTAAAAATAAACTAAGTTTTCTATAAATCATTACATCCTTAGTGATTAATCAAAGGCATACTTTTATTGTAAAAGTACAGAAATAGGGGATAAAAAGCTAATTTTTAAAAATGTATTCATCTATCCTACGTGAAACATAGCTATAAGAAAATTAGGTGTATACAAAGAAATACTTAAATATATAGTTTTAAAGTAAAAACAATCCTATCAATTGCAAATCATAAGCATGTAAAGTTGAAAAAAAACTCACAGATTCTATTAAAATAAAACAGTATAACACAAACCACCAATTTTATTGACTGTTGTCTAAGTTTTAATGATCAAGAAAAGACTAGTACATAATGTACTATGAGAATGGATAGTTTCCACAAACAATTTTCTTTTACACATTTTGAAATACACAAGAGAAAACATTATAACTAGCTAAATAAAAAAGACAACTAATTTTGATTAATATCTCAAAAATTTACATTATCAGAAGAAAAATAATAACTGAATATAAGGAACTATTCATAACCAAATAAATTATGCTTGTACAATTTTTAACTTTGGTTTTACAACATTTTACTTTCAGGGCAGTTTTGTCAAAATATTAAATCTTTTAAGGGAGCAAAGTTCTAAAACAATTATTTCAAATTTATTTTTTTAAAAAAAAAGTTCAACTGATTTTACTGAAATATTTCAGCATAAATCAGAATTTAATTAAAACTGTGATCATCAGTTTTAATGCTATATAACAGGGGTAGGTAGACCTTTCCAGGATACAGGCTACTTCTAATTTTTTCAAGGTGTTATGGTCTACCCAGTGACATAAGTGTGGTGAGCTAAAGAAAGTGTCAAGAATATTTATTAGATGACTAAGTAATAAATGAAATATGCGCTCTTACCCACATAACTGCAATAAAAAACCCCCTTACTTTTAAAGCCGATTTAAAGCAAAATGCATGACAAATATAATAATATTAAATGCTGCATTTACTATCAAACAATTTAAAATAAATTAAAAACGAATCTTAATCTAAAGTTAGTTCTTGTAGTTATAGCCAGAGAAGATTTAGTCTGCACATACTGTACACCAGTGGTCTTCAAACTTTTTCAAATCACGGAACCCATAAAACTTGAAAGTGCTTTCGTGAAACCCCCAGAACTAGAAAGGGTTTTTCGTGGAACCCCATTCCATATGCATACACATACTTCAAACAATAAATCTCAAAATAATATTTAAAGAAGATCAATATGTCATAGGCACTTTATGTAAAGACAATTAAAAAAATATTGCATTTATTATTAAAAAAAAATTCTAATCTAACTTTTTTAATATAATTTACTCATTAATAATATTAATTTGGGATTCAAATGTCACCTATCCAAGCATTATATTTAGTAACTGGAATATGTGCTTGCTCTTTTTCTCAAACAAACTATTGAAGTCTAGGTCTATTGAGAGTAAATGCAATCACATTACATTTTTGGAGTTTAGTTTATTTTTGTAGTCATTTACAGAGAGATAAATATTTCACTTAAACACAATGACATTCTAATGTTTATAGCTGTGTGAGAAATCGCATGCATTTTGCACCAGAATTTGTAATCTAAAATTTAGAAGCTGTTCTTGCTTAAATTTAGATTTTAACATAAACTGTGTTGTTATGTTGTTCCCTATTCTTCATTTTAAATGTTATTTTCCACAAATGTAAAAAGTTGCATTTTCCATTAGAAAACTATTTAGTTTTGCAAGACATTGTGCTAACTAATGAATATAAAATTATCTAATGGAACCAGAGATAGTAAACAATACAGTATTTACAATCTAGGAGGAAGTATATATATAAAGATAAAACACACATTTTAATATTCTTTTATTATATTATAATAAAAGTTTAAAAAGTGTTGCAAAATAAAGTTATTATAAGTAAAATTTTCAGTTTTAATGAATAGGGGATGAGCTTTATATACTTGTAACTGCAAATATAGATAATATGTATATACTGTATACAAACATCATAGTCAACGAGTTAATCCATTTTGCATACAGATTTATTTCTTCTAATTTTTTTTGTGACTTATGTAACCCCAGGGTTCCATGGAACACAGTTTAAAGACCACTGCTGTACGTCAATTTTGAATATCTGGGTATGTAATTACTAAATACTAATCTTGAACAAGATTCTTAGAGAGGTCATCTATGAGACAGGAACAATATGTTGACTTAATTATATTCATTGTTGAAAACATAGATTCACACTGGTAGGTAGAGCCATAGAACAATGTTAAATAAAATGCAACTTTTTTAAAATTATGATATTTTACTTCATCCATTAGATTCTGAAGTTATTCTTTGGTTCTCAACTATGTGCTTTTAAAACTATGTCATTCTGAAGGAGAAAAACTTTGTTTTCCCCAAGAGATAAAGAGAATAAGTTATTTACTCTTTCAGTTATTACTTACACATCAACATTACCAAATGAGTAACACATTAATGTAATTGTCTAGTAAATTCTTGAAAATATCTCTCAAATTCGGAGTGAAGTTTTATCATTTCATCAAAACATTTCTCTGTTTCTTTTAGTCATAGGTCTAAAAAAAGCAGTCACTCCAAAATGTCTTGGTGGTTCATTGGTTGATCATGATCAAGCTAATCCCCACCCCTGTTGTATAGCAATGTTATAATGATTTAATTCAACAAACTACACTACAACAATATTTATCAGTTCAAAGAGATATATGAAAGTAATAAAATGTGAAAAATACATATTTATCATTAATATCAATACAAATTTTTTCACAATAAAAAGAAATATAGAAAATTTTTTAGAAGATTTTTAAAAATACAGCCAAAGACCAAGAGATACTATAATGTCAATTTTTTTTTTTATAAAACTGATCTTATAAAGCATTTATAAAAAGAGTATTTGAGATAAAATTTCTCCATTTATAACTTCAAAGGCATTTACAGTTTACATATAAAAATAAACTTAAAAACAGCAAAAGTTTCACTCTAAAAATGAAAAGAAAATAGCAATCTTTTTTTTTAAAAAAAATGAAGCAAATATGATATATTAAATATATTAGATTATAAAGCATGTAAGACTTACAGTACAAAAATACTTACCATAGAAATTTGTCGAAAACAAAATATTTGCATGCTTTTATGAAATTTATACATTAAAATTCTTTGAAATGATAATTTTAAGCAGATATGAACTTTGATTATAAAACAATTTTCAAATTATAATATTAAATATTTCATTTTAAATATCAGAAATTAAATTTTTTTAATTATACAGAAAAAATTCATACTTACAGTATTATTATGTGTGCGATTTGGATGTTTTGTATCTGATAAGAGATTTCTAAATCTTCCTGATTCAAAAGTTGCATGATTCACTGAAAGATCAGAGCCTAATACAATAAATAAAAATTATTAACATCATACTCATTTAAATGCATACAATCTTTTATCTATTAGAATAAACAAATAAAAAAATAATAACAAAACTAACAGTTAGCTTGACTGAAAAAATACAATGAATATTCTACAAATCGCAGTTATTTAAAAAGTACAATGATTCAGTTGTAGATAGAAACAGCAAAGAGATTACTTTAGTTTATTCCCTTTACTGAAGAAAGATCATTTGAAGTAAAAATAGAAAAAACAATTAGAATGGGAAAAATCATTGAAAATGTTATTTGCTTGGAAATGACAACATTTCTAAGTCTGTTAATTGATTGACAATAGATAAATGTTACACTTAAAAGCTACACAAAGGTATAGCTCTTTATCAAAAATGTTCATAGGCAGTCTAATGTTGATTTTGTTTATCTCTGTCCTTTTTTATTTGTATAATATCCAAAGACTGAATGCACATTTTATCTTTAGCAAAGATTCAAAAGCGCTTTCTCCTTTTGAGAAAAGATAGCACCAAAAGTCCTCGGCCACCATCCAAGTGGAAAGTTGGATGTGCAGTATAATGCAAAAATAAATAAAAATGCAATGTTCTATGGTGCACAATTCTTTGTTCAAAATAAAATGTTTTCCATGTGTAGTCCTTTCAACAGCCAGTCAATTAGAGATTTTAAAATTTGTTCCACTTCAATCTGTATATGCCATTAAATACTTCATGATTCTTTGCCCAATGAACTGTTGAAAATATGAGCAAAAATTGTGATGATTTTAAATATGAAATTAAGAAAAGAAAAAAAAAGAAAACGCAGAGAAGTTGTCAAAAGTTTCACCTTTTTTCTTCAATCAACAAGTCGGATTCATTCAGAGAATAACAGTAAGGAATTTATTTTCATCATTTGTTCTTTATACTGAATAATTGAGTTTATAATACATTTGATTTTATTTTTTCATATGTTACATGAAACACCATTTAAAGTACACAAAATAGGAATTACACATGTGTAGCCCTTATTCTTTGGCAGTTGATTTGGATCTGTTTTCTGGTAATGTTGAACCTCACTCTTTAAAGCCCTTTTCCCATTTACAGTTTGACTCTGATCGAGTAAATTTCCAGACTGATTTATTGACCAGGGTGTGTAAAGGATTTGATATACCAGAATTTACTAGACATTTTTCTCTAGAGACCATTCATGGTATCCCTCACTCCTCATTGAAAATCAATATTGATGGCAGCATGGGTGATGGTGGTATTTCTGGAAGAGGCGTGCACACTGAGACACCAGATGGTACATTTGACATCAAGATTAGGAATATGAACTACTGTTCTGTTTTTAGGTCTGAACTTATTGCAATATACAAGGGATTGACATTTATTGGCACTGCTTCTGACCTTGTCTTCCGGGACATTTGGATTTTAACTGACAGTCGTGCTTCTATTCAGCACCTTTCTCATCGGACAACTGTTGGGGATATGACTAGCTTGAATATTCTGGATGTTGTGGTTCAACTTTCTTCTAGGCCCTCTATTTACTTTCAATGGGTCCCCTACCATATTGGATTGAATGGTGGTAAGATAGTCAATAGTTTAGCCAAGCTTGCCAATGCTGATGCCTTGCCAGGAGATGCATGTCTAACTTTTGCTGAACTCTCCTATATTAAAAGGATGGAATTGAATGCACTTTAGAGAGTGCTTCTTGTTCACCTTTGGTATTTTGGGAGAAAACCTTGTTGGTGTCACCACCTTAATATTCTTAGGGATCGGCAGATGGCTCTATCGTGCTTTTTCAGTGGCCATATCAAGTCTCTTACTTTTGAACATAGATGCGAAGCTGATCAGACCTCCCTGAGTCATATTCTCAATTGTTTGAGTTTTACTTTTGACAAGGTTGTAAGAAATCCCAATTTATTTCTGGATTTCTTGGAGATTTTTGGTTTTATGGAGATGGTGTAGCTAGATAAGAAACAACAACAACATATATGTATAGTAAAAAAGGAGTTATGTTCCATGTTCCTCTAAGCCATGTAATACGAAATTAAGAAAGCATTTTAAAAATTGTATATATTTATTATGAATTTTAAATTTATACATCTCTTTTAGTAAATAACTCAGCTAAAAAAGAGGGACACATACATATTGCTTCAACAAAGAACAATAATTTAACATTAAATTACTAACAGCTACTTGTATGTAAAGCATTTATTAATGCTGAGATGAGTAAAAATTGCTATTTTTAATTATTAAGACTTATCACACCTGGTAGCAACATGAAATCAAAATTCATTCAGTTGTTTGCTGAATGAGTTGGAGGATCTAGCAAAGGAATTAAGGATGGCTATTTTCAGAAATGAAAGAACAAAGCACTTTTTTGATAAGTTATTAGAAGATGAGAAAATTTCAGATTTGAAATTGTTTTTAGAGTGAATGCGCATTATTGCTGTTTAGATATCTTAATATTGCAAAGATGACAGATTTCAGAGATTATATGATATGAGTAATATTTCTGAAATCTTACAACTGGATAAATTCTTATATTTTTCAAACGAAGAAATAAAAAAGGTCCCCAAACTAGCAAGTGAATACAATAAGGATTTATATAACACACAATATCTATACAGAATTGTCTTAAAAAGCTGTTTAAAATCTGAAATAGAGAAAATCCATTCCATGAAGGAGCTTGCAGAGTTATTGTAAATATTAGGAGCCTTACCTACAGTTTTTTGAATGTTATAAAAGTATAACTACTATGTTTAACCCTTCCGGTCACAGCTGCAGCAGCAAGATAGGTTTTTCTCAATTAAACACTATCAAATATTATCTTAAAACTTTCAAAGAACAAGACTAGAAACAGAAGAGCTTTTCTGCTTAAAATGTTATCAAATATCATTTAAAAAAAATTGCAAAAAGTATCTATTAAACAACCGTGCCGATTCTTAAGTAATAAAGTCTTTTAATATGTTTTATGTTTATACTTAGTTTGACACTTTCAAATAAGTTTTGAAGCTGTTTTTATTTATTTTCCAAAAAAGGGCACATAAGTACAGGGCTCACTCAGGACTGACAATGCCATAAATTACAGATCCTTTCACTGCTTAGAACTGAATTCTGTAACCATACCATTTATAAATTTTATCTAATTTTTTTTTTTCATATTTAAAACTCTTTTTTTAATGCCATTTATTTCAGAGAGGGCAAAAAAGGAACCATATTCAATTCATTTCAAGCATATGAGATGCTAAGATATAAAATGTATACAGCCACAGCTTCATCTGTACTATCAAAATGATTTTATCCAAAATGTCTAGTTTATAGTCAAATCCATTATGATTTTTGCTGAAACTGTTATAATGTGTAAGTAGCATAATTATTTATCTTAAATGTTTTGAACTTGTCTAAATTTGCCAATCTAATTTCTAAGATGCAATTGCAAACTGACTAATTTCACAATATGGATATTTGCTTTGAAATGTAATAAAATCTTTTACTTTTAATTGATTTTATATTTGATACTTTTTAAATCTGTTGAAACATGCAGACTAAAATAAAATATAAAACTATATGGATGCTCTCTTGTGAGAATGGCTTATTTTATTTTACACTATTATTAATACCTTATATACAGAGATGACTAAGATGACATTAGAATGAGATGACTGCTTACAGTATTAAAAAAAGCATCTTAAACTGTTTGGTTACAAGTTGGGTTTTTCAGCATGGGTAAGGTATGAGGTTTATATTTTTAAGGTTTAAATATTATTTAACAGAGTAGGCGGACTTTATCTCAAGGCATACCAACAATATTAATATTTTGTCAAAACATTTATTCAAATTTTCAGAAAGTTACTGATTGAAAAACAAAACATTAAAAGTACAACATGTTTAGAACATTTTTGCGAGCTAATACTTTTAAACGTATTAAATGACATAGTGGATTTTGCGGAACATAACACAAAACACGATGAAAAGTAAGCTGTCTGAACTTTAGTTAAATAACAAACTTCTCTCTTCAATGAAAAACATGCCAATAAATACATTAAATCACACAACGCTAAAATAAGTTAAATAGTTCTTTATAAGTGTCAACAGATTGTAGAATACAAAAAATGTATAATTTACCTCCTTCACAATAACATATGATGCTATAAAATAAAACATAAAGAAGAATGAAAATATGTGTCATTTTGCGATTTACTAATTTTTAAAATGATGAAACACTCGTTTAAGTAAGTTGATTCCGAAACTTCATTCTTCAAAATAAACAAAATCTACAAACTGCTGCCAAACGAGCGTTATTTTTAAACAGTATGTTATCAGTCAGAATACAATTTAATGATTAGAACCTGCCCTTAGCCTCTCTAAAGACCACCTACCATCATGGAAAATTAATTAAGCTACATATAATTTTTTTTATTTATTTCATTAAATCTACTGATGTTTAATCATTTTACATTAAAATGTAGAAAACTTGAGATTTCAGGTTTTCACGTAAAACTTCTTCCTACACAAAAATGATCGCGCAAGTGAGTTGCTTTTTGAGAGGAACCCGTTTATAGTGATCATATAACTTGTAGGAATTGAAGCAAATACATATATTTTTTTGAATTTTCTTATTTATTCCATTACACATTATATACTTGTATTTCTTCCACAAATTGTAGCAATTATTTATTCATGTAGATTAATATCAAGGATCGGCTTCCCCTGATTTGCGGTGACTGTAGAGTGTGCTAAAAGTATTGAATAATTTTGACTTTTCAAGCGGATTCGAGACGGTGAGACCGTTTTGAATTTTTTGTTTTGTATTGAAATTTATTTCATATAACTTTTATTCTATCTTCGGATAAGAGCTTTTAATTTAAGTATTTACACAAGATAGTGTATTAATACAAATTTGAGTGTTGGAGTAGGGAAGACAAAATGGGGGACCACCCAGATAATAATATGGAGGTGGAAAATACAAACTCTAATTTTTCATTGAATAAATATAGATGTAATTTAACAAATATAGAATTATTGACCAAGTTTGCGGAAAGACAAAATTTAAATACGAGTCCAAATATTACAATTTTCTTAAAATCAGAAAATAACTTTCAGAGTGGTAATCCACTTAAATTAAAAGAAAGTATAATGAAAGCGTTCACAATTAAAAAAAGTATTCTGAGTATAAGCAAAACAAGAAACGGCGAGATCATAATTAAAACAAATAATTGTGAGACCGCTAAAAGATGCTTTAAAAATTAAAGAAATTAATGGTGTAAAAATAAGTACAAGATTGTCCTTTACTGGCCTAACCAGTAGTAATATATTACAAGGAATAGACACAGAATATACAATAGACGACATAAAATCGGAATTAGAAAATTACAATTACGCAATTTTTGATCTTCAACGTTTTACCAAAAAGAAAACAGAATCTGGATTTAAACCTATCAAAACAATTAAAGTTACCCAAATTGGGTGCAGTATTCCCGAAAGAGTACCAATAGGATTTGAAATGTTTAAAACTAATCTCTACTATGAAAAACCTAGGCAATGCACAAACTGTTGGGAATTTGGACACATTCAAAAATTTTGTAGAAGCTCAATAAAATGCCGAATTTGCTCACTAAACCACTCCGAAAACGATTGTACAGAAATAAAAAAAAATGTAGCTCTTGTGGAGAAGAGTATGAAGCTAACGATAAAGGTTGCAAAAGACATCAAGAGGAAGTAGAAATCTTAAAAATTAAAGTACAGCAACAAATCTCGAGAAACGAAGCAAATGAGAAATTCCAAAGGGAAAAAAACATCATACTCGGCCGAAACGCATAATGATCAAACAGAGAAGATAGAAAATCTTGAAAAAAAGTTTGCGAAATTAGTGTTGAAATTTGAAGAAAACAACAACATATTTGAAAAGAAATTAGAACAAATAGTACAAGCTTCACGACAGAACTGAATACCGTGGTAGCACAAATAAATTTGAGCTTTTCTTCTTTAATGAATGCCATGGGATCCACCTTGAAAAAACTTGCGTCCAATATAACAATTCCAAAAGATGATGACTTTCTAATAAATAGAAAACTGAATGAAAAAGCAAAAAGATTCAAGAAAATATCTGAACAGAGAGGAAATACATTAGAAAGTGTAGTAGAAAAAAATAAAGAAACTTAAATAAATAATCAAATTTTCTTATATTTTCGCTAAAAACTCAATATTAATCTACTTTCTTTTTTGAATATTTAAACTAATTCGTAGTATCGCACCTTTTTTTCGTTTTAAATCATGAATATAATCCAATGGAATGCACGTGGAATTAAAAACAAGAGGTCAGATATTCTTCTCTCGCCAATTTTTCAAAAAGCAAGTATTTTAATAATTCAAGAAACTTGGTTACATCCAAATGATATTTTCACAATTCCCAATAAGAATATATTCAGAATTGATAGGGAAATCAAAAGAGGAGGACGGTTAATGATAGTTTTAAATAAAGATATTAGCGCAATAAAAAAAAATATATTCTCAGAAATTAGTGAAGACTTAGAAATTTTAATTGTCAGAGTTCAGATAGATTCAGTTCCTATCACAATTTTTAATATATACATCCCACCGGGTAATTTTAAAGACATCAATTTATCTAAAATAGCATCATATATTGGTAAACACAGTTTGATATTGGGAGATTTCAACGCATCTCATGAGATATGGGGATCAAAAAATTCGTGCTTCTGGAAAAAAGATTTTTGACTGGATTATCGAAAATGACTTAATATTATTAAACGATAAAAGTCCAACTTATCGCCATTCATCGGGAATTTTTACATCTATAGATCTTTCTTTAGCATCTATAGATTTAAATTATGATTTATCCTGGTCCACAAATACCGATAATTTTGGAAGTGACCACTTCCCTATAATTATTAATTACAAAAGAACAAACAGCTCAGCAACTAAAAATTTTAAACAAAAAACAAATTGGAACAAATTTATCAATATTACTCAACAAAATTTAAAATTAAATGAAAACATAAATATAGATATTATAGAAGAAATTAAAAAAGCTCAAATCTTATCTCAAGAATCAGAAAAAAAACCAGATCATTTCAAGAGCTCTATGGTGGACAGCAGCATGCGGGCATTTAAGAGCAAAAAAAAAAAAAAAAAAAAAAAGACTCCTAAATAAAGCAAGGAAAAACTTTAAAGAAGAAGACTGGATAAAATATAAAGAAGCGCAAAACTTAAGCGAACAATCAAAGCCTGTAAAGAAAACTTTTGGCTCAAGACATGTGAAAAAATATCTTCTAAAGTTCTTTTTAAAATAATCCGAATAATCAAAAATAGAACAAATCCTAACTATTATTCATTTAATATTATTGAAAATAACGGAACCATATTAACAAACGAACAATCCCAAGCACACACAAACTGTTTTTTTACAATATTACGCAAAACAAAATAACGATAGTATTCCAAATATCTCTATTCCGGACAATAGCCAGGATATTAATAAACCTTTTTCTTTAAAAGAATTAGAAATAGCAATATCTCATCAAAAGAACAGCAGTCCAGGGCATGATAAAATTTCGCTCCACAAACAATAAACCATCTCCCCATCAAAGCAATAAATCTCCTTCTGAAATTCTTTAATGACAGCTGGTCTTCAAATCAAATTCCAAGAGATTGGACTCACGCAATATTCTACCTTTATTCTACCTTTCATAAAACTTCACAAAAATCCCAAGGAAGTTTCGTCATACCGTTCTATATCTCTTACTTCAGTAATTGCCAAATTATTCGAAAGAATGATTTTACATAGAATGCTAGATTTCAGTTTTCAAAACAAAATTTTTCATGTTAATCATCATGGTTTTTACCCTCACAGAAGCAGCATTAATACATTTCTTCAATTACAACATGACATTATACTGGCTAGAGAACGCAAGGAATATTTTATTTTGGTAGCGTTAGATATTAAAGCAGCATATAACTCAGTGTGGCCAAATGACTTTATTTCTAAATTAAACAAAGTTGGATATTCTGGTAGGTTGCTACGATGGATACAAAACTTCTTACATCAGAGAACAATTCAAATCAAATGGAGGAACATTTTTTCAAAAATCGTTAAAAGTAATTATGGTGTACCCCAGGGTTGTATCTTAAGTCCTTTCCTTTTTATGATTTATATGGCAGATATTTTTGAAATTCAACACGACAGCCATCTGCTGGTTTATGCAGACGGCATATTTTTACACAATAGTGGTACAAATTGGAATAAAACAATAGGCGAAATGCAAGAATCTTTAAATAAAATTTCAGTCTGGTGTAAAAAATGGAAATTGTCCACCTCTCCAGAAAAAAGCAGTCTAATCAACTTTTCTAGGAAAAGAAGCACAATACCTCCATTACTTAAAATATGCGACAAACCTATTCCCGAAGTGAAGAGTCTTAAAATCCTGGATATCATCTTCGACCCCAATATCACCTGGAAAAATCATATTAATTACCTTCGTCAGAAAGGATTCAAATATTTAAATGCCATTAAAGCCTTATCTTCTCCGAAAATAGGAACAAGATCTGATCATCTTTTAAATATTATTAATGCCACAATCCGTTCTATCTTTCACTACGGAAGTCAACTTTTTTCCTTTTCTAGCAATAGCAACAGACAAAAACTAGAACCGATTTACAATGCTGCCTTACGTTTAGCCCTGGGTCTCCCAAGAAACACCCCGTCAGATTTATTAAGAGCAGAGTCTATGAATGGAAGTATTAATAATCGCCATAGTTTTCTTTGCCAAAAATTTATAACTAAACAAATTGCATTAAAAAATTGGTCACCGAATGCAAGATTATTTTGGGATATAAATAACATTTTTTATTAATATAGAGAAAAAGATATCAGTATTTTTCAAAAGACGATCAACCTGCTCCAAGAATTATGTATCTCTAAAGTAGATATTCTTCAATGGATCCCTCCTACTCCAATCTACGAAAATCGCAAAATAAACATCTATACTCATGAACTACCATTTCAAAACAAGGATCTTCCAGATAACATAGTACAAAATATGTTTAATGATTACATTCAGCCAAAATTTAATAACAATATCATAATAGCAATAGATCAGTGTTTCTCAAAGTGTGGGGCGCGCCCCCTGGGGGGGGCGCGATGACCCTACAAGGGGGGCGCGAGCGTATCGAAAATTTAAAGATTTTTTTAAAAAAAAATAACCGGAAAGAGAAGTAAAACAAAATGCTTTCTTCCATAATAAAAAAAATACACACAACACACTGGCATAATTTATATTTATTATCTAGCTTTTTTCCGTCATCAAATAGCTATCTTTGATCCCAAAACCAAATTAAAGAAAAAAAAAACATTTTGTTTTATTTGCTGTTTTTCCTCAATGAGAGATTTTTTTATTACGTTTTAACATAAAATATTACTCGTTAAAAGAAAAAACGAAACCCAGACCCTTAGAAAAATTCTAAGAAGATAAACAATTCACCGCTGCAATTATTATTGAAATACTGTACATTAGTTGTAGAAAAAGAAAAGGAAGTCATGATTCACTTTTCAGCCAGGCTGCAAAGTACGTTCAGTTCAGTTCAGGTTTTGTGGGATATGGAGCAACAAAGGCTATGATCCCCTAAAAGACAGATGTTTCTTAAAAATTAGTAGATGTCAAAATATTTCAGTTTCTGGATAAAAAATCTGAATGTTAATTTGACCTTCAATCTTATGGTATGGTTATTATCAATATTAGTTCCCTCCCATCTTTCATGTGTTTGCTTTTCGCTTAAGGAAATTGTAAATAATTGAGTTTTGCGATATTTGGAAAAAAGAATTGATTGGTTTAACATTTCTGTAGGATAATTGAAAAGTGTCTGATTTGCGTCCTTTATTATGGTCTTGTACTTTTGAATCATTTTAGTTCAGTTTTATTGGATTTTTCTCAAATCATCAAAGAATTGAATAGTCCTTGAAAGAAGGTAAGTATACTTTCTATAAATTAAAATATTCACTAGAATTCCGATTTGTATCGTGTACAGTAAAAATAATTCTAAACAAATGATTGGGGTGACTGAGTCCCCCGCACTACCATTAATGTTAGTATCGAGTACGCGCCTGCTCCCAGGTTAAACTTTTGAAGTCTTCTCGCTTTAAATGTTAAAAAGTAACACAATTATTCTTCATCGGAATTTTATATTCTTTTTCATAATTTAACATTAATTCTAAATGCTAATTGTGTGAGGTTTAAAATTACAGTTCTTTTAAACAGTTATTTACAATTATAGCATTTATCTAAAAAAAAAAATCATTTTACATTTTTGTATACAATGTCGTGCACACAGTTTTACTCTCCTTACAGTTCAGCTATTATATCAAGAATAATGTTTTATTTTTTTAAAAAATGAACTCCTGCGAAGAGTCGGTGTTTCAGCCAGTATACGTTTGATGTATCAGTACTGAAGAAGGTATTTTATAAATAATTTCTTATTACTGAATTTGGCCGCGGTAGCCGAGTGGTATAGGTATCGGATCGTGGCTTGCCTTGTCACGAGTTCGAGCCCAGTACCACTAAAGACCCACCGTGTAGGACAGCGTTGCACGTTAAATCTGTCGAGAGCTGAAACGTCCTCCCGTTGGTGTGGTGTGGTAGTTAGGAGAGGGGGTGCCAGCTCAGGTGTCATCCACGTCACTTGACCATGGTTCAAAATTACGTGGTCCGTCGTCAAAAGCCCTCGTGCAGCTGAACAGTGCGACGTTAATATTCAATCAATCAATCTTATTACTAAATTAAGAACAAGTTTAATAATTATTAGGGACTTCCACTGGCTTGTCTTGTAGAGGAAAGTTTTTCAAAGGAAGGTTTAATATCAGAAATTGACACTTAAAGAGTTATTTTTCTATATTTAGCTGAGATCTATATTTTGTCTTCAAGGCATCCATTGCAGAAAATCCGGTTTGAAAAAGGTAGGATGTTGAAAATGGTAATAGTATACGAAGTGCTTTTGTTTTCAGTACAGATAATTCCTCATCCACCTCTACCCCAAATTCAAAGAGCGATTTATTACAAAATTGCCTTTTAATTTTTCACTGCATGTGAAATCTATGAAGATCTCTTCTTCGGAAGTTGAGAGCCCTTCTGGAGTATCTTGAAATAGATCCCTAATCCACTCGTAACTTGCTACCAAGCTGTCCTCATCCAGAAAATACTTTTTAAAATTCTTTGCCAACATAGCTAAATGATTTTACATGTTTTAAAAACAACTTTCACATGTTGTTCTACAGATTTGTAAGTTTTAACACATATCGAGCTGGGGCTTTTTTTTCCATCATTTACTTCAGTAGTGGTAAATCCAAAATTTAAGTATTTTTGAGAAGATCGCCTTGATTTAATTTTCGGAACCATGCTCGTTCGTCTGTGTACTTGTTGATTCTTTATTATGGTCGAATGTTTGCTTACGACTTAAAAATGTATGTATGATATTGTTTTTAATTTACTGCCGTAAATACTTAATTACCGTGAATTACAATTAACGTGGAAATTAAAAAAAAAATGTACATTCAAGCTAGATTCGGTAGCTATAGGAGTATCGAGTCGACCAAAACTGACTGGAATTGTACGAGGAAAAGCATTTTTACATGTTTTGCGCAGACGTCCGATAGGTTGCCCAGACTCACGCAAACGTACCCTATAATGCCAGATGTGATGGATATGATAGAGAGCGACATTGACTAGACTATTTTTCTAATGACATTTGTGCTTTGAGAAATGAATGCTGAAGGAAATAAATCTTTCATTAAATACATCATTTTGCGATCTGTTCCAATTTAAAAATTAGAGAAAAAAAATAACATAATTCTCTAAGTAATATATATATTTTAAGTAATTTTCTTAATATATATATATATATATATATATTACTTAAAATATACACAAAATTTAATATACTTATCGTATTAATTTGTACGGTTTATAATTAAGATCGTATTGTAACTTTAGCGTCTCTCTCAAAGTGCATTTTTATTGCAGTAAATACATTATTGTTGTACAGGGTGAGACAAAAATTATGATTGAAAATTGGGTCACCAGTATTGAAAGTTTGAGAAACACTGCTTTTAATGTATGAGTGGCGCACAGAGTATTTTAGGACTAATTAATTAATACTAAATCAAGAACAAGTTTAATAATTATTAGCTACTTCCATGGGCTTGTCTTACAGAGCAAAGTTTTTGAAAGGAGTTTTAAGATAAGAAATTGAGCCTCTGAGTTCATTTTCTATATTTAGCTGATATCTATATTTTGTCTTCTAAGCAACCACCGCATTTTGTAATATGTTCCAATTTAAAAATCAGAGAAAGGAAAAATAACTTAGTAATTATACTATTACTTAACTTTTTTTTGCTTAAAAGTAACATATACAAAATTTAATACTTATGTCATGAATTTGTACGGTTTATAATAAATATTGTTGCTTTATCGTAAAAGTGCATTATTATTGCATTCAGTAAATTATTATGTATAAGGGGGGGCGCGATAAAAATTGTGATTGAAAAGGGGGGCGCCAGTATTGAAAGTTTGAGAAGCACTGCAATAGATGGTTCAAAAAATACTAATCAAACATCAATAGGAATTTTGATCCCTAAGAAAAAAGTTTGACAAAATTACATACTGAAAGAAATGATTTCAATTTTCACAGCTGAAGCTATAGCTATATGGACTGCGTTAAAAAATTGGGTTTCTGAAACAGAAAACTATCATCCTGACGGACAGCTTATTAGTCCTAAAAAGTATCCAAAATATTAATAGAAAATCCAATACGATAATATTAAATTTAAGTTCAACTTTACATCAGTGCCTCCAAATAGCTCAATCAATTACATTCATTTGTGTACCAGCTCACAAGGGAATAGGGATTAAAACGAAGAAGTTGATAAATTAGCTAAAGCCTCTCCAGAGCCGTGGAATATTATTTCTTGGATAACTTGGGAAGACCTACATACACACACATTTCATAAAACAACACAAAAATAAAAGTGAAGAAATATGGGAAAAGATCAAAAGACAAAAATTATTTTTATATTTCTCATCTTGAAAAATGGAATAGACAAGCAGCAAAAAATAGAAATACAGAAGTTTTAATCAATAAGTTGCGAGCAAAAAAAATACCATTAAATGATATATATTTCCTTTTTAAACAAACAGATTCTCCTTTGTATGCAGATTGTAAAGTACCAGAAACTAGTGAACATTTTATATTAAACTGTATCAAATACAAATCGCAGCGTGAAATTTTGAAATTTTTTATCTGAAACCACGGAGAATGGTCTTATTCCTCAATAGCGAAATGTAAAACAATAGAGCATGTTCAAAAAGTTGAAAAATTTTTAACATCAACCAAAAGATTCTAAAATTCCATCTAATAGTTTTTCAATGCTCTACTTTCATCAATCTCAGTTGAAGCACAAGGCGATAATTCAAACTACTGATGGACAATGCAATCACGAGCTGTACGTTACAACTTAGGTTAAAAACTAATCAAAATTTTATCGGAGCATAAGGTGTTGGCTAAGTCTCCACTATTACAGTGATATCACTGTATTGAACTGAATTGAACAAATATCAAGAAAAAATATTGGTTAAAAGTGATAATGGAAGGATCGAAATAAGTGGGTTCGAGAACAAGGTTTAGCTAATGGTTTTCTCAGAAGTTTTGATTTTTTCCCTTTATGAATAAAAAGCTGTGGTATTTGTGCCTAATTTTCTTCAAGACTGTAATTTTTTTTACTTTTTATTTAACAATCTGAAACTGGATCATTTAAGTTTTCAGATTAATGACTTGGAGGAACAATCATGTAAAAAATATAAATGTTTAATGGAAACAGAGAGCCAAAAAGATTTAAAAATATACTGTGAGTCAGTGCTTCTCAAACTTTAAATACTGGCGCGTCCCTTTTCAATCACAATTTTTATCGCGCCCCCCCTTATACATTAATAATGTACTGAATGCAATAATAATGAACTTTGATGCTAAAGCTACAATAGGCGATCTTAATTATAAACCATACAAATTAGTAACATAAGTATTAAATTTTGTATACTACTTTTAAGTAATAAATAAATAAATAAAATAATTGGATAATTATTATGTGTGTTATTTTTCCTTTCGCTAATTTTTAAATTGAACATATTGCAAAATTCGGTGGCTGCTTAGAAGACAAAATATAGATATCTTCTAAATATAGAAAAAGAACTCAGAGGGTCAATTTCTAATCATAAGCATTCCTTATAAAAACTTTGCTTTGCAAGACAAGCCCATGGAAGTCGTTAATACTTATTAAACTTGTTCTTAATTTAGTATTAATTAATTAGTTATAAACTACTATGGAGCACTGATGCATTAAAAGTATACCGGCTGAAGTACCCGCTTGCACGAGTTCATTTATAAGAAAATAAAACATTATTGAAATAATAGCTGAATGTGTTGTAAGGAGAGTAAAGTCAAGTGCGTGACAATGTTTACAAAAATGTAAAAGGATTTTTTTTAAATGATTGCTCAAAGTATAATTAGTTTAAAGCGAACTATAATTTTAAGCCTTACAGAATTATCATTTAGAATTGATGTTGAATAATGAACAATAATATAAAATTCAGATGAAGAATAACTGTATTATTTTTAATATTTAAAGCGAAAAGACTTCAACATGTTTCAACCCTGGAGCAGGTGCGCACTCGATACTAATGGTCCAGTGGTGTTATTGTGAGTCACCCCAATCCTTTTTTTATAATTATTTTTATAGTACACAATTAAAATCGTAATTCCAGTGAATAATTTAATTATGAGAAAATATACTTACCTACTTTTAAGGACTTTTCAAATTTTCTTTGGTAACAAATAAACAGTTTTGCCAAAATTGACGATTTCGTAATCTGTGTGTCCCGCGTGACCACTTCCGGGTAAAAATTGTATTCATTATGATAATATATATGTTACTAATAAAAAATTTTGTAAAACGTTTTTCGTTGTGCTTTATATTTTTTAGAATACTCTTAAATATATATATATATACTCTCTCCGTGGTTTTCCAAATATCATAAAACTCTTTTCATGGAAAAAAGCTTAACAGAGAAATACATTACTTACAACTTCTCTAAATGAGAAACAAACACATAAGAGAGGGGTCATAACTAATTGTACCAATAACTTAGAAGGTCAAACAGATTACAGCTATAATGTGAAGTATTTCAAAAATAATGACAGTGATGAATTTTTATGTTTCCTAAATTTTTTCGATTCTGGGTCCGGGATCTGTTTTTTCTCTGAATGAGTAGTATGTTAGGATTAAAAAGGAAGCGTAATAAAAAAAACCTCTCATCATGGGATTACAGCAAATCAAATAAAAGTTTTTTTGTTTGGATGTAGGATCAAAGATAGCTAATTAGGTATTGAAGAAGTTTTTATTTTTGATGACTTAATATCACGCACGCGCGCCTATAAATTATATCAGAGTAAAAGTGCATTTTTTATTATGTCTGAAAGCATTTTGTTTTAATTCATTCCAGCAAATTAAATATTTTTAAATCTTTTATTTTTGATATGCTCGCGCCCCCCAGGGGGGCGTGCCCCACAGTTTAAGAAACACTGCTGTGAGTAATTAATACCTCATTTTAAATACTAGACAGGGAAAAAAAATTTACAGATAATAGTATATTGTAAGAAAATAGACAAAATAAAACTTTTCCTGAAATGATAATATCTGGTAATAAGTCTATTAATTCTAATAGAAGAATTCTACTTCCTAACTGAGACTCAATGTCTGAGGCACTGATTTTGTCCTCGGATCAAATTTAAAAGTTTCCATTCATGCGAATATTTTATGGGAGGGAATCTCCTCCTGATTTCTCACTTAAGACATTTCACTGAGTATATCAGTAATGGATAAAAATTTTAATAATAGCTGAACATTTTTTGATTGAACATTAGTTGAATATTTTTTTATAATTCTAAATATTATTTTGTAGTTAAGTTTTAAATCTTTTTTTTATTTTGTAGTTCTGGAAACAATTTCTTTTGTGGCTTTTGTGCACTACCGGATTAGTAACAGTCCATAAGGTTCACACTGTCGAACTTGCAATGCCTTTACTGAAGCAGGGCGATAATACAGCATTTGTTGCTCCATATCTCACAAAACCCATTCGTGTAACAGTAACAAAAGGGGTAATTAGGCTCAATTAATAACAAGTCATTTTATTATTTTTAAAGTCAATTCCTACATCATTAGAAAAACATACTAATGCAATCTATTGCAGCCAGAGCTTCAACAGAAATAACGCAGAATAAATTTAAAGTTAAAAAATAAAATTTGATTAATATGAATAAACATTTGAAAAAACTATATTAACATCAAGTGTCATCCACTACAAGTCTAAAAACAGTTATTTGAATTTGAATGGATGAATAGAAAGTATTTTATTAACGATTGAAGATTTGAACACTATAATATATATATATAGGGAGAGAGAGATCTAATACACTGCTGGACAATTGCTAAGGACGGATCACAAATTGCTATGTAGCATAACATTAAGCGAGACATGAGGCCTAGCAGGATAAAATATAGTTGCCACACTGTTCAGACATTAGAATAAAGAATATTTATTGTTCTGGAAAGTACAAAAGCTGTGAAACATCTGAAAGAAAAAAAATGTTCATTTGATCTGCGTACGGAGAAATGGAACAATGCATCTAAAAGTCAGTAGGCACCTTAAAGAAAGGTATCAGTACGGGATATGTCCACCGTGGAGTGTGATGTAACATTCCACACATCGTACCATACTTTGCACAACATTATCCTGCAGCTATTGAGGCAATTTATCCCATTCCTCTGTGAGTGCACGGATGAGGGTGTTCTTGTTTGTCGGAGGATAGTTTCGACCAGCAACTTGCCTCCCCAAAGCATCCCACACATATTCAATGGGGTTTAGATCTGGAGAACGCGCTGGCCACACGAGACGTTGAATACCCTCGCTGTCTAGACAATCCTGAACAGCGAGTGTTCGATGACATGTTGCGTTGTCGTCCATAAAAACAAATTTATCACCAACAGCACCACGGAAAAGACGAACATGAGGAAGTAGAACTTCATCAATGTATCGTTGGCCCGTCATAGTCCCATTCACAACCACATGTAGGCGCATGCGGCCATTGATCATGATGCCGGCCCACACCACGATACTGCATGTCGGATATCGGTCCTTTTCCTGGATATTTTCTGGACGATAAGCAGTACCACTCTCGCGCCAGATTAGTTGGCGTCTACAATCCGATGACAGACTGAACCTACTCTCATCTGAGAATATTACGCATGCCCAGTCCTGTTCAGTCCAATTGTGATGCTCACGACACCATTGCAAACGAGCAGTACGGTGCTGTCTGGTCAATGGGACACACACAACAGGTCTGCGTGCGTATAGTCCTCCTCCCCTCAAACGCCTGGCAACAGTTTTTCGGGAGATCTGCTTTCCTGAGGCAGCAAGAAACTAATCTGCCACCTTCTGAGCTGTGGTGCGCCTGTTCCTTTTTGCTGATAGGACGATATATCTGTCTTCTGCAGGTGTCGTACTTCTAACACGATCTCCCCCGTGCCGTCTACTACACATTCCAGTAGTTTTAAATGACTTCCACAGCCGTGATACAACGCTGTGAGCGATGTCGAACTCCCTGGCAACATCTGTTATTTTTCGCCCTTCTTCGATCTTTCCAATAATTCGGCCACGCATAAAATCATCTATGTGATGTCGGAAAGACATGCCAAAAATTTTAAGTTCGTCTATTAAATCTTTCCTGTAAAACTTTGACTTGAAACAACAACTGTCCACACGCGTCAAAACCTTTAAAGCTCTTATGAACGCTATCACGTGATGAACAGACGTGTTAAAAAAATTTACATACTCATACTTCTTCTTACTAATATTCCGCACTTATTCTAATTTTCCACATTTTGCTTCCTTTCATTTTGTGGTTTGTATGGATGATAGTGTTATCCGTCCTTAGCAATTGTCCAGCAGGGTAGTATAGTAATTGAAAAAAGGGATTTCTCATGATTTTTAGGCAATTTTTTTACTATTTTAAAATATAAAGGAGCAACAAATAAATGACCTGTAATAAATTGAACAAAAAAGTCGAAACAATTTTGCATTATTCTGAAACTAAGGAGGTTGAAAAAGCAATGACGTAGACAAACCTCTCTTATGAGTGAGGGGGTTTCATTCTAGAAAAGACGTAGACGAAAGCCAAGAGGGGTAATCTCTACGGCAAAAATTAAAAAAAATTTTTCTATGGAGGCAGTTAACCCTCTCCCTCCTTGTGTACACCATTGTGCAAAAGTAAGCATCAAGATACCTCTATTGTAGACTGAAAATATGGCTCTGTCAAATAGAAGCCAATCCTTCCCAAATTCCATCTCGACGGCAGAAACTAAACTTCATTACTTGGTATCCCGATTGTTGTGGGTGCCGTAGCCTAGTGACTATGGTCATGAACTCGCAATCAGCCTGTTACGGGTTCGAGTCCGGGTGTCACTGAAGGTCAGCTTTGTCGATCACAAAGACCTCTCCTCGTTGCCATAGTGTAGTGGTTTAGAGAGATGGTACCGGCTCAGGTGTCATCCTTGTCACTTGACTGAGGCTCCAAATTAAGAGGTCCGTCACCAATAGCCTTTGTGTTACTTTATAGTGCATTATTAATATAACTCTCCCTCACTCATACCAATTGGAGCCAAAATAAATTTAATATCTTTTTTTTTCTTTCTGAGGTACTAAAGTGAAGTGTTGGGGAACTGTTCCCTGCGCATGCTCGACGAGAATAAAAGCGAGTTGATGTGGTTAAAAATTCAGAGGCAGAATGCATAAAAAGATTCATACGAAATGTTTTCCTTTAATTGCAAATACTGCATATAATTAATTTTTCTTAAATTTGTTACTATTTGAACTGCCTCTCCAGTGAATTCATACAGATTTATAGTGTATTGGAATGAAAATAGCGTTAGAAGTTGGATTGGAGTTTTTTGGATTCGTGTGTATTTGGTTGTCACACACGGCTGCAGTTCTACATGTTTCGAATTCAGGTAGGCTTTTTGATTACTTCCCCTGTCTAAACCGATGTTTGAAAGATTTATGTGAATAGAATATAAGTTTGTACTTTGGGCATTTATACAGTGGCTCAAAATAGTATTGGGACACTTGGCGTGCATAACTGTAAAGCCTTTTATAAAAATATTTATCATATTAAAACAAAAACAAAATGAATTGAGTAATATCTTAACATTTGGTGTACAGTGTATAAGGAAAATTTTATTAGTGTTATAGAATTATAATTTGATCTAGCTTTTCAAATATAATTCAAGGGCACACTGGAGTCAAAAAGTATTGAGACACTTTTGAAATGAAAAATTTAACAAATATACAGCGCATCAATAGAATTTAATTTCACACTACTTTTTTAGACTAGAAGTTGAAACACAAATGTTTCAATAGATAAGATTATTTATAAAAAAAAAAAGGCGAGAAACAAAGATATATTGGTTGATGTGCAAAATCTCGTAAAAAGTCATTGGAAAGAGTTGGAAATTAATTCGCTGTATAGGAAAAATATTGAAATTGAACAAGTCTACTGTCTTTAACATCATTAACAGGTTCAAGAAAACAGTGTTGAAAACAAGCAAATATCAGGGCGTTCAAGGATATTTAATGAACGTGAAGAGAGGTAGATTGTGTGTGTGAGACAAGTACGCATTAATCCAAGAATTGGGCATTAAAAATGATTTCACAATGTAAAAGTAGGTTCAGGAAATCGGTAAATTTTGAAACTGTCTTATGTTTTAAGAAAACTTAAGTATACTTGCAGAGTACCTCAAAGAAAGCCCTACACCAGCAAAGCAAATAGACAAGCTAGGTTGGCATTTGCTAAAATGTAAGGCAGCCAACAGAATATTGGATTACTTCGGCGTATCTCAAGCGATTTGAATGATGTTTGTTTGATAGGGTATATTACCGGATTTGTACCATTGTTAAAAAATATCATCTAATTTTTCGGGTACATTTAGGGGTTGATAAAAAATAAGTTTCTGAAAATAAAAATTTGATGTAAATAAAGCCACCGGGAATCCAAATAAAATGCCAAGTTAAAACTTTTTTTAAAAAAACTACCCCATTCGCTTTTGGGGTTAATGTTAAGGAGTGGGAAAAAAATTAAAAGTTTTCAGATTAAATAAGGTTTACTTTCCAAAAAACCGTTGGGCACCCGATTTTAAAAATAAATTTTATTATTAAAAATGGATTTACTTTACTTCAGTGAAGTCGGTTAAAAATAATTTGACACTCTTTAGTGCTTTTTTTAAATCGGTTCTATTTTTAAAATTTTTTATTAAAACCGTCTTTGAAAAACGCCCAATAGAGAATACATTATTTCATTGATATAAACCACTGGTCTTCAAACTGCGTTCCACGGAACCCTGGGATTTCACGAGGTATACCCAGGGGTTCCACGAATCGAAATAAAAGTTCGAAGAAAAATTAAAAGGCCGATTTGTCGAATCCGGCACTTATCGCGCCAAGTGTTTTCTCGCCAAATCGATAAATGCGCCAAATCTGGTAACCCTTCTGAATTCGTTTTTCAGTGGAGGAAAAGTCGCTTTTTTGGCGAAATGCGGCGCATGCGCAGTAGATGTTTTTAATTAACAGTTTTAACGAAGTTAGCGCATTCGTAATTGGTTTTTTTTATTTTAACAGTTTTAATTCTCCAACGGTTTTTCTCGCGCATGAGCAGAAAGCTGTTTTTTCTTCAAAAAATCCGTTACACTGGAAACTGTTATTTCTTTTGCTCCGGTTGGGTCAGCTGTTCGGCTTCGTTTTGGGAATTACTTTCTCTGCAGGTAATATCTTTATTTCTTTCTCCACATAAATTCCAAAAGATTGCCATGATGTCCAGCGATGATGTTAGGATTAATTTGAATGAATGCATGAAAAATTACGATTACTATTGTTAAAGGTTTTTTGCTATGTTGCCTGTGCTTGGAAAGAAAGCTGTTTTAGAATGGTGCATGGAAGAAGGTTTGATTGGATCATCGTATGTGTCCGAAATGTGGAAAAAGTATGGGAAAGAAAGAACGGGTAAGAAAGTGAATGATTATTTTTGAATGGTACTGCAAAATTCAGTCCAGTGTGAAAAAGGATACCCATCATGTGTTTAGGAGTGTAAAGAAATGGTTTTGGATTGAATTGAGCAATATGGATTTGTGCACCGTTTTTTTTTTTTTAGTGATGCAAAAATAAAAATGTTTCAGAACGTGCTCTCAGAAATATGCAGTAGCACACTGGTATAATTTCAGTAGGCAACTCATCATCATCATAAATGTCGGAAATAGCAGCATTTTTTTTTAAGGTAAGTGAAATTATTTCCATTTTTAAATGCCTGATTTTTACAGCGATTTTCAGTTTCTAAACTTTAAAATGCTATTTTTTAATGATTTTCCTTCCGCCATCTTGAATTTCGCGCTCCGGCGTTGCGTGTTGTGGTAGGGTTGTAACTCCAAAACAAAACACGCCAAATTGGCGATTTTTCAAAATTTGGCGGAGAAGTGCCGGATTCGACAATTTCACCAATTAAAAATGTGTATGCAAAATATTCACGTTTTTTATGGAGTCTTAGAGTATTTCTCTTTAACGAGCGTTCATTAGTATTTAAAGCAGTGTTTCCAAACGCTGGTTTTATGGGAGAAGGGGGAGGGGCGATAAAGAATTCTGGCATCCGGTTCCTTCTTTCAACTAATTTCGTACAACTCTTCCTGCTTTGTATGTGTGAATTCGGGTACTATTGAAAGAGATGGATTTTGGCAGAGATAAGTCTCGACAAAAGTGAGGAATAGGCGTTGCTTTTTGGGGCTTCTGGACTATAAGAACAGTCCTCAATCCCATATCAGGACAAGACTTTGATGAGGGGCATGGCGAGTGGGGTGTTTAACATTCTGCTAGGTGGCATGACTGCGATTGGATGGTCGATGGAATCCGGGAGGCGTGGCTTCGGTGCTACATCTGGATGGAGAATTTTCAAAGTTTTTGACTTGGCTGAGAACTTGGTGATTGCTCTCTGATTGGATGCTGGGTACAGTAATCATTGACTCCAATTGGCTGCCCTGGGGGCTGGGATTAAGAAAATGGGGAGGCGCAAGTCCAGTGGGGAACAAGAGAAAAATGACAAAAATAAAAGAGTAAAATTTTAGCTATTAAGATGTGCAATAAAAATTATTGCACAAAGATTAATTATTACGGAGGGTTGTAAGAATCAAGAATTCTTCTTGGCCTTTTTGTGTTGTCATTAGGAGTATATGGAGTTAAATTCTGCATATTGAAATTATTAGTTGCATGTAAATCATTAAAAAAGTTAATTGCTATTTTCTGAATATGTGATTTGAAGCTATTAATTTTAAGAGCATCACGTATGTCGTCATTGCGCATGTATCTTGTCGCTTTGACGATCATACATATTAAAGAATTTTGCAGGGTATCTAGGATATTGATATTAGTTTTAGCGGCATAACCCCATACTGGACTTCCGTAAGCTAAAATTGGACTCATAACTGCTGTATAGAGAAGCCCTTTGTTTTCTATACTTAAATGCGAGTTCCGGCCTTTTTGGGAATAAAGTTTAAACATAATTTTCCGTAACATATCGCGAACGTATGAAATATGTTTCCATGTTAGGTGTGTATCGAAAATTATTCCAAGGTGCTTGGCTTCCTGAGACCAAGGGATCTGTTTATTGTACATAGTGATTGGTGGTGGGAGTGAATGCTTTTTCGTGAAAATTATGGCTGTGGAATTTTCTACGTTAATACTTATTTTCCATTTGTCGTAGAAATTTTGCAGGAGTAGAAGGTGTTTGTTTAAAGCGAAGGAAATTGTTTCTAGTTTTTTTATACGTGGTGTGAATAGCAGTATCATCAGCGTAAAGGTTAATTGTAGTGAGTGAATAGTCAGGGATATCGTTGATGTAGAGGTTAAATAGCAAAGGACCGAGCAAGGAACCTTGGGGATACCCTGCAGATACAGAGTGTTCGTTGGATAGGGTCTCGTTAATTCTAATTCTGAAGGAACGGTTAGTGAGATAGGAGTGAATGAGGTGAATCAGTGGGGGTGGAATTTTATAGGATATTAGCTTGAAAGCGAGTTCATTAATCCAAACACGGTCGAAGGCTTTCTGGATATCCAGAAATACTGCTACCATGCTGTTTTTCTGGAAACCTTCCGAGATATGTTCGGTTAATCTTAAAAGTGGGTGTAAGGTAGAAAGTTTGTTAGTGAAACCATATTGATTGTAATTGAGAAGGTTATTTTCGTTGATGAAATTTTTTAGTCTATGAGGGATAATGGATTTGGTTAGTTTACCGGTTGTGGAAAGGAGATATGGGCCTGTAACTGGATGTTAGGTGGGGATCCTTGTCAGGTTTGTTAGTGGGAAAAATAATGGCTTCTTTCCAGTTGTCTGGAAAGTGATTGGAGAATTTTATTGATTCAATTGTTAAAATAAGTATTAATTTAATGGAAATTTTTTTTAATATGCGGTTAGTTATTGAATCTTTACCAGGGGCTCTTTTGGAGTTAACATGCTTAATATAGCGAATAATTTCGTCCGGAAGAGCAGGTTCAATGAAGGAGGTAGGGTGAGTAGAAAGGAAGTTATTTACAGTAGTGTTAATTCGTCATTTTGGTTAGAATTATGATTTTCGCGTTCATTTTCGATAGTTTTTTTTAATGTTAGTAGCTAGGAGGTTAGCTTTTTGCTGATCAGTGACTGCCGTACCTGTTGTACAATTTAGTGGTGGAATTTTTGACCTTTTAATTAAAAAAAAAAAATCTTTGCGTGCGCCAAAGGCTATTGTCTGCAGTATTAAGAGCTTAGTCTTTTACCAAATGTTATCATTATATTTTTAAGTTTTTTAAAATCTGATTGTGCTCTATTGTAATGTGATTTAAAAATGGGATTGAGGGTTTGATGGTAACATTTGCGAAAGTAGTTTTTAAGTTTCAGCAGCTGATTTATATGATGTGGTGTGAAGTTCCTACGGTCAATTTCTATTGGCCGGGAGGCGTGGCTATGAGTATCGATGACCGCTTCGGTGAACTATGTGATTTTTTGCTTTAAATCGTTAGTGTTATTAATGTTATTAGGGTGAAAATCAAAGATTTTTATTTAGATTAATTTTGAAATCATTCCAGTCAGTGGACACCGCTCTGGGATTTGGGGCTTCCACCGCTAGTTTGAAGTTGAAATTTAAGAATACTGGATTATGGTCAGAAGAAAGATCGTCAATGGAGTTAATAGTAAAGGGGTAATAGAAGTTTTTAATAGGGGCGATATGTCTATTGTGTTAGCAGAATTATGACCAAATCTAGTAGGAGTAGGGGGAAAGGCTATATTTAAGTTGGCCATGTTAGCGAAGTTATAAAGGTGCCTTCCTCTGTTAGTATGATTATAGTTCCATGCATTATAAGAGGCATTAAAATCTCCGAAGAGAATACAATTACTGGCGGTTTGAATAAAGTATTCTATATCTATTGTAAATAAACTTCCCTCGGAAGAGGGGGAATATAAACGCAAGTAAAATAGATGGGATCATGCTTGGAAGGGGTTAGTATTATGCTAGTGGCTTCCAATGCGCGGAGAGGAGGGGTGGGGAGACATTAGTGCTTGAGAGAATTTTTAACTAGAATCAGAGTTCCACCGGCGGTCCGCGGTCCGTCAGAGATTCTGTCGTTTCTGTGGCAGGTGTAGTTTGCAATATTGCCACACGCATAATTTGCTACAAGTCCCGATAGCCGAGTTGGCAGAGCGTTGGACTGAACTTCCTCAGGTCTCGGGTTCGAATCCCGGCCCCGGCAGATTTATCCAAAGACTGGAATTTTGTTTCCGTTTTTAATGTATTGTTTCTCTAGGTTCTAGATGAATCCAGATCATTCTTTAGAGTGCATACTGGTTATTTCTCGAATATTCCGAAGTGTATAAAAGCAGAGTTCATCGCCAGTTGGGCATGTTCTCAGTCCAGTGTTGTATCGAGCTCCAAGCGTTAGAATAAATCTAATTGTTTGTTTAATTGAACTGTGTACTTCTTTCGAACTCCGTGACAAGTTTGGTGGAGGCGCGGGGTACAATTACGTCAAACGTGGATAACAGTGACAACCTTCGCAGGAGCCTCCGGTTAAGAGGATTATCCCCCGAATTCGGACTGTTAAAAGAAAATAGTAGGAAGAGGACAAAAATGCCGACCGAGCAAGAAGCCAAGCCCGCTGTAGTAACACCTTCGTTACAGCAATGGAGGAGCCCATCGACCTTCCGAGGAGCGCCTGGGGAAGACCCTCTCAAATGGCTTAAAGAGTACGATCGAGTAGCCAACTTTAACAAGTGGGATGACATGATGTGCCTGGCTAACGTTTATTTCTTTCTTGACGGAACTGCGAGACAGTGGTATGTCAACAACGAAGACGCCTTAGATTCCTGGGAAGCGTTTAAAAATGGACTAAGTGGACTTTTCGGTGACCGTCAAAAATATACCAGAAGGGCAGAAGAACAACTAAAATGCCGAGCCCAGCGTTCAGGCGAGAGTACACAGTCCTACATACAAAGTGTATTAGGACTTTGCCAAGAGGTAAATCCTCTGATGAAAGAAGACGAAAAAGTGTCACACCTAATGAAAGGTGTTGCTGAGGATATTTATCAGGCCCTGTTGACGAGAGAAATCAACGACACAGCAAGTTTTATCAAATGGTGCAACTATATCGAAGATATGAAGCAGAAGAGAGTTGGTCGACCGAGATTTGAAAGGCTTCCAAACGTCGTACCGGTTGCATCCCTGACGGATGAGACTGATTTGGTCTCTCTTATTCGCACAATCGTACGAGAAGAAGTCCATCGACTAGTTAACCAGACGCAAGAATCTTTGGACTCCGATCCCCAATCCTTAGAAGAGATCGTTCAAGACGAAGTTGAAAGGGTTTTGGCCCCAGTGTCAACACACCCTACAGAAACTAGACCACGACCAACATACGCCGCTGTAACCAGGAAATACAGAGCTCCTGTTCAGAAATTCCCACCTGAACCAAGAAAAACAGATGTGTGGAGAACGGCTGACAACAGACCTGTTTGTTTCCACTGCGGACGTCCTGGACATGTAATGCGCTACTGCCGAGAGAGAAAGGCTGTCTTTGACAACTCTCGAAACCGCCGACGGAACTTCGACGACGTTGGCACTGAAGAAGAAATACGCCGACCAAACTCTTCTCGCCGTTTTACGCCAAGTCCCACGAGAGGCCGATCCCCAATACGTCGTTACAGATCCCCGTCGCCATATCGCCGATCCAGTCAGTCGCCAGGCCGTAGGAGCGAGGAAAACTAAGGAGAGCGACCTTCCAAGGAGGTGAGGCCGCGTGTACTGGAAATCCTCCGTCGACCGCCAAGATGACTGGTAACCAACTAGACGTAATAATAGATAAGAAGCCGATACGTGCTCTAGTAGATTCTGGGGCATCGTTTTCTGTCATATCCGATAAGTATCGCCGATTTTTAAAGAAAGTTCTGTTTGCTGATGCCAAGAGCGTTATGCTGAAAGTTGCGGATTAAAATTTTGTTCGGCCGATACGGAAATGTGTTTTACGTGTCCGTATAAACAATCGAGAACTGCCTTTTGAATTTATTGTTTTATCATATTGTAGCCATGACGTCATCCTAGGATGGGACTTTTTAGAGGCGTCTCAAGCCGTTATAGACTGTGGACAAAATGAACTTGTTCTAGAAGACATCTGTCGAGACTCCACAGCGCCTGACGCCTGGAATTTGTATGCCACCAGGGACTATACACTTAAGCCGCATTCTTTAACTAGAATAACAGTATCAGGATATCAAACCCGAGGAGACATAAATGTAGTTCTAGACGGCAGCAAACATTTGCTCTTCGAGAAAAATATTGCTACACCGTCCATGGTATCCACATATCGTAACGGAAAAAGTGATGCCTGGGTTACCAACCTGCAGTTCCGAAACCAAATCATCCCTAGAGGAATGTGCATAGGCCAAGCTGAACCACTAAATGAAGGGCATCTATGTGTTGTTTCCGACACATCGGGTTGCTTGGATGACCAGCAAGAAACTTCGGAGTCACAGATGAATTGTTCGTTAATGATGTCACCCGAGTTAAGTGACGAACAGAGAAACAAGCTATCCGAACTACTCCGGAAATTTTCTGGGCTTTTCACGAAGACCGACAAGTCGACAGCCGCGAAGACGAATGTGAAACACAGGATTTTTACTGGTGATCATGCTCCAATCAACCAACGAGCCTACAGAGTCTCGCCGACTGAAAGACGCATCATTCATGAAGAGGTTCAGAAAATGCTTGATGAAGGTATCGTCCAACCCTCTGAAAGTCCTTGGTCATCACCCATTGTGCTCGTAAGAAAAAAGACGGTAGTTGGCGTTTTTGCGTCGATTATCGCAAGCTGAATAGCGTCACGAAAAAGACGTTTATCCTCTGCCTCGTATTGACGATACGCTCGACTGTCTGAAAGGTGCCATGTTCTTTTCTTCCATGGATCTCCGATCTGGTTATTGGCAAATAGAAATAGACGAAGCGGATCGTGAAAAGACGGCATTTATTACCCCCGAAGGCTTATACGAGTTTAAAGTCATGCCGTTTGGTCTCTGTAATGCACCTGCGACCTTCGAGAGAATGATGGACAATTTGCTACGCCATTTTAAATGGACTATGTGTCTTTGTTACCTAGATGACATAATAGTGTTCTCAGAAACTTTTGAAGACCATCTTATACGATTAAGACTTGTTCTAAAATGTCTTCAGGAAGCTGGTCTTAAATTAAATTCGAAGTGTCTTTTTGCTGCCCAAGAAGTAAAGATTCTGGGCCATCTTGTATCTAGTAATGGCGTTCGTCCCGATCCCGACAAAATAAAAGCCGTAAGAAATTTTCCCACTCCAAAGAATATACATGACATACGAAGTTTTCTTGGCCTTTGTTCATACTTTAGAAGATTTATTAAAGGTTTCTGTTATCTCGCCGAACCTTTGCAGTCGTTGCTGAAAAGTGGCGTGGAGTTTCATTGGGGTCCTGAAGAGGTGGAAGCATTTAACAGTCTTAAGAAAGCACTTACTTCGGATCCAGTATTGGGGATGTACGACGAAAGAGCTTCTACAGAAATCCATACTGATGCAAGCGGGTACGGTATCGGAGCTGTCTTAGTACAAATTCAGAACAATGTCGAGAAAGTTATAGCATACGCTTCTAGAACTCTGACAAAAGCCGAAAAGAATTATTCCACCACAGAAAGGGAATGTCTTGCCATCGTATGGGCTACCAACAAATTTCGGCCGTACATATTCGGAAAACACTTTACTGTTGTAACTGACCATCATTCCTTGTGCTGGCTCATGAATTTAAAGGATCCTTCAGGAAGGCTTGCCAGATGGGCCCTCCGACTTCAAAGAGCATGATTTTGACGTAAAATATAAAACCGGTAAGAAGCATAGTGACGCCGACGCTCTTTCGAGAAATCCAGTGGAAGAGGAAACGGTAACATCAGACAAATTTTTAGCAGTCACGACGAGTATGAACCTTGCGATGGAACAGAAAAAGGATCAAGACCTTGCGAAATTAAAACTTTTGAGCAACTCATCCAAAAACGAAGAATTCAGATTTATCGACGGTATCCTTTGCAGGAAGAATTTTGATCCAGATGGAAAGTTGTGGTTGCCAGTCATTCCTAAACGTCTACGAGCAGACATACTAAGGCACTTTCATGACGCCCCCACCGCAGGACACCTTGGTTTCGCGAAAACTTATGACAGGATACGCAAGAGATTTTACTGGCCGGGAATGTACCGAAATGTCGTTCGGTATGTCATGCATTGTCGGGAGTGCCAAAGGAGAAAGTCCGTTCCTCAACGACCACCTGGACGTTTAGTTCCCATCCCTCCAGCTATAGCTCCTTTCCATCGCATTGGAATTGATCTCCTTGGGAGATTTCCAAAGTCTGCTCATGGAAACAAATGGATAATAGTCTGCACGGATTACTCAACACGATATGCAATAACAAAAGCCTTGCCGACAGCCGAAGTCGACGAAATAGCGAAGTTCTTACTTGAAGAAATTGTCCTCAGGCATGGAGCTCCTCGAGTAATTATCACAGATCGTGGAGCCGTCTTTCGATCCAGACTTGTTTCCTCTCTCGTCGACTTGTGTAACATTGATCATCGTTTCACAACGGCGTATCATCCCCAAACAAATGGACTGACGGAGCGCTTCAATAAGACCTTGGCCGACATGTTGTCAATGTATGTGGATGTAGAGCAGAAAAATTGGGATGAAATTCTACCATTTGTAACCTTAGCTTATAATACCGCTAAACAAGAGACCACAGGTTTTACGCCGTTCTATTTACTTCATGGTCGTGAAGCGGAAACGACACTAGATACAATGCTACCATTCTGTCCTAACGATTTTGATGACAATAACATCACCAAGATAGCAGCCAGAGCCGAAGAATCACGACAGCTAGCCCGAGTGCACACTCTGAGAGCTCAAGACAAAGATCGTCGACGTTACGATTCCAAACACCAAATGGTATCTTACGCTCCCGGAGATCTCGTATGGGTTTATACTCCAGTGAGAAAAGTCTGTCTCTCCCAAAAAACTCTTAAGAAGGTATTTCGGACCGTATCAGGTGCTACGCCGTTTATCAGCCGTGACTTACGAAGTACAAGATTTTGATCCTGCTTCACGAAAAAGAAAACTAAGAGAAGTTGTCCATGTACTGCGTATGAAACCGTACCATGATCCCGCCGAGCAAATCGAAACCGAGGATATTCCTCCCAAAGAATCATACAAAGGACCCATCACTCGTTCCAGAATAAAGACCCTTGAACAAAATGACAGCGGGGCGCTGTCTTCTTTTTCGATGGGAGCAATGCCACACGCATAATTTGCTACAAGTCCCGATAGCCGAGTTGGCAGAGCGTTGGACTGAACTTCCTCAGGTCTCGGGTTCGAATCCCGGCCCCGGCAGATTTATCCAAAGACTGGAATTTTGTTTCCGTTTTTAATGTATTGTTTCTCTAGGTTCTAGATGAATCCAGATCATTCTTTAGAGTGCATACTGGTTATTTCTCGAATATTCCGAAGTGTATAAAAGCAGAGTTCATCGCCAGTTGGGCATGTTCTCAGTCCAGTGTTGTATCGAGCTCCAAGCGTTAGAATAAATCTAATTGTTTGTTTAATTGAACTGTGTACTTCTTTCGAACTCCGTGACAATATTAAAAATGCGAGAGGGTCTCGGGTGGGTTTCCTGTATGAAAAAAATATTCGGAGAGTGCTTCTCTATAAAGATACGTAATTCAGCATTACGTCTTAACAATCCGTTTGCGTTCCAAGAACACAAACCGAGGACAATCGGAGAGGAACTATAAATTATTAATATTGTTACATGCCTCTATTTGGGCGTACATCTGGTTAGGATTTAATTGTTGATTTGTATTTAAATTATTGTTGCAGAGGATTTGGGATAACTGCATAAGACGATGCATTGTCATTTGCAGCGTGGTTCGGACATTAAAATTATTGTTATTGTTCGAATTATTAAAATTGAAGTTATTGTTTCTATGGTTAAAATTTGGAAAATTATTATACCTGTTGGGGGGGCTCAGTTTGTGCCGAAAACCCAGGTCTGCATGTCGCCATCTGTGGAGTATTTTTAGCATTAATCGCTCCGTTTGTTGCTTGGGCGTAAGAAATATTTGGTCGAACTAGGCTATTGTAAATATTAGTAAAGGAGTTCCTATTTTTTTTGCGGCTCCTTTTGGGGGTTTGGAGAAAGAGGGGCATCCTTTGTAGTTTGCCATATGCCCGTAGATCTGGCAATTAATGCAGTACGCAGTTTCTAATTTGTTTTATTGGGCCTTCTCGGGTGATGTGGTTTTCACCACATTTGAGGCATCTTGGGTATAAATGACGGTTCTCAGAGCTATGGTTAAAATTGTTACAGGTGTAACATTGCGTTACACCCTTACCATTATAACCCTCAACTCTGAGGTAAAATGTTTAGGTTATCTAAGTTTCTAGGGAGAGTAATTAAAAAGATAGGAAGGGTGCGTTTGGTTTTTCTGCCTATTAACTGGTTCACTCTTTCTGGCGTGTAGCCAAGTATTTCTAAGTCCTGTTTAATTTCTTCGGGGTTGGTAGTACGCGGGAGACCTTTTATTACCACTTTTATGGGGCGCTCGGCTTTAGCTTTAATAGTGTAAAATTGGAATCTTAGTTTTTTTTTTTAAGTAGCTGCACAACTAATCTGCGTTCTTCGGAGTTGTCAGTATACAACTTGAGGAAATCACCCGTTAGTCGGGATCTTATTTTCGGGAATTCTTTCGTAATTGCGGCCATTTGGGCTTTATAGTTCTTCTCGACGAAGCGCATGATGGGTGGGGGGAAGAGTTGGTTTTGAGGGTCATTCTGATTGGTCGAATTATTCGAGCCGTTATTCTTAGTTTCTTCACTGGGTGAGTGAGTGAAGATTAACGTCGCGCTGTTCAGCTACACGAGGGCTTTTGGCGACGGACCACGTAATTTTGAACCATGATCAAGTGACGTGGACGACACCTGAGCTGGCATCCCCCTCTCCTAACTACCACACCACACCAACGGGAGGACGTTTCAGCTCGACAGATTTAACGTGCATCGCTGCCCTACACGGCGGGTCTTTAGTGGTACTGGGCTCGAACTCGTGACAAAGCCAGCCACGATCCGATGCCTATACCACTCGGCTACCGCGGCCACATTTCTTCACTGGGAGAAATGGGGGTTATTTTCAATGGCGACTGAACCTGGGTTTTCTAAATTATTAATTTGGACGTCCTGTGGCAGGGCGAATTTATTTGGACAGATTAATCTCCTCATTAGCGGGGATATCAAGCACGATTTTGCGTGCGGTTTTTCTTAAAGGGGGATATTCAAACTTTGAATATCCCCCTTTTTCTTCCATAATTATTAGCTTGATTGAAAATTTTGGGGGTAGATTGAGTCAATTTGTTAGTTTTGCGGGGTTTTTTCATGATGAGGGCAGCCAGGGGTATTACAGGGGTCAAATGAGTCAATTTCACTTGCCGCAATTGCCATTGTCTCTTCGATGTCTTGCAGCTCTAAGTGCTCGAACAAAGAATGGTTCCTCGGGATAGTGATCCGGCATCTAAGTGCGTCGACGCAGGCCTGTTTGAACTTGCGGAAGGTTTCCATTTTAGCCAGTTGAGCCTTGTTGTACTTGAGTTGCTCGCATGGTGTGATCTGGGACTGTGACGATGGTGTCCTTGTGTCGCTCCTTTGTGAAAGATTCATTTCCAATTCCATATTGGTGTGAAGATTTGCCATTTCTAGGTCGTTACCGTTTCTAGAGGGGGAGAAAGAATTAGTCTGCTTTGTCTAGAAAGCCCTGAAAAGGGCTGCAGAAGTCAGATGCTCTATTAGATGGGGATACGAGGTGAGGGTTGCCTAAGCAACGTGGACTTGTAGCGTTAGCCGTTCTAGCAGGTGGTCGTTGAATCCGTGCAGAGCGTATAGATGACGCGCCCGCACACTTCGACGTCCAAGTCAGATTCAGTCATTAATAATTCAAAAGTGATGAAAAGCACGGTCAAGTTTTATGACTGAAAAGAAAGGGGCAGAATGACCCTGAGAACCCTTTTTCGAAGAAAACTGAAGGAATCTTGTGTCAATTTGACTTCCGAACTAATTTTTTAAGCTTGTGCTTATGCAGACAAGACAAAATCGTGCAACGAAAAAGGTAGCAATATTTTCATTTTCAAATTCTCGTTTAAATCTTTAAGGTTTAATGCCCATGAATTTAAAACATTACGTAAGATAAAGTGGAAAAAACCCTATTTTGCTTCATTTGAGCCTTTTCTATTTTATCTTTAGTTTTACATACATAAAATATAAATGTCATGAGTTTCGTTGAATATTTTTATGTTGATTAACATATTTAAGTATGTGTTTTCGTAGCTTGTATGTACCGTAATCGTCTTAAAAATATTTTCGATTGACATTGTTATTAAAATGAAAAAAAATATTTGCCTCTAGTATAAAAATTTCTATAGTCTCTTATAAAGACGATAGTAGTTCGTTTAAAATGCAAAACATTGAGCTTTTGAGTACATTCATTATTTGTGATTTAAAAGATACTATTCAAAACGACGTACTTAAGTTTTGTAAAGACCTAGAAACAGTGTTAACTGATGGGAATTTATCAAATATAAACGCTCTGGACCTCGCAGACGAGATAATAGCGGTTTTGGCGTTGCTAAATAAAAGAATGTCCAATCGAGATTTTAAAATTCGTATTGAACCTGAATTTTGCTCCAAATCTCGGTATAGTTTTAAGGATATTGCTTACTTTCCCAATAAGTGTGGCAAGTGGAGAACGTGTATTTTCTCCAAATTAAAATTTAAAAAATTTTAGGCTCCACAACTACCGACGATTGACTAAACGGCTTGACAATAATAGGCATTGAACATGAACTGGCAGAAGAAATTAATGTTAAAGAAATTATAAAAAAATTCTCAGAATTAAAAGTGAGAAAAAAAACACTCAAGTTTAACTCTCGGTTTAAATGTATTTTTAATATGTAATTAAGTTTTAAATATTTAGTGGTTCTATAGTTTGTCTTAGTATTTTTTTAATATCTGTATTTTATAATTATGCACTAGAAATGACCTTCTTTTTTCGGTGCAACCTAATTTTAATTTAGTGCCCTAAACATGAATTTTTTTTTTTGCGAATCAAAACTGCAACATTATTGATAGCAATTTTTTTGCTCGCGTTTTATTTTACCATTAACAGTAAGAAGGGTTTAGGTTATATTTTAATTTTTGTTGTAAACGAGCGGCATTTTACCTTTTTGCACGGGACGGTAAAACTGCTAGTGCCGACACTGGAAGTGTGTCGTATTTATTTATATTGTGTAATATGAATTAACAGCAAATGGTGCCTAGTCTTGATTAGAGAAATGATTTTACTGTCAATTTTAGATTAACTCCTTATTTGTATTGAATTTAAGACAAGAGTACTTAAAGAATGGAACAAGTTAGTATATTTGACAGTGTTAGTGCATCTTAATGACTGATCCCTTGCGATCAGTTAATCAAGATCGCGAACTCTCATTTAGGCGATTTAATGTTTTGATACATAAGTATTGAATTTAAGTATTCTCTAAAAAAAATTGAAGAAACATAGCCATGTTTGTGAAACTGTAGATATATTTTACACTTTAATTAAATTAGAGCTTCTTTGCCAGTAATTGTGTAAGATATTATATTGGTTACTTACACATTGATTTATTTCGTGAGCTATGGACTTATTTTAAGCGTTACCTTGTAAATGTATTTGTGGTTTGAATTTGTGCATGAAGAATTTTTTCCTTGACCAAAAGAATTAATAAATACAATTTTCATGTTATCGTTTTATAACAGTTTGATTATGTCTATAAGAGTTATTGTATTAATGAAAATCATTTAAATGGAACTTAATTTCGAACGAATTGTTACTTAATATTTAAAATTTGAAAGGACTTTTCTATAAGATTGTATTTAAGTATTATTGCTCACATGAATTAAAGGGGGGATATCTTAGAATTTGAGTATTTTGAGTAAAATAAAATTTTAGGTCATTTTAGTAAAACACCATAACTTTTAATCAGAGCTTATGAAAGGCAAAAAGAGAACACGCTAGGGCTGGATTGTCGTATCGGTGACTGGTTAGCGAGATTTTTTCTCGTCAAGTCGATGAATGCACCAAATCTAGTCCAAATGCCTCCTGATTCTTGTATCAGTGAAGTCGGATTGACGCAATTTCCAGCATGCATAGTAAATTTCTTTAAATTTGAACGGTTTTTCCAGATTAAGAGCAGAGGCGAGTTAAGCGGCTGTCGGACCTGGTGGCCGCCATGGGGGGGCCCCAAACACCAAAGGCCCAGAGCTTGATGGATTCCAGTTATCTTTACCGTGTGCGAGTTTGATACCCGGGGTAATAGTGCCAAATTGTTTATGTTCGTCAACATGGGCGATAAAATTGCAATATGGTTGCCTTGAAATTTCTTTCATTTGGTGACGTGGTTGCCTTGGAGATGACGTTTCTTATAGTTCATTCTAATCGTTTTTTTTTTTGCACGCGCTAATCCTGTTAAAACTTCAGACTATTTTAATTCTAAATACTTTAAAAATGCAATCATTTTTTTTTTCAATCCATTGTTTCATAACCTGCTCCTGTTTGTTTTTGTGCTTCTCCGGAAAATGGATATTTACAGTTATCGGTGAGTACCATTTTTTCCCAAGGAATATGAAGGCTCTTTCAATTTCTTCGGTCCAAAAAGTGTTCAGAATTCACACTTTTGGTCAATTTTATTTTTAAAATTTTTCCTTTTCTCATTTTTTTCAAAGATTTGAATGATTTTGAACGTGGTCCAATGTGAAAAATGTGGTCGTGATATGAAGGTTGCTCCGGATATATCCAGAAAATTCCCCGGTCTGTGGCGAATGTTGTTCCGGCACCATTTGATTATGTCGAAGACCAGAAGCGAAGTAGGGGAGAAGGGTTTCCTAGAATCCCGTTCCCCTACGTTCTGGATAGACTCGTCTAGAAAAGGACATGTGCGAAGACCGGCTTTGAGGGTCCCGACTGGAAGCAGAAGGCAAACGTGGGCTGGATGCAAGATTGTTTTTTAGAATGTCTGTAAATTGCACATATTTATATCTCTAGCCTGGCTGTGAGTTATCGTACTCAATACGACAGTCTATTTAGTGGAGGCACTGACGGATATTAATAGTTACTTTAAATGTAATATTTGGCTAGAGATATAATCGATGAATTAAGATTCAGTAGGACAGAAAAATCACACCATCTTAGAAGAGATCAACGAGCCGTCCTGGCATGCAAGAAGTTCTGCTCATAGAAGTATATAGACCACCCTGATCTTGAAACAAGTGCGACCCCGGCAAATGACAATTCCTGTCATAAGAAAAAGTATTTTGACCATCCCGGTCTTCAGAGAAACGCCACCCGGAAAATTAAGGCTATTTCGGTGAACTTTTTCAGTGGAATCCAGAAATCTTAACTACATGGTGCGAATCAACAAGAATATATTTCAGGTAGTATTTCCTCTTCTATATCTGGCCGAATTATTTAAATCACATCTTGTGCATTTTTTAAAAATTTGCTTGTGTTTTGAAGTATTAAATTTAGGTGACTAAACTGTATTACATATCCTATGTATTGAGATTTAATTGTTCTGATGTTATTCTAATTGGTTCTCTATTTATAAGCATATAATTTAAAGAAACTAATTTTCTACTTGAGAATAGATATATATTTTTTATTTGCATGAGTCGCATCCTGCGATAGAGGAGAAATTGTTTAGTTAAACATGTATATTTCTCTTTATTTTTTGCGAATAGTGTGATTATGTAATACTGTGTATTTTATTCATTGCATTTCCGGTGTGTTTTATTTAAAATTGCGCAAGTTACTTGGAGAAAGGTTTCATATAAATCTATAAGCATTTCACAAAATTAAAAAAAAATGAAGGCTCACTCCTAGGAGAGTCCACACCCTTGGCGCGAATTACTTTGGTTGGCGATAATTGCACCATCTTGGTAACCCTACTTTTAAACACTATATAGAGCAACCCTAACTATTTCTAGCATTTTCGTATTTTGTGGGCGTGCATTTCGAATTTCATTTTGTTGTTGGGCTCGGGCTGGTTGCGTGTGTGAGGGAATATACTTTAGAATTTTTTACTTTGTTGAATGCGAAAGGCAAGAAAGAATTGATTGAATGGTGTATAAAGGAAGGATTGAATGCTTCCAGTTATGAATGTCCTAAATATAATGATCGGCATGATGTAACATGGTCGGAAATAAAACGCTTTCTTCGAAATCGTACCAGCCACTCCGAATGCATGTTAGACCATTATCTCGCAGAATAAATATGGCGGCGCTCACACGATCATTCGCTTAACGATGAGACCTTTAAGAATTTTTTAAAATCTGTTACGCTGTACCCTCCACTCCGAAAAGATCAGCAGTAAGAAAGTAAGTGCTGTTTTTATATTTTTTTACCTTAAATGTTTAATTTTTGTATTGTTTACATATATTTTCATTATGCAACCCCCTTATCCCGCTATATTCCCTAGCCGCCATTGTCGGGTTCACTTGGTGCCATTTTGTTCTGGCTTGGCGCTTTTTTCAGTTTGTCGCCAAGGGTGTGGGCTCTCCTAGGATTTTACCCAAGAATTGAAGAAAGATTAGAAGGTAACACGTCGCGCGTTAGCGAGAATGATCATATTAGCGAGAGACACCATTCAAACACTTTTGAATTGCATAAACTTTTTAAATTTAAGGCAAAGGAGGATGACATAAGGCTGTTTCTGGTTTCATTTGAAAGACAGGCCAAAATGAATAGGATTTCTAAAGAAAACTGGGTTCCGTAACTAATTAGTGTTCTACCCCCTGATATTGTAAATATTATTGCAAGAGAGTCTGAAGAACTTGCATCAGATTACGATCATGTGAAAGCATTGCTTCTAAAAAGATTTAAATTAAGCCCCGAAAAATTTCGTCAGCTTTTGTTAAACACCAGAATAATCCGGAGACCACGTGGGACGATTTCTATTATGAACTTCAGACCTATTTTGAGGGGTGAATTGCTAGATTAGGTATTACTACTTTCAAACAGTTGAAATATTTAATGATAACGGATCAATTATATAAAGGAAAAAGCTCCAACTGAATTTAAGGAACATCATTTGGACGAATGGAGTGGTATTATTTCTCCTGTTGATCTCGCTCGTAAAATAGAGGAATATGAAGATGTGAGGAAAACATTTCAGAAAAAAGTTACATGGTCATATTCCAAGCACACGATGAAAAAGTGGAATAACCCAACGATTATTCCGAGGGAAAATGTATCAATGAATAATCCTATGTGTTTCTTGTTCGGACTTGTTTGTATACCAAGAATACATTAATAACCAGTTTCATCCGTTCATTTCTTTAATGACTCAATTCATTCGCTTCTACATTCACACATTCTTCCTATGGTGCCAGATGCACCAGTATAAATGGTGCCAGCTCAGGTGTCGTCCACGTCACTTGACCATGGTTCAAAATTACGTGGTCCGTCGCCAAAAGCCCTCGTGTAGCTGAACAGTGCGACGTTAATATTCAATCAAGCACCAGTATAAATAGAGAGCAATACGGTTTTACCGTTGCCATACAAATTATACATACAAAATTATCAGACAGATAACACTATGCAAATTCCAACATAACTCCAACCCATCAAGAATTCTTGATGCACACGTAATATACATAACTTTAAATAGGTCTTTGATACAGTCCCTTTTTAGTTTTTAATGCGACAACCCGAACTATTCCATCCTTACCTGGATGGGTAGATATGACCTTTCCAAGGGGCCACACAGATGGAGGAAGATTGTCCTCCTTAATGATTACAGCATCTCCTATTTTAATGTTTGATGCGACGCTTTTCCACTTGGTTCTCCCTTGTATAGAATTTAAGTAATCAATTTGCCATCTCTTCCAAAAATTTAATTTTAATTTCTGAACTATATCCCAACGTCCCTTTAATGTAAATTTAGATTCTTCTACTGTTTCAGGTGGACCTATAATTTCTTCACCCACTAAAAAGTGAGATGGAGTTAGAACTTTTAAACTGTCTATATCATTATCAACCAGTCTAAGTAACGGTCTTGAATTCAATACCATCTCTATTTGAGTTAGCAATGAATAGAATTCCTCAAAAGTTAAATTTATACTACACACGACTCTCTTTAGATGGAATTTTACCAATTTAACACCCGCTTCCCAGAGTCCTCGAATGTGGACTCAAAGGAGGTGTAGTATGCCATTCAATTTCCTGTTGAGAAAGAAAATAGCATACCTTTTCCTCATTCGTAATTTTGGACAAATGGTTTAAATAGTTCTCCTAATTTCCTTTTATCTCCTATAAAATTAGTGCCGTTGTCCGAATGTATATGCTTAGGAGTGCTCCTTCGCGAGAAAAACCTTTCTAATGCAGCAATAAAAATTTCAGATGTATAATCACTTACTAATTCTAAATGCAAAGCCTTAGTGGCAAAACAGACAAATATAACAATATACCCCTTTGTTTTAGCTCCTCTTCCTCTGTATTTTAATACAGAAACCGGACCTGCGTAGTCAATTCCACAACAGTAAAACGGTCTCTTACGAGTTCCTCTATCCTTGAGAAGATCTCCCATCCTTTGTTTGGACATATTACTTTTAAATCTACAACATTTTATACAATTATACACACATTTCTTAATTAACATTTTAACATTTACAATCCAATACTTTTGTCGTAAGATACACATTAACAAATTATTACCTGCGTGTAAATTTAAAAAATGATACACTTTACTATTAGACTACTTAGTTTATGCCGATTTGGCAGTATAATTAGATGCTTTGAATCATACTGTAATTGTGCGTTTTGAAGCCTACCTCCCACCCTGATCAACCCGTCCTCATCAATAAATGGACAAAGAGCTGCTAGTGGGTTTTTTTAGGTAATGACTTTAACTTTAAGCATTTAATTTCACTATAAAAATATACATTTTGCACATAATATAACCATATTACGCGCAACAATTATCTCCTTTGTCGTTAAAGGTTCTATTTGACCTCTGGAACGTTTTTTGTTCTTACCATCTTTGCAATGTTGCATAAATCTAAGACAAAATGTAAAAATATGAATTATTTTTTAAAAGGATGAATATTTGTCAAACAACATATCAACATATCAATATCATTTTTACAATATACAGAAAATAAGAGTCCTTTTAGTTTCTATTATAACAGATTTTTCGATGTCCCTTTTGTCCTTTATAGTTGGTTGCTTGGGCCAGGCTTCTTCAGTAGATAGCCATTGAGGTCCCTCCCCCCCATAGTCTATACAGTCGGGTAAGTCTTTAGGTAACATGCGTCTGGATCCAAGGTTGGCTGGATTCTCTTTCGATGGAACATAACGCCATTGCTTACAAGGTATGTCTAAAATTTCAGATGTCCTATTGGCGACAGACGGCTTCCAGTTTCTTGGAGGGGATGATAGCCAAGACAACCTGTGAATCAGTCCAAGCATAAATATTAACATGATCGTTTAAACAATTACACAAAGTTTAAAAAAATCGTGCCAATAATAAAGTTCCATTCAACTCTAGTCTTGGAATACATATGGGCTTGAGAGGAGCGACTTTGCTTTTTCCGCCCAACATCACAACTTTGGTAGTTTCCCGATCTCTTTGCACCGCTTAGACGACACAAGCGTAAGCTGCTTCCGATGCATCTGAAAATCCATGAAGAGTTACTTTCTTATTGGGGTAATTTGAAGCAATCTCTGAATTGATAAATGGCAAACTTGTTGAAATTCAATTTGAAACTTTTTCCATTTAAGTACTAAGTGCTCAGGTAGAGCCTCATCCCAATCGAGTTTCAGTAACCATAACTGTTGATAGAAAATTTTAATATCGTGCAAGGCGAAAGAAAACCTAACGGGTCAAAAAGTCTTGCTGATTCGGATAAAAAGGATCTCTTTGTAATCTCTCCTTCAAATTTAAAATTTAGGTTCATTTTCAATATATCTTTAGAATCCCAAATATGACCCAACGCTTTTGAGCAATTTTCAGGATCAATTTCTACATTTGGTTCATTAAATTCTAGATTTTTAGATATATTGATTAAAACATCTCGAGAACTAGAACGCCAATTTCTGAGGTGGAATCCTCGAGCATCTAAAACTTTAATTAAAGCTTTTATCAAAATGATCGCTTCCTTATTAGACGATGCTCCCGACATGAAATCGTCCACATAAAAAGAATTTTGAATTATACTAGATCAGGATTTTGGGGTTCGCAGTCTAATGATATTTGGTGTAAACGTCTAGTAGCCAAAAATGAGGCCGATGCAGTACCATCCATACGTTACTGTCGAAAGCTTATATTCTTTAATATTAGAATCTAACTACTTCCTTCAGACTGCTTTTGCAAGTTTTGATCATCCGGATCAATTAAAATTTGCCTATACATTTGATTTATGTCAGCCGTAAAAGCAAAAAATTTCATTTACTCTAAATCTTAAGAGAAGAGTAAAAATATCTGGTTGTAAAATTTGACCAACTCCTAAAACAGAGTTTAATGAATTAGAGTTAGGAGGCTTGCATGACCCATCGAATACAACCTTAAGTTTAGTTGTAATGCTAACTTTCTTCGCACAGCGTGGTGAGGAAAAAAATAAGATTCTCTCATCTAGTTCTTTATTAGGCGACATATGACCCAATTTTTCATATTCTTCCATAAAATTATGTTCCCGCTCAAGTTCTACACCGGATTTAAATTTATTTTCCATTGCCAATAACCTGAAAACTGCCAACCCTCTTGTGTCTCCTAATTGATTGTCTCTATATATAGGTAACTTAACCACGAATCTACTTTCATTATTAATTTTATAAGTTGTTTTAAAGGGATTTTCACAATTCTTCCTCCTCTGAAAATGAAATCTTTTTAAGAGAGGCTATTCTTCTGTTTGTGCCAAAACTGCTGTAGTATAGAATCAACATTACACTCATTTTCAACTATAATTAGATGCGATTGCATAAAAGAAGTTTTGCAATTTCCTTGAATTTTACCTGCTACAACCCAGCCAAAGATTATGCTTTAAGCTATAGGTTGTCCTTTAGACCCAGTAATTCTGCCATTTCGCAAAATAGAAAAGAAACAGTAGGAACCTAAAATATCGCATTCCGATGGTTTGAGAAATCTTCATTCGCTAAAGGAATACCCTATAAATAATACAATTCCTTTATATTAACCCTTTCAACTTTGTTTAATATATACGCTTTAATTGTTAACTGATCTTTGCAGAATCTTGACCCGATCTTTAAACCCACCGAGCCATGCGTGGTTCCTGCTTAAATTCCACTTATTCCGCTAAGAGATAATCATTACATCTCTTTAATCCCAAAATGTTAATAGCATTTTCACTAATAAAACTAGATTCGGATCCACTATCCAGTAACGCTCTAAATAAAAATGAACCACCTTCGTTATTATATAGCAAAACCTTTGCCGTAGGTAAAAACAATACACATTTTGCATTATTTACAGAAGTACTAGAGTTAAGCGTCGTGTATTGACTGCATCTAATTCTATATTTGATATTGTTTGCTGACCGGCACTTCCTATAAGGGTATTATCAGCATCTCGTTTACAATTGGTATTGACATTTAACAAAAATGCGCTATTGCGATTAGAATCTTCATGTAAAAGATAGTAATGTTTACCTTGACAAATACTGCATTTTAAATTATTAGGACAGTCCTTAAGCTTGTGATTGTTTAAACACAAAAAACAAAGATAATGATTCTTTACGAAGTTCTTCCTAGCAATTAAATCCGTATTTTTAAATTTCATGCATCTAAATAACTTATGCACACCTGAACATTTTAAACAATTCTTATCAGATCTACTTGGATTATTTTTACCAGCAATAAAGTTAGACTTAGTAGGTACTTTAGTATCAGAATCATTACAAGTCATTAATTCCAGAGATGTTCATCTGACATTTAAAAACTCTAAATTCCTTTAAAGTAAAATCCCTCTCGGCTGTTTTAACAGACCAGAGTCTTTTCGTTTCTGTATCTAATTTTTGCATTAATATTTGAATTAACCAAGGGTCTTTGTTTGTTTCTTCAGTTCCCAACGCCTTTAATCCTCTTAACACTTCGTCCCTAGTAACCACTAGATTTCTTAAATTTGTCATATTTACTTGAGAAATACCCTTTTGATCTAAAAATGTTTTAATTAAAGCATAAACAATTTGCTTCTTTTTATCGTATCTATCAATTTTCCCCCAAGCTTCTTCATACGATTCATTAGACAATGGTATATGCTTTAGAGACGCGGGTTCATCTGAAAGCAAACCTTTTAAATACTGGAACTTCTGAATGTTACCAAGTGAAGTTTGAGAATGAACTGCAGTTACAAACAAGTCTTTAAAATTTATCCAGTCTTCAAATTTACCCGAGAATACTGGTATTTTTAGTTTCGGTAATCGAAAGTTAGCATTGGATTGCTCTGTTGGTATAGCAATAGAAATATTTTGCCCACTAACATTAATCGAACGAGATGAATCAATCGCATCGATTTTATCTTGAAATTTCAATTTTAAATCAATATCTTTGTTCAAATTCCATTATTTCCCTATTCTTCTGCACTTAATTCCGAATCTAACCTTTCAAAGTCTACAATTAACTTTTATAATCTTTGCAGTCGAATAAGAATTTCATTTTCTTTAAATTTAAATCATCAGCTCCATTTTCTAACATAGTTAAAGAACCTTTAACTCTTCCCCCTTGCTACCTTTATTGACTCTTTTTTTTTTTTCTCTTCAGACATTCTAATAAAGTAACAATTAACGTATTGGAAGAACTAATTCAATGAGATTCGACTCACAAGTCAAAATCTTAATTTCACAATACAATTTTAAATCAGATCTTCTCTTTTTAATCTATACAAGAGAATAAAATTTGACTTATCTGCTTTCTTTGAAGTATCTCGTCGATGCCTCCAAGATATTGTTTCTTCTTGTTCGTGTACCAAGAATACATTAATAACCAGTTTCATCAGTTCATTTCTTTAATGACGCAATTCATTCGCTTCTACATTCATTCTTCCTATGGTTCCAGATGCATCAGTATAAATAGCGAGAGCAATACGGTTTTACCGTTGCCATACAAATTATACATACAAAATTATAAGATAATATGCAAATTCCAACACTATGAATACCAGAGAACATAAAAACCGTAACAATCATCAAGATTGTGAAAAAAGAAGATTCCCCCAGTGTTTTGAATGCGGATCTTATGATCATTTTCGTCCACAATGTCCTAAATTAAAGAAATATAGCTCTGAAACCATAAATAGACTAAAAAGTAATTCCGAAAACGCTTCACTCGACCCATATACTATTAGAGGTAAAGTGAATGGATTTGAGATGCTTATCCTTAGAGATACAGGAGCCTCAATAGATATTGTCACGGAGTTCGAAAGAAGTACACAGTTCAATTAAACAAACAATTAGATTTATTCTAACGCTGGGAGCTCGATACAACACTGGACTGAAAACATGCCCAACTGGCGATGAACTCTGCTTTTATACACTTCGGAATATTCGAGAAATAACCAGTATGCACTCTAAAGAATGATCTGGATTCATCTAGAACCTAGAGAAACAATACATTAAAAACGGAAACAAAAATTCCAGTCTTTGGATAAATCTGCCGGGGCCGGGATTCGAACCCGAGACCTGAGGAAGTTCAGTACAACGCTCTGCCAACTCGGCTATCGGGACTTATAGCAAATTATGCGTGTGGCATTGCTCCCCTCGAAAAAAAGACAGCGCCCCGCTGTCATTTTGTTCAAGGGTCTTTATTCTGGAACGAGTGATGGGTCCTTTGTATGATTCTTTGGGAGGAATATCCTCGGTTTCGATTTGCTCGGCGGGATCATGGTACGGTTTCATACGCAGTACATGGACAACTTCTCTTAGTTTTCTTTTTCGTGAAGCAGGATCAAAATCTTGTACTGCGTAAGTCACGGCTGATAAACGGCGTAGCACCTGATACGGTCCGAAATACCTTCTTAAGAGTTTTTCGGAGAGACCGACTTTTCTCACTGGAGTATAAATCCATACGAGATCTCCGGGAGCGTAGGATACCATTTGGTGTTTGGAATCGTAACGTCGACGATCTTTGTCTTGAGCTCTCAGAGTGTGCACTCGGGCTAGCTGTCGTGATTCTTCGGCTCTGGCTGCTATCTTGGTGATGTTATTGTCATCAAAATCGTTAGGACAGAATGGTAGCATTGTATCTAGTGTCGTTTCCGCTTCACGACCATGAAGTAAATAGAACGGCGTAAAACCTGTGGTCTCTTGTTTAGCGGTATTATAAGCGAAGGTTACAAATGGTAGAATTTCATCCCAATTTTTTCTGCTCTACATCCACATACATTGACAACATGTCGGCCAAGGTCTTATTGAAGCGCTCCGTCAGTCCATTTGTTTGGGGATGATATGCCGTTGTGAAACGATGATCAATGTTACACAAGTCGACGAGAGAGGAAACAAGTCTGGATCGAAAGACGGCTCCACGATCTGTGATAATTACTCGAGGAGCTCCATGCCTGAGGACAATTTCTTCAAGTAAGAACTTCGCTATTTCGTCGACTTCGGCTGTCGGCAAGGCTTTTGTTATTGCATATCGCGTTGAGTAATCCGTGCAGACTATTATCCATTTGTTTCCATGAGCAGACTTTGGAAATCTCCCAAGGAGATCAATTCCAATGCGATGGAAAGGAGCTATAGCTGGAGGGATGGGAACTAAACGTCCAGGTGGTCGTTGAGGAACGGATTTTCTCCTTTGGCACTCCCGACAATGCATCACATACCGAACGACATTTCGGTACATTCCCGGCCAGTAAAATCTCTTGCGAATCCTGTCATAAGTTTTCGCGAAACCAAGGTGTCCTGCGGTGGGGGCGTCATGAAAGTGCCTTAGTATGTCTGCTCGTAGATGTTTAGGAATGACTGGTAACCACAACTTTCCATCTGGATCAAAATTCTTCCTGCAAAGGATACCGTCGATGAATCTGAATTCTTCGTTTTGGATGAGTTGCTCAAAAGTTTTAATTTCGCAAGGTCTTGATCTTTTTTCTGTTCCATCGCAAGGTTCATACTCGTCGTGACTGCTAAAAATTTGTCTGCTGTTTCCGTTTCCTCTTCCACTGGATTTCTCGAAAGAGCGTCGGCGTCACTATGCTTCTTACCGGTTTTATATTTTACGTCAAAATCATGCTCTTGAAGTCGGAGGGCCCATCTGGCAAGCCTTCCTGAAGGATCCTTTAAATTCATGAGCCAGCACAAGGAATGATGGTCAGTTACAACAGTAAAGTGTTTTCCGAATATGTACGGCCGGAATTTGTTGGTAGCCCATACGATGGCAAGACATTCCCTTTCTGTGGTGGAATAATTCTTTTCGGCTTTTGTCAGAGTTCTAGAAGCGTATGCTATAACTTTCTCGACATTATTCTGAATTTGTACTAGGACAGCTCCGATACCGTACCCGCTTGCATCAGTATGGATTTCTGTAGAAGCTCTTTCGTCGTACATCCCCAATACTGGATCCGAAGTAAGTGCTTTCTTAAGACTGTTAAATGCTTCCACCTCTTCAGGACCCCAATGAAACTCCACGCCACTTTTCAGCAACGACTGCAAAGGTTCGGCGAGATAACAGAAACCTTTAATAAATCTTCTAAAGTATGAACAAAGGCCAAGAAAACTTCGTATGTCATGTATATTCTTTGAGTGGGAAAATTTCTTACGGCTTTTATTTTGTTGGGATCGGGACGAACGCCATTACTAGATACAAGATGGCCCAGAATCTTTACTTCTTGGGCAGCAAAAGACACTTCTTTGAATTTAATTTAAGACCAGCTTCCTGAAGACATTTTAGAACAAGTCTTAATCGTATAAGATGGTCTTCAAAAGTTTCTGAGAACACTATTATGTCATCTAGGTAACAAAGACACATAGTCCATTTAAAATGGCGTAGCAAATTGTCCATCATTCTCTCGAAGGTCGCAGGTGCATTAGAGACCAAACGGCATGACTTTAAACTCGTATAAGCCTTCGGGGGTAATAAATGCCGTCTTTTCACGATCCGCTTCGTCTATTTCTATTTGCCAATAACCAGATCGGAGATCCATGGAAGAAAAGAACATGGCACCTTTCAGACAGTCGAGCGTATCGTCAATACGAGGCAGAGGATAAACGTCTTTTTCGTGACGCTATTCAGCTTGCGATAATCGACGCAAAAACGCCAACTACCGTCTTTTTTCTTACGAGCACAATGGGTGATGACCAAGGACTTTCAGAGGGTTGGACGATACCTTCATCAAGCATTTTCTGAACCTCTTCATGAATGATGCGTCTTTCAGTCGGCGAGACTCTGTAGGCTCGTTGGTTGATTGAGCATGATCACCAGTAAAAATCCTGTGTTTCACATTCGTCTTCGCGGCTGTCGACTTGTCGGTCTTCGTGAAAAGCCCAGAAAATTTCCGGAGTAGTTCGGATAGCTTGTTTCTCTGTTCGTCACTTAACTCGGGTGACATCATTAACGAACAATTCATCTGTGACTCCGAAGTTTCTTGCTGGTCATCCAAGCAACCCGATGTGTCGGAAATAACACATAGATGCCCTTCATTTAGTGGTTCAGCTTGGCCTATGCACATTCCTCTAGGGATGATTTGGTTTCGGAACTGCAGGTTGGTAACCCAGACATCACTTTTTCCGTTATGATATGTGGATACCATGGACGGTGTAGCAATATTTTTCTCGAAGAGCAAATGTTTGCTGCCGTCTAGAACTACATTTATGTCTCCTCGGGTTTGATATCCTGATACTGTTATTCTAGTTAAAGAATGCGGCTTAAGTGTATAGTCTCTGGTGGCATACAAATTCCAGGCGTCAGGCGCTGTGGAGTCTCGACAGATGTCTTCTAGAACAAGTTCATTTTGTCCACAGTCTATAACGGCTTGAGACGCCTCTAAAAAAGTCCCATCCTAGGATGACGTCATGGCTACAATGGGATAAAACAATAAATTCAAAAGGCAGTTCTCGATTGTTTATACGGACACGTAAAACACATTTCCCTATCGGCCGAACAAAATTTCCATCCGCAACTTTCAGCATAACGCTCTTGGCATCAGCAAACAGAACTTTCTTTAAAAATCGGCGATAATTATCGGATATGACAGAAAACGATGCCCCAGAATCTACTAGAGCACGTATCGGCTTCTTATCTATTATTACGTCTAGTTGGTTACCAGTCATCTTGGCGGTCGACGGAGGATTTCCAGTACACGCGGCCTCACCTCCTTGGAAGGTCGCTCTCTTTAGTTTTCCTCGCTCCTACGGCCTGGCGACTGACTGGATCGGCGATATGGCGACGGGGATCTGTAACGACGTATTGGGGATCGGCCTCTCGTGGGACTTGGCGTAAAACGGCGAGAAGAGTTTGGTCGGCGTATTTCTTCTTCAGTGCCAACGTCGTCGAAGTTCCGTCGGCGGTTTCGAGAGTTGTCAAAGACAGCCTTTCTCTCTCGGCAGTAGCGCATTACATGTCCAGGACGTCCGCAGTGGAAACAAACAGGTCTGTTGTCAGCCGTTCTCCACACATCTGTTTTTCTTGGTTCAGGTGGGAATTTCTGAACAGGAGCTCTGTATTTCCTGGTTACAGCGGCGTATGTTGGTCGTGGTCTAGTTTCTGTAGGTTTTGTTGACACTGGGGCCAAAACCCTTTCAACTTCGTCTTGAACGATCTCTTCTAAGGATTGGGGATCGGAGTCCAAAGATTCTTGCGTCTGGTTAACTAGTCGATGGACTTCTTCTCGTACGATTGTGCGAATAAGAGAGACCAAATCAGTCTCATCCGTCAGGGATGCAACCGGTACGACGTTTGGAAGCCTTTCAAATCTCGGTCGACCAACTCTCTTCTGCTTCATATCTTCGATATAGTTGCACCATTTGATAAAACTTGCTGTGTCGTTGATTTCTCTCGTCAACAGGGCCTGATAAATATCCTCAGCAACACCTTTCATTAGGTGTGACACTTTTCGTCTTCTCTCATCAGAGGATTTACCTCTTGGCAAAGTCCTAATACACTTTGTATGTAGGACTGTGTACTCTCGCCTGAACGCTGGGCTCGGCATTTTAGTTGTTCTTCTGCCCTTCTGGTATATTTTTGACGGTCACCGAAAAGTCCACTTAGTCCATTTTTAAACGCTTCCCAGGAATCTAAGGCGTCTTCGTTGTTGACATACCACTGTCTCGCAGTTCCGTCAAGAAAGAAATAAACGTTAGCCAGGCACATCATGTCATCCCACTTGTTAAAGTTGGCTACTCGATCGTACTCTTTAAGCCATTTGAGAGGGTCTTCCCCAGGCGCTCCTCGGAAGGTCGATGGGCTCCTCCATTGCTGTAACGAAGGTGTTACTACAGCGGGCTTGGCTTCTTGCTCGGTCGGCATTTTTGTCCTCTTCCTACTATTTTCTTTTAACAGTCCGAATTCGGGGGATAATCCTCTTAACCGGAGGCTCCTGCGAAGGTTGTCACTATTATCCACGTTTGACGTAATTGTACCCCGCGCCTCCACCAAACTTGTCACGGAGTTCGAAAGAAGTACACAGTTCAATTAAACAAACAATTAGATTTATTCTAACGCTGGGAGCTCGATACAACACTGGACTGAAAACATGCCCAACTGGCGATGAACTCTGCTTTTATACACTTCGGAATATTCGAGAAATAACCAGTATGCACTCTAAAGAATGATCTGGATTCATCTAGAACCTAGAGAAACAATACATTAAAAACGGAAACAAAAATTCCAGTCTTTGGATAAATCTGCCGGGGCCGGGATTCGAACCCGAGACCTGAGGAAGTTCAGTACAACGCTCTGCCAACTCGGCTATCGGGACTTATAGCAAATTATGCGTGTGGCAATATAATTTGTGAGAAACTTATTACACCAAATATATTTACAGGTGTGAATGTGTGGGTCCAACATATTCTTGAACATATGACCAGTCTACCTCTCGCAGACGTAAAAATTGTGAGTGGGGACATGTCATCACCAAGGCAGCTGTGGTGCGAAAGCAATTGGATCAGGGAAGCTATATTTTAAGAAGTCGAACAATTGAGCTCCTTGAATCGGATTTAGAGCATAATAGTTTACCGAGACGGGAAATAGTAAATGCGATTCAAACTCGCAGTCAGTGGGAAAAAAGAAGCTGAACAGAACAGAACAAGTGAAGCGGATGAAATGAAGTTAGAAGAAAATTTAGCTGAAGATGTTGAAAATCTGTTGCCTTCATTTACGGAAGAAAAGGACACAATGAGTTTAATCAATATTAATACTGATTAGTTCATAACAGCCCAACAGAAAAGTGAAGAATCGGCTCCTTTGGTTCAAAAGGTAGAAAAGGGCATGAATAATGAAGCAAGCGATTATTCACTAACCAAAGGAAAACTTCTAATCAAAAGCAGAAAAAATAAGAATGGAGACATAAGACAACTATTGGTTATTCCTGAGAAATTCCGATCGTCAATTCTGAAAATGGGTCATGAAGGTACATCAGGTCATCTAGGTGTCACGAAGACGAAGAATTGGATTGCAAGATATTTTTACTGGCCTCAGTGCTATAAAAAATGATGAGTTTGTGAAAACGCATGTGATTCCTGTCAGAGGGCAGTTAAGGCAAATGATCAGAAAAAAGCACCACACCAATGCAATTAGTTCCTGTAATAAGGGAAGTTTTTTCCAAATTAAACGTCGATTCAGTAAGACCCCTTCCCACTACACCTACAGGGAATAAATATTTGTTAACTGTCATGTGCATATCCTCGAAGTACCCCGATGCAGTGCCAATGCCTGATATAGCGTCCACTACAGTCGTGGAAGCTTTGTTCCAGATCTTCAGTAGAATGGGTTTTCCTAAGGAAATTCAAACGGACCAGGAAACTTCATTCAAGAGTATTTTAACATCAGAGTATTTTTTGAAAACTTTGGAATAAACGTTGTTCGAAGTTTGGTTTATCATCTTCAGAGATGTCATCCTGTCGAAAGAATTCACAGAACTCTGAAAAGAAACTTCATGCATGATATGCATTGAATCCTCTCCCGAATGGGAAAAACAGTCGCCAGCTGCACTTTTTGCTTTAAAAACCATCACTCATGAAAGCACAGGGTTTACTCCCGCTGAATTGGTCCATGGGAAAAATTTGAGAACACCTATAACTCTTTTGTATGGGAATTGGATGGGGACTACAGAAGAGGTGACCCCCGTTGTGGAATACGTTTTCCCACTCATAAATCGACTTAAAAGATGTCAGGAATTACCCATTGAAAAAATGGAAGAAACGAAGATTAAAAGAAAGGCATGGTATGATAAAAATGCTATTAAGCGTGAATTTTCAGAAGGAGATTTAGTGTTAGTGTTAAGGATGAATCGACCTAATAAACTATCTGTGCAGTGGAAAGGACCGGGAAGAATAGAGAAAAAAATTTTAGACTAATTATGTGGTGAGCTTTAACAACACCGATTCAAATCAAGTTTTTCATGTTAATATGTTGAAGCCGTACTACAAAAGAGCCGAATTTATAAATATGATTAACAGTAGGGCAAAGGAAGATTCGAACGAAATAGAAGAGAACTTTCCCTGTATCGATTCTAACCCGAATATTTTTGACTTCGATGAAATTACAGAACAGTCAGTTAGAAAACCGACTGAATGTTCAACAAGTAGAGGAACTAAAAGAAATCCTATGCCGTTATTCTAAAATATTTTCCAATGAACCAGGAAAAACGCACTTGGTAGAGCATGACATGAACTGATAAATGAGGTACCTATTAGGACGAAATCATACAGAATGTCGGCACGGCAAACTGATATAATGCAAGAAGAAATAAGGAAAATGTTGAAGTACCAAGTAATAGAAATAAGAGAGTCGGATTATGCTTCACCCATGATTTTAGTTGAAACCCCTGGAAGAGATCTCGGGCCTTGCATCGATTATAGGAAACTGAATGAAGTAATAAGAACTCAGTTTTATCCTTTACCAAATATAGAGCATAGAATTGAAACTCTTACAGCTGCCAAATATATAACCTTACTTGACTTAAGGGAATCTGCCAATAACCTCTTGTTAACTCCAAAGGCTCGGAGGTTAGCAGCATTCACCCTCTAGTTTTGGAACTTATCGTCCATTACGTACGCCATTCGGGTTAAATGCGCCCTATTTCAGCAGATTGGTGGGTGAACTACTTTAAGGGTGTGAGAAGTTTGCTCTACCACATTTAGACGATGGGGCTATTTTTCAGAAATCTGGGATGATCATATAAGCCACATAGATAAAGTACTGGAACGGATACAGAATGCTCGTTTAACAATCAAATCAGCAAAATGTAAATTCGCCCAAGATAGCGTTAAATATCGGTCATGTCGTAGGGTTAGGAAAGAAGTCTTCAGCTCAATTGAAAGTTCAAACAATACTAGATTTTCCAGTTTCAAGGACTAAAACCAGGTTGGAGCCTTTTTGGGAATTGCGGGATATTATCGACAGTACATCCCAATGTTCTCGAGTTTAGCAGCACCACTAACAGAAGTGTTAAAAGGGAAAACTAAGAAAGGATACATTAACTGGTCTTCAGAATGTCAAGAATCCTTTGTACAATTGAAGGAAAAACTGTCGACTAACCCTGTTCTATATGTCCCTGATTTCAAAAGGCAATTTATTCTTCAAACCGACGCCTCTGACACGGGTATTGGAATAGTCCTGGCTCAGAGAAGTGATAGAGGTGAAGAGCATCCCATTCTATACCTTAGCAAGAAATTTTCTGACGCCGAGAAGGTTTACTGCACAACTGAAAAAGAGTGCTTATGCCAGGGGTGCCCAACCCAAATCATTTGGTGGGCCAAGTAAAAACTTACTAAATTGAGGTGGGCCGCACACATCAAAATAAAACAAATTATTCAAAGTATTTTATTACCTTACATTTAATGTGACTTGTTTTTGTATTTTACTTGAGATAAATATATAATAGAAATTTATTCAATAATTATTGATATGATCAAAAAACGGCAAGTTTACCTTTTACTGGATCGCAATCACAACAAAGTTGTAAGTCGACCGATTGCACTTGTTGGTGGAAGAATATCTGTTAACCTACAAGGTTCTTATCTACAGTAGATTTATGCTGCCATCTGATGTTACGTAGTATACCGTCGCCAAAAGCCCTCGTGTAGCTGAACAGTGCGATGTTAATATTCAATCAATCAATACAGTATGTTTGCATAAAATTGATTTAGACTTACAAAATTTTTATTTCAAATGCAAAAAGCAATTAAGTAAAGGACAGCTTTGTAATTATTACGCTGTTTATCAAAGTTTTTCTGCCCAATAGCCAAATGTTTAGTTTCTTATTGTATTATATTAATTATTGCACCGTGATTAAATATATATCATAAAATGAAAAAGTAACGTAATTTCAGAAGGTTAAAATGTTAAACATTTTTATTCTGCTGCCGTAATTATTTTACTTTTCTACTAGCTGGTCTGACAATCCTGAGGCAACTTATTAAATCAATCATCGGATTCTTTCATTGCCAAATAAAACAAGAAAAAGACTACTAATCCGAACTTAAAAATATATACATAAATTATTTCTCTGACAAATATAACTAAATACACTACTCACTCTCACCTAAGTTCTCGTTGAAAGAGGAATAACACACCCAAGCTCATCTGCTTTCCTTCATCCATCAACACCACCTGTTATTACAATTGCTTGGAAGTTAAATGAAGCAAAAAAATTATTTCGCTAAGAATTGCACGGGGAGAGGTGGGGGTGGGTCAAAACACGATATTTTCTATTCAACTGTCTGTAGTCTAAATGTCTAAAATAATATAGACAGAAACTTCAATTGGGCCACAAGAAGTCTACAAATGGGCCGCGGGTTGGGCATGCCTGGTTTATGCAGTAAAAAAACTTAATTGTTACCTTGATGGACAGCAGAAATTTATCATTCAGACCGACCATAACCCATTAGTTTGGTTGAAAACTAATGCAGAAACAAATCCGCGCCTTATGCGTTGGTCTCTTGCACTACAACTATTTAATTGTGAAGTTATTCATAAACCCGGGAGAAGTCACGCCAAGGCAGATGCCTTAAGTAGGATTGATTAATTTTTGTATATATTACCCCATTATTACTTCCATCTCTAGAATGAACACAATTTCTTTATTTTAATTTTTTCTAAATTAAAATTCTGTAATTTGTATATATCTAATAAGTTGTGGTTTTCTCATATTTTGAATTCTTATATGTTAATTGTATTGTAGTGTCATTCTGGCAAGAAGGGAATCGTATACTGTTAACAAGGTAGTGTTATCTAGAACTTTTAAAGGATATCTTCTGTTGACAGTTTAAGTGATTTTAGTTGATCATCAAAGAACAGAACTTTTCCTTCATCAGAAAAAGTTTTCTCTAGAGGAATGAGGAGTTTGTGGCGAATGTTCCGGCACCACTTTATGTCAGAGACCAAAAGCGAATGGTGTTCCTGCCTGAGGAAGTAGGGGGAGAAGGGTTTCCTAGAACCCCGTTCCCCTACGTTCCGGATAGACTCGTCTAGAAAAAGACATGCGCGAGGACCGGTTTGGAGGGCCCCGACTGGAGGTAGAAGGCAAAAATGTGGACTGGATGTAAGATTGTTTTTTAGAATGTCTGTAAATTGTACATATTTATCTCTAGCCTGGCTGTGAGTTTTCGTACTCAATACGTCGCATCTTTCGCTGCGGAAACTCGCGCTGCCACAATAAGAAATCTATAAGATTCAATTCATTTTTCTCAGGCAGCAAATTGCCGATTTCAACTATTCTGCTTTTGATTTATGAATTCTTCAGACGTTCCTCGTTCACTCAAGTTCATAAGGAGCTCGGGATTTATTTGCAGGCTGTTGCTGATTGGCGCAGCTATGCGTCCGATGTGTTAATAGAACATATTGTTCTTTACAGAGAAGCTTTGGGAGGGGGTGTAAAACGGTTGAAATTAACGAGTGAAATTGGGAAAGAAAATACAATAAGGGGGTCATTTCGTGCAGGGACAGTGGGTTTTGGCTGCGTTGAACGCGAGAGGGGACGCTGTTTCTTGGTTGCAGTTCACGACAGAACGGAAGAAATACTTCTAGGCCTTATTGAATCATGGACCGAACCACCAGGAATGACTGCTATATCGGACTGCTGAAAATCTTACGAAAGGTTGAGTGAAAGAGGCTATCATCACCTTACAGCAGTGCTTCTCAAACTTTCTACACTTGCGACCCAATTTTCAATCATAATTTTCCTCGCGCCCCCCTCCATATAATAACAATGTGTTGAATTAAATAACATACTTTGAGGTAAAGCTACAATGCTACTCTAACTATAAACAATACAAATTATCAAGATAAATGTTAAATTTTGCATATAATTTTATGACATGCCCATAGGATCACTGCTAATGATTAGACTTATTCTTAACTTAGTACTGTTAAATTAATTATGAAACACATTGTGCACCACTGATATATTTAAGTTGTATTATATCGATGTAAATGAGCTTATTTTTATGGCAGAACGCATTCCCCCCTGCTTTCATTATAAATTTTTTTAAAATCGACTTTCTGATAAGCTCGCGCCCCCTTGTAGGGTTATCACGCCCCCCCCAGGGGGCGCGCGCCACATTTTGAGAAACACTGCCTTACAGTTAACATTCGTTGATTCTGAGACCGGAGCTCATACTAATTCTATCGAAGTTACTTGGCGTCACTTCAAAGATTCCTTGCCTGAATACAATCAGAGATGAAGATTTGAAGGATATATCGCCTGGTACATTTTCAGGAAAATTTGTTTCGCTCTCAAAGAGTACCCATTCATTAAATTTATTGACTTTGTTCGAAATATTAATTGGGCTGAATGGAGAATCGTTTCGGGAGGGGGAGTCGAAGGATCGAATTCGTAATCCTTTCGTAACATTTTCAACCACCAGCATTGCACCTCTTTTGAATTAACTTTTCCATATTACATCCAGCTCCAAAAATGCATTTATGTTTTACTTTAATAAACGACATTTCGGACTTTCGGTAGACCTCTTTTTTTTGTGCAAAAAATCCCGGTACTAACACATCGTATCCCATACTTTTGGCCATATCCATTAAAGGTAAGCACACTATTTCACTACCAATTTTCACGATTTTTAACTACATTATTCATTGCTAAAATCAAATCGTCCGAAATCATGCATTTCAAATTATTTTTCCGTTCAGATTCATAAACGGACGCCCCCGTCATCTTGGATTCCATTCCAGCTACAGCAAACTCTACTAGGCGCGATTTCTATCGTGCCAAGCAGCATTTGGTGCAATTACCCCGGATAACAAACTAGTTCCAAAGTCAAATAAGTTTGTTTTCAGTTCACAACCGTCCGTGCTTAGTTACTCTCGGATACATCTTATTATACTAATGAAGTTACATTAAATTAAATAAAATGAAATTATGTGATAAAATATGTCGAATTCAAAGTAAACCATTTCGAACTGGTTGAATTTAGGCCTTAACTACGTGTTTTATAATTAAATACTTCCATGAAGTCTGAATTTTGCTACCAATTTTTTAACATTATTTATCTTAATTTTGATTAACTTGTTCTACATAGCAAGCCCAATAATTTGTTAAGGATCTCAAGCGCTTTAATTTCTATAAATTTTTATTTTGGTTTCATAAGATCATCTTTCACTTTTATTTTCACGCGCTATATTTTAAATCATTATTTGTATTTTGATAATGTTTTCCTGTCAGTATTTCTACGTTTTATGGTTTCCTAATTTAGAGACGAGAAATTGTGACTGGCACCTTCTAACGTAATTGACTTCAGGGTTGCCAGAATAAACATATGTAACGCGCCATTTAACTAGGAGAACGCTGATGCTACTGATTGAATTAACATGAAAGGCATGGTGCTTTGGGCAGAGCGCTTTAAAGCTATATTTCTTTTTAAACCCTGTAAATAGTCCTTAAATGTTGGTGTGTAGTGTAGTGCTGTGAAGTTATGTTTAGTCATCAATAAACTTATTCGTATACCAAGGGCTCTTCATTTATCAGATAGAACATTAAAATCAACGTTACAGTCCTCTTGCTTTCCATTGAATTCTCGACGACAATGACTAACTAAGATATAAACTTAGTTGTGAAAAACTTATTTCTTTTTTGTTTTTGTTCTTTTTTTGATGTCTTGTTTGCCAAAAAGTTATAGGCTGTGTTGAAAATTCAAATTATCTTGCAATGTTTTATTCTGTTAAATTTCGAATTATGAATTTAAAAAAAAATTGATATTTTTCAGAAAAAATTTAATAATAAACTAGAATGTTAAAATACATTTGTATTTAATTCATTTTTTTTATTAACTTACATTAAGAAACTTTAAAAAGAAACTATACAAATCAAGAGTTTTGTGATTGTTTCTATTTTTTGAAGAACTTGTAAACCTTAGAATTTAGAAAGCTTATATATACTTAGTTGAAATGCTTTAAGAATTTTGGTTATAAATAATCCGTGAGCTAAACTACATTTAGTATTAGAAATGAAATTTATTTCCTTAAAGAGAATGAGATTTAAACTAAATATTTTTGTATTAAATCGGAAATTTCGTAATTCAGTTGGAGAAAGATAAAATTGTAGTTAAGAGATTTTGGAAAAGAAACAACCTGAATATTATTTCAGCACATCATTGCAATCACTTAAATGTGAATTATTAAAAAGGCATAGTCTACAAAAATCTAAAAATATTGCCAGCTAAAACGGCCCTTACCCGGTTAGCCATAGAGGTGAATTAGGCTTGGATGACAGAAACGGGCAACTCTACACATATCTACACATATCTACACATATCTACACATATCTACACATATCTACACATATCTACACATATCTACACATATCTACACATATCTACATATCTACACATATCTACACATATCTACACATATCTACACATATCTACACATATCTACACATATCTACACATATCTACACATATCTACACATATCTACACATATCTACACATATCTACACATATCTACACATATCTACACATATCTACACATATACACATATCTACACATATCTACACATATCTACACATATCTACACATATCTACACATATCTACACATATCACATATCTACACATATCTACACATATCTACACATATCTACACATATCTACACATATCTACACATATCTACACATATCTACACATATCTACACATATCTACACATATCTACACATATCTACACATATCTACACATATCTACACATATCTACACATATCTACACATATCTACATATCTACACATATCTACACATATCTACACATATCTACACATATCTACACATATCTACACATATCTACACATATCTACACATATCTACACATATCTACACATATCTACACATATCTACACATATCTACACATATCTACCGTATTAGCTGGAGGTGAGTGGCGTTCCGGTCTCTTAGCAACCTATAATTAGATGTTTTTAATGGGTGACGGATCTGGAAACCATGCAGGCCAAAATAAAAGTATGTGTATCGAGGAAGGTCGGAACGGGCGTGCAACATGTGATATTGCATTGTCTTGTTGAAAGAAAGAGTTTAGCAGGCCTCGACGATAGGGTACAACAACTAGATGTATGATTACAATAATATACCGATCTATGTTCAAATTACTGTCGATCTGAACTAGAGAAGAGCGTGTCTACCCAATGGCTGTCCAAGCCATTACACTAGATATAGGGTTTCTACGCCGAAATCGAATTCAACCAGTTGAAGAGCGGTTTCCTCGGAGTCTCCAGACACGTGCATGCCCTTAAGAATACTGCACACAGAACAGAGACTCGTATAAAGATACGGCATTGCGCCACTCCTGTATCCAACTTTGTCGTTCTACACACCAGAACCGTCGTCCCTTGCTATGCTGCATTGTAATGGTAGCAGTGCAGACATCCCAGGCTGCTGCAAACGTCGTCGCACCCGTACGAGCGGATATTGGGCGTGTTGAAAACTTGTTGTCCATTTTCGACTAGTGCGAAGGGCGATTTCACGTAACGATAATCCACACCATAGATTGGCAACAATCCTGCCTCTATCGGATTCTGACACTTGCTGGTAAGTGTTTCTTATACGAGGTATAACATGATATTCTCTGAGCAAATTCCGAACTTACGAAACTCTTTCCGAATAAGAAATCCACTACAAAACTTTCCTTTTGCGCAATGCTTCAGATATCTTATGTCTCTCCAGCGTCGTGTGGCCGCGGTAGCAGAGTGGTATAGGTATCGGATCGTGGCTTGCCTGGTCACGAGTTCGATCCCAGTTCCACTAAAGACCCGCCGTGTAGGGCAGCGATGCACGTTAAATCTGTCGAGAGCTGAAACGTCCTCCCGATGGTGTGGTAGTTAGGAGAGGGGGTGCCAGCTCAGGTGTCGTCCGCATCACTTGACTATGGTTCAAAATTATGTGGTCCGTCGCCAAAAGCCCTCGTGTAGCTGAACAGTGCGACGTTAATATTCAATCAATCTCTCCAGCGTCGTCTAAATCCGCTGAAATAATTTGCATTTATCCCAACTTTCATGTGATTTTGACGTTCGTCACATCCTTCCCAATGTTGCAATTTTAATGCCCCCCCCCATCCCTGCAGTGTACATACAGCAAAACTAATTCATGAATTTGCCAAAGAAAAGACTTAAAGTTATATAGCAAAATTGACAGCTTTCTAGGAAGGTTTTAATTTTTTTAAGTACAGCTAAGTTTGTTTTTGAGCCGTTGAGTTTTATCAGCTAAACATTTTATTTTGAGAATTTAAGGTCAGCGGATCTTTTCACTATTTTAATTTTTCGACTCTTGAGTCCTTGGGGCTCGAATCTTTACCCGCCAGTGGTCTCCAACTAGCTTAATCCGCCTCTGGATAAATAAATTCAATTGGTGCATTTTCCCGCATGCGCAGTACATTCTTATAATTAAAATTACCACTGATCACTTTTTGCCCAAACATGCACAGTACATTTTTTTTCCAACGGCCTTTCGACTTGGCAACTGGCGAGTTCTCACGTGCTTTGGAAGTTCAGTTATTAGCTGCTGGCTCTTTTTTTTTTTTTTTGGCTTCGTTCTTTCGCTGTGTGGATACATTTTTTCAAGGTAAATTTATTTTCTTCACAAATTCTTACAGAAAGTCACGATGGCCAGCAATAATATTGTAGCAAATTTGAATGAATGTACGATTAAATACGAGTATTCTAAACGGTGTTTCGGCCTGTGTTGGGAAAAAAGCTGTTTTGGAATAATGTATGTCGGATGGTTTAATTCGATCATCGTATGCATGCCACAAAATGTGGGGGAAAGTATGGATTTAAGAGAAAAACGGGTAAGAAAGTAAATGATGGTTTTGAATGGTATTTCAGGAATCAGAGTGCGAAAGAGGAAAATCGTTGCGTCTAGGAGTGTAAGGAAAGGGTCTTGGTTTGAATTAAATAAAATGTATGTGTACAGTTTTGTTAGTGATGCGAAAATGGTTTGGAAGGTGCCCTCATAAATATGCAGTCGCATCATAAATGTCCGGAGAAAAATAGGAGCAGAGCTAATAGATGAGATATATACTTCATTCTTTTTAAGGTAAGTGAAATTATTTCCATTTTTAATACACAGTTTTTGCAGCAATTTTCTGTTTCAAAACTTTAAAATGCTATTTTTAAATGATTTAAATTCCGCCACCTTGAATTTCGAGCTCCTGCATTGTATGTTGTGGTAGGGTTGCTACTCCAAAACACAACGCGCCAAATTGGTGGTTTTTCAAATTCTCACCAACCAGTGGCCGATTCGACAATTTCACCCATCCTAAAATTAGAGAAAGAATTGAGTGTAAAAATACCTCTAGACTAGAATGAAATATAATGGAATTTTTTGAAGTTAAATATTTGCTTTCTCTCGTATCATAGAAGATGGATTAGATGGGAATAACAAGAATGCGACAAGACTAGGAAGAAAAAGTGAAGGGTCTTGCCTTAGCCGAGAGCGAACCAGTGCAAAATGAATTATCAGGAAGCAAGGAAGGTACGAATCAAAAAGTTTCTGTTAACTCAAACTGCAAAAGAGGATATAAATCTGTATTTAATTTTGAATGTCATGATCAAACTACTAATATTGATGAAGATGGGGTAACTTTATTTATAGTGTCGTAACATCGGAACTCTTTGTAACGTATTGGAAATTTAAAAAGAGGCTGTGGGGCCACACGGTGGTTGTCTATTTTATTTCAACGCATAGGTTAAGATTCTGACATCGCCTCTTTTTCTAAAATAAAAGTTAGTGCCAACATTTTCACAGCACTTCTTAATGCCAGGTTCGTAGAGCATTCTTTTTTCGTAAAGTTCAATATTTAAGTTTATATTAAAATAAACTTAATGTTCAAACTTTCGGCCTTTTTCCTTAAGGCTGTCTTCGGTAAAAGTAAGGGAGCTTGAACTAAATGCGAAACACATTTTCAGACAGAAAAAAATGCCTCGATTTATATGGAAATTTGCAATATAACTCGTACCTTTGTTAACAATATAGTGTTTTTATAAAAATACCAAAATATTCCATGAATACTTTCTTTTTTGTTTTAATGCGCGAAGGCACAGCCAATTTAACATTACGGTATAGGAGAAAAAACGTAACACATTTTATATAAAAAAAAATGGCTCAATTTGGTCAAAAATGTGAAGTATGATAAAGAATACTGCTCTTTAAAGAAAAGTAAAGCGAAGAATATCATTGATTTTTCATTTCTTTTATATCTGAAAAAGTGTTCCAAATTCTGGTCCTATTCTTTAACATTAACCGAAGACAGCCTTAATTGAACATGCATCAGCCACTTTGCCTTGATTTTTCATCCTTATAAGGCAAAAAAACTGATTTTGTTAAACAACCAATACGAAGCGAGCGAGGTTAAGTTGAGGTGAGGACCGAATTCATTGTAATTTTTTCCACAGGATCTGAACGCAGCATTAAAGTGGAGATATTGAATTGAACTCGAAATGATGACAATCAAAAAAGGGGTGAACAATCTACTTTTAAACTACACTAGAAATGTTGTTGTTCTCGTGTCCATGAATAAGTGCAGTAGATATCACTAAATTCCGTCGAAAGTCTTGATCACTGCCTCTGCTATTCTGGAAGCATCAGGGCTGTACAAGAGTTCCCGCAAAGAGTCTCTCAGAGGGGCCATACCCATTTTTAGTAACTTTGTTGCGACGGTTGGGCATTCCAAGATGTGGTTGGGCGTGAGTTGAAGATCTGGGCAGTGTTTGCATTGAACATATGATCTTGTCTTGTCTGGGTGAATCTTCATGCCCTTAAGGTGTTCAGTTCTCAATCTGGCAATTGTGGATGTTATAATTCGGGGACAGTCAAATTCCATAACTAGGGTTTTTCATAATTCCTAAGTGTGATTCATAATTCTATGTTTGGCTACTGCGTTAGCATCAAGTGTGGTGGTGGTGCATTTATGTTCTATGCCTCTAGCTTCTTTGGCGAGGCTATATATATCTGCACATTCATTACCCTCAATGTTGACATGTGCGGGTATCCATTGCACGATACAGGATTTTCTTTTGTTGTGCAGCTGTTCTAGAAGGGTAATAATATCACAGATGTTGGTCTCTCCGTTTCTTATGGCTTCTATAGCTGATTTAGAATCCGAGAAGATTACTAACCTTCTGTAGAATCAATAACATGTGGGTCTTGTTGGTATAATAAGGGCCTCTCTAATTGCCATGAGTTTACTTGTGAAGTTTGAGACGATTATGCCTGTGTTAATTTTGTGTTTGTAGTTATTACCATTTGGGAGGAGGATTCCGGCACCCCCATTGCCGAGGGATGTCTGAGGAACCATCGGTGTAGGCGATTGCAAAGTTATCTTGAGAGAGTATTGCTATCGTTTCCAGTCCTTTTTGTCTGCGAGTTACAGGGTCTTCATTTTTGGAACATGGTTGCAACAATTCCAATTCAAACTCTACACTAGAAATGACTACATGATATGCAGATAAGACTGCTAAAGAGTAAGAATCCGTTAGTACTTATATAAAATGAGGTGCAGCCTCTCTCTGGATTGTCATAGTGGAAATCCTCTACCTCATACCGTACAAGTGGCTGAGCAACTATGATTTAGACAGAATTAATGTTTGATATTAACTTTTACTCTCCTGTCATTTAAATTATCTCGCTAATTATTCATGTACTATTCGATTATGACATTCAATTATGGTATGGCATTATTCTAGCTTATAGTGCCATTTTGGCTGGGAGAACCAAATTTAGAGGATTGACCTGATGGTTAGATAATTAAAAATGCTGAAAAACCAGGAAATTTTTTTATAGGCATCGGAAGGCGACAGAAAGGTCATGGAGAATCTTTGCTCAAGCTCTTAACAGCTGTTTTAATCGATGAATATCTGAATTAAGTCGCAATCTTTAAAGAGGTGAAATGTTTAATTATATTATCAATTACAACGTAGAGTACCTTGAGAAATCCAATCTGTTTAGAAGATTGGATGAAAATATCTTGTATATGCTGATTTGGTCGAAAGCCGGATGAGTACGAAAGTTTAAGATAAAATTTCAGGAATAAAAAAACACGCGTAGACATCAGTTTCGAGAATAAAGAGAATTAATAACGCAAAGCCTAGTCGTTAGCAAAGTTAAAGTCAAAGTACGAATCAATTAAGACTAGAGAGAATTTGGAAAAACGAAGACTGTTCCTGTGCTATGAATGTGGTTTTTATATCAACAACAAAAGAGTGACCAAAGATTAAGAAAACCTTGGAGATGGTCACATATCATGAGTCAAAATGCCAAGGCTGTTATTTCAGCAGCAGCATTGGTAAAGTTAATGGATCATTTAATATTAAGACTTGCTTTTTTTTACAGATTTGATCACTAATAGATCCCCCAATTGTTTACTAGATTACTAATTAATACAGTTAAATGCATTAGTTATTTGAAGTTAGTGTTTTGTAACATTTTTAGTTGGATGTCGTCTTAAAGGGAAGGGAGTAAGAAGAGTTTCAAAAATCTTGGAGGGGGGGCACGTGATGTCATGATGACACATAAAGGGGCCGTGATCGAAAATTTTTGCATCAATGTAGAAAAAATTCTCGAGATTCTATCAATATTTAAAGAAACGCTATCTTTTTCTTTCATGCAAAGTTTGATTTCAGTTATGTTACAAACATAACTGAACGTATCGCTAACCGGGAAGTTAAGCCAAGAACGGTTCATAAATAGAATCTATCTTTATATAGTTTCTTTTAGCTTCGATAACAGAGACCAGAATTCTTTCAAGAGATCAATAGTTTAAAATCTTTCAGGCCCAGTATAATGAGTTCGTATATGATTAATCATAACATTTCATGAATGTCTTTCTGTAAAATATGCAACAATTGTTCTGCAGCTTGTAAGAACTTCACTGTAAAGGCCAGTCTAAGAAATACACCAGTAAAATTTTAAAAGCACGATATTTAAAGTCTCATCACCTATATGTGACATAAAAAAAAACGGAAAATCTTCGTACAAGCATTCCCACCCCAGTACACTTTTAAGAAACGGCACCTTTTCCTCCGAACTCGCTGTGATTAACATGTCCTTATGTATGGTGTATTTAAATTGTATTCCAAAACTGTATCCATTTTGGTTGTTTCCCAATATCTCGCCGAAAAACTTGAGCATTACAAAACAATTTCGTCATATGCACCTTTTTTGGATTCATATCGTATCCGCCAAAAAGTAAAGTGAGGCTAGAATGTAACTAATTGTGGTGTCTAACATTATTTATTAACTACCTGGCAGTTCTCCCTCGATCGATTTTTTTTCCAAGCAAATTCCACCAAAAACGGTATTGGAAACTGCGTGCAAATTCTGAATTTCTCTAATACCGGGTATGGTCTTTGGTCCATTTATCGTTTTCAATGCTGACTGAACGACCACGCCTAGCAGTTCATGCTGTAAAAGTTCTGGCAATGAGGATATCCTTTCTTAGAATTCTTCCCACCTTGCAAAACGCAGAATATTATTTCTCGTTACAACATTAGCAAGTTCGTTTCTTTTCTCACGATGTACATACGGGTCCGAAATATTTTCTATTAGAAAGTCCTTCCATATCCAAGTTTCTCTCTTTGGACTTTCCGCATCTAGATACAAGAGAGTTTCTTCACTTGGAAAATGATTGAGGCATATCCCATTAATTTTCACGAAATACGGGATTTCGGTATCAAGGCACACAGTTAGGGCTAACTTTGTAATTACTGTCTGACGAAGGGATAAATTATTAGGATGGTCAAAAATTTATTGTGACACAAATCTCTAGTTTGTAGCGTCCCCTATAATAAAACATTTATTTGAATGAATTCTCAACTGATTTAAAACATAAGTGTATCATGAAGTTGTAACGAATGGCAAAAAGACGGACAATAGAGCACCCTCCTGGACGTGTGGACACTTAATCAGTGCCACATCTGCCATCTCTTCACCTGCCATCTTGGTGAAGAGGGCACATGCCAATGTCCACGCTAACAAAACTCTCGTTATTTGTATAGTATTAACTGCTTTTATGTAATTGTGCTCAATTTGACTGTGTGACTAATTCAAAATTCGAGCTGGCAGCTATAGTATTTTTTGAGTGTAGGTTATAAAGTAAAAAAGTGCGGCGTTATATACAATTTCAAACGCATTGTCCTCGAAATAAACTTAATATTAAGTTTTTATAAAAACTGTTATCGATTACAATGATATCTAAATTTTTAATAAACTATCAAATTTTGGAGATTTTCCAGAGTTAAATATTTCTAATTTTTTTTTTCATTATACTATTTGAAAACTGCAGTTCAAAGAACTTCACATAGTGAGGGTTTTTTGAAAGATTTAGCTTTTTTGTGCTTACTCGGAATATTTTTTGCCTATCTCCATAATTCTCGAAAAATATTCCTTAATATATACCTAATATAAAGCGCAACAAAAGGGTAAGTGGATGACGGTAGTACAGATACCAAATACTGTACCACCGAGCAATGTCATACCCAGGCATGGCAAATTTCCTGTTGCAAAACCTTTTATTTTTCTATTTGCAGTTATTCAAAAGGTGAATGTATTTTGGAAAGGGCCAAATAAAATATTACACACAATCTTTCTAATCACAATGATGTAAAATGAAACATTAAGCTACAATGCAGTGTTAAACTGTAGTTCACCCTCATTCAACATATTACAAATAGGCACAATCAAGAGTAAGCAAATTTTTTTTTTGTGAATGGGATGAACATATAAAGAAGGAAATGAAGTTATGTTGTTACTAATGCCACCTGATCAGCAAAGGCTAAATCAAGGCCCACGAAATTCATGGCAAAGGGCTAAGTGGCGCTTGTCGAGCTTTGAGAACCATACAGGTGACCGAACGATTTAGCTCGGTTCCACCCCAATTTTGAGGGAGAACACCTTGGAGGTGATCAGGGACCTCCCACCTCTCTTCCCCTCCCACCAATTTCACGAGAAGAGTTGCGGTTTGACGGCTATTTAAAGTATTCCCAAGCCGCGAGGGCACAGCAGTCAGCGTCACTAACTATGCCGAATGGACGACAAGTAATGTTATTCATATTTAAAAATGCTTGAAATTACACTTGAGATCCAAATTGAATTTTAGCCAGAGTTGAAATGGCAAAATCTAGTTCGATCGCGTTGGGTAAAATTTGAATTTTTGTATGAGAGTGTCTTTTATCTAACTTTCCAGATTCTAACTTTAAAGAACTGAGGAGGGAGGGATATTTAGTCTAATATAACTAGCCTTTTTCTTTCCGAGGTACTGAAGCGTGAAATTACTCTGCGCATGCTCGACGAGAGTTAAAAGCAGAGGTTAGAAGATGAGATGAAATGGTTAAAACTCAAAGGCGAAACTCGTAGAAATACTCACTAAATATTTTAATTTTAAACACTGATTAAAATTCAAAAGGCAATAAATCTAATAAAAATGAATTTTCTTTAGATTGAATCACTATAATATGTAGAGAATATTTGGGACACTGTGAATAGCAAAAGCAATAAGAGATACACTTTAAAAACACTGTACTTATTCAAGGAAGGTAAAACTTTAAGTATAAAGCGGTTTATTGAAATCGAAGTAGAGGAGGTAATATGAAGCCTAGTCAACTCCTGTAACAATTAACTATTGCAACATCAAACTTTTCGGAATTAAAACTTTATGCTTGGAAAAACTTTTGGACTCGACGAAACGTTTCAGAGGTCAACGACTAGATTTGAAGCCAACTAGGGATTATAGCTGACAAGATAACTAATGACTCCTAGAACAAATTTTTGCAACTGCTGAACTATCGAGTTCCATTGAAACAAAAGCAAACTTCCCATCGTCAGAATTCTTCTCGACAAAATTTAGAAGCTAGAAGAGTATTTGTGATGAATACTTGACTAACCAGTCAAGTCCCAGAGAACGGGATGGAATTATCATTCATTTTTGGAAAAGGAAATACTTCTATTTTTTATTAAGTCCATTTTGATGCAAACCAGAAAAATGTAGTCCACCTTGCGCATGGGGGAGGGGAATGGAAGATTACAATCCGTAGTAGATATAGCGACAAATTCTGCTGTTGAGAGAAAATTATGAAGGCTGCCACAAATTTCAATTTTTCAAGAATCTAAAGAAAAATTTCTACTTTCTAGTGGATAATGGAGCTGGTTGTTCAATAATACCTGCCACGCCTAAAAATAAACTATCCAGTTATAAACTATTTGCAGCAAATGGGGCAGAAATTCGAACCTATTACGTGCTAAATAATGATTTAAGATTGTATCGAGAATTTTCATTTCCATTAGATTGCCAATATTAGTAAAGGAATCTTATGGGCTGATTTCCCACGTAAATCTAACGTATTGATATTAACAAAATACAAGTTGATAAAGTAACACAATTCGGTGGGCAGGACTATATTTTTTTCATCACTAATTTGGATGTTACATTAAACAAATATACAAAACTTCCTCTAATTTACTTTGACAATATCCCGATTTAACTAAACCAAATATTCTTATTAGTCAAATACGATGTCAAATATTTCATAACAAATTCATTTTAAAGCATAATTTGATTTCAAACGCGTCTAGCAACTTCAGAAGAATTTAAATTTATGCTCGACAATTAAATTATTCTTGCACTTAGCTCACAATGATCCAATCCACTGCATCTAGCTACTAAAAATGATGGAACGATTAATCTATGTGGAGACCATGTAGACAGCTTAATCTTCAAATAATTCCAGACTGATACCCAATACCGCACGAATGGAAGATTCCCCCCATATTTTAATTATCGCAATATTTTCCAAAATTGATTTAATTAAAGTATCATCAAATGGCTATTTAAGAGGGTGGAAGCTAAACTGCAATTAGACTTGCCTTTTTCCCGAGAAAGAAACTAAAGTGTAACTGTATTCATCTTCATGAAACCCGCTTTTCCTGTCCTCTTCGTTTATTGGTCAACGCTCTTCTAGCTCTCCCTTTTTGTATCCTTCCACGATGGAAGTGCATCACAATCGCAACATATTCAAAGATTAGTGCATTTTATTAACACCCTTTTTTTTTTATAAGCTTCACTTGTATGTAACGGAATCTTTGAACTCAATTTTTACCCACTTTAAAAGGTCAGACTAATACAAAAATTTTGCTCACTTGTCCAGGACCGATGACAATATTTAATAATTTTGTTCTATCGCCCTAATCAGGATCATAAAGATTACCGATTTCTCATTTTCGAATCCCATCCCGCATCTGGCGACTAATTTAGTTTCTCATTTCCAGATTTGGTGACTAAATAATTAATTTACAACTCGGTTCAATTAACTATAAAAGGGTCTTTTTTTAAATTTTAAGGTATGCGAACACGTTGCAAATGACCAAATTCGGTCAAGACTGATTTTTGTTTTATTGAATAGAGCTATCTTTTGGCTTTACAAAACATACTTTATAAAATCGATTGTAGTTAGGCCTCTAGGTAGTGTAGAAACATAATAAAGTTAGAAAAACCGGAAGTGGGACGTTGATCTACCAGAAGTAGGCATTTAAATTGCTTAAAATCTATCATGGCGAATCTTATAACTCAAAATGTTACAAATGTATTTCTATAACACTTTTTGAACTCGTTATTTTCTACAGAATGTACTAAAATATTTCTTGTATGAATACTTTGAGTTAGGGCTTGTTATTTGAATAGTGGTCTCATAGAGGATGCCACATTTCTTATGTTAAATCGGCTCTAAATTTTCAAATTTTAATCAAACATTAAAATTTTAGTACGTCCCCTAGATAAATGCATCTAATTTGTTTTAGGAATACTCTTGCTAATATAAGTCCATTACTTTTTCTCTAATTGCTTGGAAGTTTTTCAAAAATATTACTAAAATTTCACTTATAATTGTGATTTTTCTAGTTTATTTTAAATATTGTTAGTCAAATATTTATTGGTATAGAGTCCTATAAAAAGCATTTATAATGTTTAAATATGCTATTTTGTTAAAAAGTACTCCGAACGTGTTCGGATACCTTAAACTGTTATTATTATTTTTAAATATTGGTTTCTATTGTTGAAAAATTCTATCATTTACAGTAGAATCTGTTTTCGTGCGGTCTTTTATGCGATTTTATTTTTGTGATTTTTTTTATGTGCGATCTTTTTTAATGCGGTGTATGAATTTAAATGGCTTTGGTGCCACTGTAATGTTTTATATCTATTTACCAGTGGCATAACAGAGGATATTAGGAACCCCTCCCCTCTGAAAGTCGGGTTTCGCCTTTAATATTTTATAAATTGGGTAAATACTTATTTAGTGAAAGTCGCGCATTGAGTCCTGCCCCTTCCCCATGATGCGGGGGGGAATGCACGTTAGCCACAGAAATGTAGACACTTTTCAGGACGCTCTGTTTATTTGTTATAAACAGTCTCCCAGTCTATAAACGGTCTCAGACAATGCGCAATCGGTTGCTTTCTCTCAACGCTCCAGCAGCCCACGCTTGACTGAAGACAAACTTTCAATGACAGAAACATTATCAATAATTTGATAGATTATGAAGACGGACCAGAAGAACCGGTTAAAAATGTGTAGGGATCCAGCTTCCTTTTTCTTAAAATAGATGCCAATTAAGTAAGGAGTATAAAATTCCAAAAGGGGCTTCAATCATGTATGTCTGGTATCGTGACCACCCAACATTCGTCACAAAAACTTCTGACTTTATGTTGCCAAAAAATCAATTGAAATTGTACCTCCAAGTGACGGAAGCGATTTTGAACTTATTCATCGCAGGGCTTTGGATTACGATGAGTAACAATTATGTATGTGCATTTTGAAAACTTATCCATGCATACTATGAGAAACTATGTCTTTAAAATGTTTCCATTTGTAATATTTGATTATTTTGTCATGGAAGTACTCTTGCGTAAATTTCGTAAATAATTGGCATATTTTATAAATGCGACTTTTTTATGCGGTCCCTATCCACCACATAAATTTTTTCTGAAGTATTTCCACGAATTAGTTTGTTTTATGTAAGAATTTATGAAATTTTGAGTATTTTTCATGCATTTATTATGTGGTCCCTATCTACCGCACAAAAACGCGTTCAACTGAACTTCCAATCTTTCAAATGTAACGTTCGTTACTGTTGGGAGTAAATGTAAGGGATTAAAATGGATAAATGGATTATTTTTCATATTGTTTCAGTTGAGTTTTAATTCGTAGAAGGATAGATGGAGATTATCTATAATTTATTTCCTATTTTCTCGATACTTGTGCTTACTCTATTCCAATGCAGTAAATGCATAAAAAATGTGTGGTGAAATATTTCCCTACAAGTCGATTTCTGGATTTTTCAAGAAATCTTTTAAATAGCATGTGATGTATAGATTAAACTTTCAAGATACATTTATTAAAAAAATGGATAAGATACATACCAGATGGAGGATTAATTATAGTAGTACCAGAAAACATCTATTCGACAAAGTCCTGAATCAATCTCACAATATCTAAATCTGAAGATACTTGTAGTAAAAATTAGTGTTAGCAATGTATTCTTCTACAAAATATTTGCCCAACAGGGACTAGATGTGTGCAATTAATACATTCTTCTGTGAAATCTGACAGATCTGATTTTCGTAATGGGTGACTTCGATTTTCAACACCAGGTGTGGAGATAGTCATATTACAAAGTATGTAGAGTAATGCATTTATCAATAAGGTAAGACTCTTTATATACACTGCTGGACAATTGCTAAGAACGGATCACAAATTGCTATGTAGCATAACATTAAGCGAGACATGAGGCCTAGTAGGATAAAATATAGTTGCCACACTGTTCAGACATTAGAATAAAGAATATTTATTGTTCTGGAAAGTACAAAAGCTGTGAAACATCTGAAAGAGAAAAAATGTTCATTTGATCTGCGTACGGAGAAATGGCACAATGCATCTAAAAGTCAGCAGGCACCTTAAAGAAAGGTATCAGTACGGGATATGTCCACCGTGGAGTGTGATGCAACATTCCACACGTCGTACCATACTTTGCACAACATTATCCAGCAGCTGTTGAGGCAATTTATCCCATTCCTCCGTGAGTGCACAGATGAGGGTGTTCTTGTTTGTCGGAGGATAGTTTCGACCAGCAACTTGCTTCCCAAAGCATCCCACACATTTTCAATGGGGTTTAGATCTAGAGAACGCGCTGGCCATACGAGTCTAGACAATCCTGATCAATTCGCTGTCTAGACAATCCTGAACAGCGAGTGTTCGATGACATGTTGCGTTGTCGTCCATAAAAACAAATTTATCACCGACAGCACCACGGAAAAGACTAACATGAGGAAGTAGAATTTCATCAATGTATCGTTGGCTTATAGTCCCATTCGCAACCACATGTAGGCGCGTGCGGCCATTGATCATGATGCCGGCACACACCACGATACTGCATGTCGGATATCGGTCCTTTTCCTGGATATTTTCTGGACGATAAGCAGTACCACTCTCGTACCAGATCAGTTGGAGTCTACAATCAGATGACAGACTGAACCTACTCTCATCCGAGAATAGTACGCATGCCCAGTCCTGTTCAGTCCAGTTGTGATGCTCACGACACCATTGCAAACGGGCAGTACGGTGCTGTCTGGTCAATGGGACACACACAACAGGTCTGCGTGCGTATAGTCCTCCTCCCCTCAAACGTCTGGCAACAGTTTTTCGGGAGATCTGCTTTCCTGAGGCAGCAAGAAACTGATTTGCCACCTGCTGAGCTGTGGTGCGCCTGTTCCTTTTTGCTGATAGGACGATATATCTGTCTTCTGCAGGCGTCGTACTTCTAACACGACCTCCCCCGTGCCGTCTACTACACATTCCAGTAGTTTTAAATGACTTCCACAGCCGTGAAACAACGCTGTGAGCGATGTCGAACTCCCTGGCAACATCTGTTATTTTTCGCCCTTCTTCGATCTTTCCAATAATTCGGCCACTCATAAAATCATCTATGTGATGTCGGGAAGACATGCTAAAAATTTTAATTTCGTCTATTAAATCTTTCCTGTAAAACTTTGACTTGAAACAACTGTCCACACGCGTCAAAACCTTTAAAGCTCTTATGAACGCTATCACGTGATGAACAGACGTGGGAAAAAAATTTGCATACTCATACTTCTTACTAATATCCCGCACTTATTCTAATTTTCCACATTTTGCTTCCTTTCATTTTGTGGTTGCTATGGATGATAGTGTTATCCGTCCTTAGCAATTGTCCAGCAGTGTATTAAATGTAACGGATCCAAAATACGAGTACAGTGGCTATATTTTCAACCATATTTTTCAATATATGCTCCTCAATTAATTTTGAATGTACCAATTGTCATACATTCGAAAGTTATTTTGAAAGCTATCACTGTCCTATTATCACGAAAATCTCAACAAAAGAGCTTTAGAAGAATTGAAGGTTAACCTACTTGTCCTTGCATCGAAGTCTGAATCAATAAGAAAGCTATTGACTATGGACCTCGTAATTTTTAGCCACGCTCAAGTGACGAAAATGGCGCACAACATAGCAACACCCTCCCCAAACTTTCAAACCACGGCACGTGTGAATTTTGACGCACGGCGTGTGTTATTTTGTACTTTATAAAGTTAAAAAAAATTAAATTTATAACTTTAAATAATTCGAGGCAACAATGTTATAATGTGCTATATATCTCCTCTCCTTTTATGAATTCGATGCTATGAGATGGAATTTGTCCACAGATTTTTACTAAGAGGTACGTAATGGTAACCGAACATATTTTCGAGAAAGAATTTAGTGAAAATTTCACGAATACCCTCGACTAATAAATATGGCCATAACGGTTATACCACTCTTGGAAGTTCTCTTTTGTACCGGTCAGTTCATAAAGAATCTCAAAATTTTTAAGGATGTCCTCTCAAAATATTAATTTTGCTGATTCTGATCTAATTTTGCCATCAGGGGGCTCGCCTTTAGGTGAGTGCGAATGTCACAATCCCGAGGTCCCTAGTGATCTTTTCCTTTGCCCAAGGGGTTTACAGTCTTTGGTAAACACGGGCTTCACAAACCCGGGGTATCCTAGTGATCCTTCTCTATTTTCAACACTCTTTCTAGTCGTTCCATTTCATCTTTTCTTTTCCCGCCTAGACCAGATAAATATTCTAAAATTCACATGGATACAATTAATTTTTTTCCTTATTGAAAAACTTGCCAATATATATATATATTAAAATATTTTGGTTTACATTTTGATTGCGTTAATTTTGTTCCTGTTGATTTTCTTTAAGTATTTTTGATTATGTTGATTTTGATCTTAAATTTCTTTAGATAGTTTGATTTTCGACTAACACCGTTGGTTTATTAACCCGCATGTCTGCGGTGAGCGGCGTCCCGTAAGGAGGAAAATGGTGTTCTGGGGATACCTTTGCGTTCCCTTTGGCCCACGCTTCACTGTAGACGGGTGGCAGAAGTGAGCCCTCTCCTGTCAACCGGCTGGTGGTACTTCTCTTCGGTGTCCCCGAAGAGATACTACTGTAGGGTTAGTGCTGCAGATAAGGGGTGGTGGGTTTACCCGTTGGATCCTCATCCTGATGCTGTAGCACTATATTTTGGGTGTACTCCAGGTAAGCTCCGTGCCTAGTTTTTGCCAGATGACCGGTACACTGCCTTCCTTGTTGGACACCGTGGTGGATGGAGGCATGCCAGGACGAAGTAGTTTTTCGCGCTTATAGCCCGAGCAAAGGCCTTGTTTTACCCACTTTAAACGTCGATGAAATATCAAAGAATTCCAGATTTTTTCTAATTCCCTAACCAAATGTCAAAATAGCTATCTGCTATACACCAAGGCCTCGTCGGAATAGGCGGTGAACCGAAATAAGTAAAGTGATTGCGTTCTGGGGATCTACTTATTGAAAAAACTCTGCTCTTCAAACCAAGTCCTTTCTTCTTTCAAAATCTTTTCTAAATAACCTTTTAACGGTAAGTCCCCACACAAAACCCTCAATTCTTGCCGGGGTGTTATTTCTGAACATGACCTGTTGACCAACCTTGAAGTGAAAATACTTGAGCGGTTCTACAATCAGGGTGTTATTCAGGTCAGAAGAATCATAATTTAAAAAGACGCAACACTTATTCCACAACAACATTTTTAATTTTAAGTTTCGATAGTCCAATACTACAGAAAACTTTAAAAGCTGGATACCTCAATTGTAAAATACGCCCATACATACAAAATCCTCTGCGCTGTTTTAAGTGCCAGAGGTTTGGACATTCGAAAACTTCCTGCCACGGACAACCGACTTGTTCTAGATGTGCGTCTGCTGGACATGCTTCCACAGATTACATTCTAGAGCCCAAATGTATTAATGCTTTCAACTCCATTCCACCGATTCAAAATTGTGCCCGAAGTAGAAAACCGAAAAATTCAAAAAATCAAAACAAAAAATATCTTATTTAGAAGCCACAAAACGTATCCCCTCGGATATCACAGACATACGCTCAGGCTGTTAAATCTTCAAATATATCCGCTACTACTCAGAGGAAAATATCACAAATAAAATTCCCACCTTTAAATTTACTTCAACCGCTTTCATCCCTCTCTAAAACAGATGTATCACTATCCACTCCTGCTATTTTTACATCTTCAACCCAAGCACAACTCTTGCCATTCACCTCTTCAATAGCAGTTACAGTGCAAGAGCCTCAGCCACCTATTCCTATGTCTGGTGCAGTACTTTCCACCACCAACAATATGTTCTCTTCTATTGAATCTTCATTAATCATATACGCTTCCTTGACGAACTCGGGTATTCAACAACCCTCTGCATTTGCTATCGTACGGAATTCCAAACAAAATTCAAAAACTCGTACAAGAAAAAGAAAAAAATTACTAAAAATGAATGAAGCAAAAACAGATATCAAGATGGCTCCACATAGACCCTGAAAATGAGCACCTATGGAATATCCAACGGATGACGAAGACATGATTCTGCATGACATGCACGAAGATCAATTTCAATCGAATCCCGATTATGTGAAAAAAGATGGAAAAACATATTACAAGGAATCGTTACTTTTAACTCAGACTAGATATAAACTTTTTTTCCCAATACTTATCGAACTTCATGGGGGGGAAATTTCCCCTACCAATCTCTGTTGGGGTCTTTTTCAATTTTTTTTGAAAGAGTTTTATATATATGAAGATTTTGCCTTTTTTTAAACTGAAATTAAATCAAACTTCATAATGGTTTGATACTTTCAATGTTTTAACGAATGTGTGTGTGTGTGTGTGTGTGTGTTCGCTGCAGTTTAGCCCAAATTGGCTCTTGCACCAATAACCCCAAAACTCACTCACTGATCGAACTTTGCGACGGAATTCTAGTTCACGATGGTCGATCCATCCTCTGACAGAGAGCAACAGAGACTACAATCTTCCTTTTTAAGCTTCAAAATATATGTCCGGAGACCTAAAGGATAATTCCGGCTACTTCGAGAAATTTCTCCTCAGTATAACTCTACCCCATCTCGTATACAATCGGCCCAAATGTGTATGATTTCAAACCTGCATTTTTTGAAAAATTTCTGTTCACAGTTCAACTTTCCTCAAAGTGAAAACGCATAATCTTCGAAGCAATAATGGCACGCCAACAAAAACGGTCTCTGATATTTGTTATTTTTATAAATTATGGCTCTTGCTGTCTTCTGTCGGTCAGTTTTATTGTCTCGATTCCAATGAAAATCTGCAAGTTCGTGGTAAACATGATTAGTGTGTAGTCTTCCAACCATTTGTTTGATTCTATAAAAAGTGAGTCGAACTAATTTTCAGTTAGAATTCCGGTTCATGATGGTCAATCCGTTCTCATCTGACAGCGAACAACATTAACTGCAATCTTTCTTCCTTTTTAAGTTTCGAAAAATAAGCTCGGAGACCAAAAGGATTCTGGCTGTTTCGAGAAATTTCTATCTTATCTCTTGTCGAAGAGGCCCAAATTTGCGAGATTTCAAAATTGCATTTTTAGGGAAAACTTCTGTTGACTGTTCTATGTTCACTAAAGTGAAAATATATGATCTTCGAAACAGTAATGGCGTATTTGGTGAGTAAGTGAGTCTTAATGTCACATTGTTCAGTTACACGAGGGTTTTTTGGTGACGGACCTCGTAATTTTGAACCATGGTCAAGTGAAGAGGACGACACCAGAACTGGAACCCCCTCTCCTAATTACCACACCAACGGGAGGACGTTTGAGATTACAGACGTTCGACAGATTTGCCGTGCATCACTACTCTACATGGCGGGACTTAAGTGGAACTGGGCTCGAACTCGTAACATGTCAGCCACGATCTGATGCCTTGACCACTAGGCTACGTGGCGTTTAAAGAGATAACAATAACTTGCGTGTTTATTTTTAGCAATTATGAATTTTGTTATATCTTGGGATCTACAAGAATCGACTCTGTTCATCTGATAACTTTACCATCACCTGCTAAATGTTTGTATTCGGAAGTTCGTACTGATATTCCTCCTCTATAAAAAGTTTCGAATCTTTTCGCTTGGCAGAAAAATGTTTGGTGTTTTCCCGAAGAACACTTCTACTTCTCTCGGCCAGATGCAGGAGTGAACATCATGGGTATTAGTGAAATGTCTTGCATCATGGTCATTGTACACTTGAAGTGCAATTTTGGATAGGCACATCTGTTGCAATGATGGGAAAATTCTTGGCAGTTGCACGAGTTTATTTCCGTAAAAAGAGAAATATGCAAACAATTAGGTTGTATTTAAAATAGTTTTTAGAGTGATAGTAGAGCCAATAAAAGGACGGGAAAATTATGCTGGTGTCCAAAATTAAGGGATACAGAAAGAAATGCAATTCAGTAATACATCGACTTACGCTACACTGACTTACGCGAATTCGGAGTTGACGAGATTTGAAAATCGCGTCTATTCTTTCCATTTCAATTACTGACATTCAAGCGAAATCAGTGCAAGAGTTTGGCAACATTTTCAATTGCATTATACTTTCAACAATCTTGCCAGGCAAATAAATTTAGAAGTGGATAGTGATGACGTTTAAGAACTGCTGGATTCCCATTATCAGGAACTGTCAAATCATGAACTCAAGAAATTGTACGGGTAAGTCTCTAATTCTGGTTTCAACGAAAACTGTTCCAAAATCACACACACCCTTTCTAAGGATAGGGCCAACTCTATTCGATTTTTCGAAAGGAACTTTCTCCCTAACTGCAAAAAGATTAAAAACATCCGTTAATGAAAATATTTCAAACTATCCACAACAGCTACATTAATGCGCAATAGAAGAGCGATGATCACAACACAATTTTATCCGTTTATTTACCATATTCATACATTGTTAAGAACATTTTATTTCTTTTGCCGTCCAGAGATGGCTCCACGAACTGGGACTTTTTATTCTAGAAGGATTTGTGATTGGCGGGAAAATTCCATTCCATTAGATTCGTATTCGTGGGTGATGGAAACATCGATTTTTTGCGATTGTGTCGTGCAATGTTTTCCTACATATAATGGTGTGCGTGTGTTTTTTGGTAAAATATAGACTGGAAAAGTTCTTTGAGTGTTTCTCAATGACTCGTATTTTCCTCAAGCTTTTATAAAAAATGTACTTAGGTGTCCAGCATGAAAGCAAGAGCGCGGTAAGTCGGAATAAATTGGCATCCAATTAACATGATTGATTTTTAATTCTATATTCATTATTCTAATTCTAAATCGATTCTTATTCATAACATACATGACTTCTTTGAAGCACTATAAACGGGTTGAATGCTCAATCTATGCTGATGACATCTTTATTTTTGTTTCCACTGGTCTCTTTATAGTATCTGCAAGAAATTGCAGTGCACTCTTGATGGAATATCGCAATGGTACAACTATTGTGCAAAAACACAATAGCAGAACTTTTTTCAAACAAAAGGATGGAAATCCCTTTTCCAGATATATTCTTAACAGGGTTAGCACTTCCATGGCAAATCAGTATTAAATACTTAGGAGTAAACTTTTCGAAAAGAAGCCAGAATCTTACGATAAAGAAATATGACTAATAAAGCTTTAAAAAGAATCAACAGGCTTAAGGGTATGACGTTTGAGTACTACGGACCAAGAGCAAAAGACTTAATCAAATTAATTAACCCTAGCATTCGTAGCACTTTCTATTACACTTGTCTTATAATAAATGGTCGGACAGTCAGTTGAAAGCTATCGATATAATCCAAACTAAAGTTATAGGGGTAGCTAGCATTGGGGTTCCCGCAGCGGACGTCAAATATGGTCCTCTTAAAAATAGCTGAACAGGTAATTCTCTTTAATAAAAAAATTTGCTAGCCTAATTTTTTCCGACTCAAATTTCTAATGGAGCTTTTCTCATATTCATCTAAATAGACCAGTATCATCGCATTTAAATATACTTGAAGAGGAGGAAAATAACATTACTTCGCTTCACGGGGAGAATATTAATAGGTATCAAATAGTGATGATCGCTAGAATAATGCATTTCACGGACATTTCTTGCAAAATTTACACCAACAAATCAGTCTTTCACGATGAAAATCTATCAATTAGGGTTATATGTGGCCTATTTGATATAGAGAACCATTACTTCCAAAACTTTTATATAATGCTACAGTTGCTTCAAAAATGTAAATATAACATGCATAGTAGGCTCGAAAAATGCTTCCTTTTCCTATCGGATTAATCATATTAACTATCTTTACGGCAAAAGCGCTGACTGTATGTCAAGCACTATACGAGCTAGCATAATCGGATAAAAACCTACTGATTTTATCAGAATACTGCAATTTTGAAGGGAAGACGGAACAGATTATCAATCTCCAAAAATCATCCATAGATTAATGGGCAAGATCTTTATTCATTCGGATTTTCAAACCCAGTTAATTTTTTTTTGGATTCCGGGACACTAAAAAAATATTTTAGAATGAACAGGCATAATAACTTGAAAGATCGGTAACGGAATCTGCTTGCATTGAATATCTCCTCCCTGAAGATATCAATACAAACCATTTTCGGAAAAAAACAGAATTAGAACTCCAGAAAATATCGCATTACTTTGGGAAACATCCCCTCTAGAAATATTAAACTGGATCAATAACAGAGATGCTAGGTATTATCATTATAAGTAAAATGATTATGGCTCCTCCATAAATATCAATCAACAAATAACCCAACATGTAACACCTGCAAAGAAAATGATTTGGAGCACATCCTCTTAATATGTGACAAATATACTTTTCAAAGAACTAACTTGTGGAACATGCAATAACATCGCCTTCAGAGAACTTTTGGAACATGCAACGGTTAATAAATTTTCAGTCATTTTGCTGAAGATCAAGTTTGATATATATTAAATAAGAAAAGACATACATATATTCATTTCAAGGGGATAATAGCCTCTGTGTGTGTGTGTTGCTTCATATCCTACAAAACCTGTAACCTTTTGTATGTTTTTATTCTTGGATACATATGAAAGAATGGAAGAACCTAAAGATACTGTACACACAGGAGAATAGACATTTAAATTACACATAATTCCAGCATAGAACAGAAAGTGTGCGCTGCTTTCCGTTCGCGACGGGAATCCATTACAGGTCCAACTTTCCCGATAAAGATACAATCGTATCTTACTCTGGATTCAAAGGCGAGCTTATTCGGTTACAGCCCGATGGTCATCCAAACTGGCTGGGTGACCTGTAACTTGTTGTAGCTCTTTCAACCTTGTCGATGTATTCTAAAAACAGTGCCCGCGTTGTCTGAAATTGTTTTCACAGACCGGATATTACCCTTCGAGAAAAATTTAGGTTTTGTGCATCTTCTGCTTGAGACATCCCACCCCCTCAGTCCACCCAATGGATCTCTATTTCAAATAATTTAAATGATTGTGGGAGCACATTTTAACAAAATTAACACAAATTTGTGCTTATCGCAGTGCGATACACAAGTCTTAACAGAAAAAAATTCAGAACTCTATTATAAAAACGGTTTAACGTTCTTTACTGAAAACGGCCATAAATTTCTTTTCCTTAGTCGGAACTCTCAAAATAAAGATAATGCTTACTTTTGCTCTCCTTATGTTTTTCAAAAATAGTGGCGGATTTCTTGGAATTGTAAGAAATTTGTTTACTATGCTAATTTTGGATACCAGTGTATTTAAACGGCTCGAAAAATGCAAGATTATCTCTACAGCACTGGCAATACTACATACCACTTCCAAATAGATTAAAAACAAAATTATTTCTCAAGAACTGTTGAATAAATTTGGGGTAGCTTTTTAATTCTATTGCATCGCCCTTAATATTTTGAGGAGAGTCTGCCAAAAGACATTGAAATTTGGTGCTGTACTAGATTCTTTTTAGCTAGTTGATTTTCTGCCACTAATTTTTGCGTCGTAACCTAATGCACAAAGAGTATCTTGCCTCTTTTAAGATAACTTCTATGTTAATCTGTAAGTATTTGCTCGTTATGCCCCCTCTTTTGCGCCATTAAATATTTTAAAATGACTTATTTAGTGAAAATCATAACTTTGGATCATACTTTTCTTAAACTTACAGGGAGATCAACTCTTGAAATCTGTTGGCTCTCTTAAAATCCCCTAGACCACCTTTTTCAGCAATATAAAAATTTTCAGACACAAGATTTGGGAGTAATTGAGCTTAATTTAAATATTTTAATTCAAATAACAATGCCAGTGGGGAAAGAATTTGCTGACAACATTTGACTGTTGAATGAATCAGTGAGAATGAAAATAACGAACGTTTCCTTTCTTCCGCTTGAAGCCAATGCATCTCAAATTTAAAATATGATTGAACATTTTTTGATCCTAAAATTTTTAAATAGAAGTTGTTGATGTTTAGAAAATTCGATTTTCCCAGTTTTAATTTAATTTTCAATGTGGTGATAATGTTCGATGAAAATATTTTTAGTGTTTGAAGATAAAATTTTTTAATGTATATAATCACTATGCGGCGGTCTCCATTAAAGGACCGATTTCTTACTAAGCAATTAATGACTTACCTACGTAGGAAAGTACCCAAGACATGGCAATGCTGACGCTTAAGCTCGAGGGAAACTAACCTTTGACATCTCTTTGGTCAAGCTGACGCCGAAGAAACTTGTAAAGTTCCCATGCCAATCTCGGATTTCAAAGTCTATGGGTCAAAAGGGATGAACGGTCTCAACTATGTCCAACAGAAATCGTTCTGTATCATGTCTTCCTTTGAAGGCATGACGTATTCCACCTTTAAATATACACAAAAAGGAGGGACTCGGACTTTCTCTGACGCTATCGGATTCGCTTGGACTCTTTCTAACCTACTATTGGACCTTTCAAGGCTCCAGTATAACGGGTCTCGTGTCGTCATAACGCATCCTTCTCGTAATGCTACCGAAATTAAATAATAGTGTTTACGACAAAGTTGTTAGCAGTCTATGCAGCTACTAAACGGATTTATGCTAGAAAGACATAATTTCACAATAATTATGGAAATAAACCATTGGCATTTTCTTTTAAGCCAAAACCGGGTAAATGCTTTCAGACACAATTGACAACTTGATTTTATTCGCAATTCACTACAAACATTAAAGGTACTGAAAATGTAGTCGTGGACACCTTGTGCTTAAATGAAATCACAATGCCAGGCTTTATATATTATAACGAAATTGCATCAGCACAATTAAATGATGAATTAACTTGTTAAATTCAGAACTTGCATTAAAATTAAAAATGTTAAAGTCCTAATTCTGACTTTGAATTATATTGCAATGTCTCACACAACTGATACTTCACGTTCATATATGCATCAAAAATTTCACTAACTTTGTTTTGACGGTATTCCCATTTTAGCACACCCTGAAATTAGAAACGTAACTACGTCTAAATTAGTTCGCAATAGCTATGTGTGGTCTCGCAAAAACAAAGATTGTACAGTTTGAGCTTATCAATGCTTACCTTGTCACCGCTCTAAGGTGCACAGGCATACGATTGCTCCACTTGATATAACCATATCGACCTGTCACTGAATTTTTCATGTTCATATAGACCTAATCAGTCCGCTTCCACCGATGCGAGAGATCCGTTGCCAAAAGCTCTCGTGTAGCTGAACAGTGCAATGCAAATATTCACTTACTCCACCATTGCAAGAATCTACGTTCTGCATGACCACAATTGATCGCTTTACCAAATGGACAGAAACTACACTTCCTGTCATTAAGCAACTATAGTAGCAGACTCTTTTCATTCAACCTGGATTTCTCCTTTTAGTGTTCCTACTACAATTACAACAAAACAAGGGTGCCAATTCGAATCCTCCCTATTTAAAACATTTGCTGGATTTCTAGTACAGCGAATGCGGGCCATCCTCAAGGCAAAGGGTTTAATCGAAGTACGCTACCGTCAACTAAAGGCAGCGATCATGTGCCATGCAAATGAAAAATTGACAGAAATTCTTCAGACTATTCTTATCGGTTTTCAAGTAGAGTTTAAAAACACTTGGGCTGCACATCAGACCAATGGGTGTACGGGAAAACTCTCCAATTACCTGGTGAAATTTTCATCGCAAGGAAGGCAGAAAGCGATCCAGTTTACAATTTGTTGAACGATCGAGAACTCGCATAAAGCAACTAAAACGCTAATTCACATGGTACACAAACTGTTTTTGTGCACAATGAATTACAAAAGTATACACACACGTGTTTGTGATACGCGTAACAATACGTGTAACCAACGGCCGAATGGTAATCTCGACTAAGTTCGACAGGAATTATTCTGCATCATCTCTTCCTTTAAGGCGTGACATATTCCACATTATACACAAAGAAGCCCAGACTCTCTTGACATAATCAGATTTGCTTAGGTTCTCTCAAATCTACAACGGACTTCCAAGGTTTCAGCATGACAAATGACATGGTGTCTTAACGAAACTTTCTCGTCAGTGATCGGACTATAATATCCTCTACACGCCAAACACACAACCAAACCAGCGGAACTAGTTTGATAAAACGGTTATTAAATTCAACATTTCTCAAGTTTTGTTGATTTAGACCGTCGTTGATATCATTGATATGATAAGTTTTATTGAAATTTTTTTTATTTCAAGCAACACACTACTTTTTGTTATGAACTTGGCATGAACTTTTCAATTAAAAAGCATCCATTTTTTTTGATTCAGAACTATTGACATTTATTGAAGAAATATTTGAATATAATTTATTTCACATAAGGCTATTTGATTTTATGCATTTTTTATTGAAAGATACATTTTGAAAATTGTGACGTTTTGAATATTTTGTTCAGTTACTAAAAATGGTCATGCTTAATGATTTCCCCAAGATTGTATTTATGAAAGTAGTATATATATTAGTTAATTTCTGGTACAGAAGGGGAAAGGCGTAAATCATGCCAGGTTAAGGAGCTTTTGAAGATTTCCGCAAAATTTGTCAGAAAAGAAGCCAAGCAAAAAGTCTTCCTTGAGGATTTAATTTCAATTTATCGCATCTAAAATTTTCTAGATTTCGAAAATTGTGCCCACATTCTCGATGCACTAAATGATTTAAAATGATTTTATAGTTTTGTATTGGAATTTGAAGTCTCGGGTTAAAGTGAACATGAAAATTGACAACATCATAGCCTAACAAAACACAATCTTAAATGATTCGATACGAACTCTTCTTCGCACAGGAGGCAAGGAAAAATAACAATCCTTTTCTTGATTTTGGATCGAAAGATTGTCGATTTAGTCGAACCTTTTTCTTCCAAAGACAATATCAGCATTAAAAAATTTATATCTGACACAAAAAATATATGAGTATGTATAAATATATAAACTCATCAAGTTTTGTTAGTAAAGAAATGTAACTGGTTCTGCTTTAACCCTTATTTGATCAGTCCGTGGAACATCAAACTGGAAGCAAATGAAAAACATTTGAGAATTTTTTGGTAAGGATAACGGTCTTCAACTGCACAATTTAAATGCTTACAGACTTCTTCAGCTGTACAAAAATATTTTTTAACATGAAACATTTTGGACGTTTTTTACTTATTCATTGTTATTTGATTATGTAATTAATGGTAGCAATAATTACCGCAAACAAAAATTGTTTTATACAGCTGTAAAAACCTTTCTCTAAATTTGAGGAAAATTTAAAAAATTTTTTAATGTATTAAAACTATTTTCTCAACATTTTGATAGGAAGTTAAATGATCGTAGCCACGGTGCAAGGTTTGAACACAAACTCGTCACAGCATCTACATATTACAACTGTGGACTTGAGGCCTTTTTGTGAACTTTGTGCAAAAATATGATCGTGGAAAGAGTTATGGATGCAAAAATTTTGGCCATGTACATGCCGATTGTTCAAGAAATCGCTATTCAGCAACATTTAACTACAAATGTGCAACCCCTCCAGATGGAACTGTTCATCTGATTTCACAATTGTCTGGATAAGTCTACGAACAATATGCATATTGCAATTACCCTTGCGAAGAATCTAATCACTGCATTTTGGAGCGCTGGTTCACAAGCCACCATTATTAAAGGAAAACACACCGAAGCGTTGGATCCTTTAAGTACCATTTGCAGAAATTGGCCGAGGCAAAATATAAAGTATGGGTTTTTCCAAGATTCCATAACAATTAAAGACATAACATTGTCTAAAATTCACGAACTTGGATTGCTGCTAACTCCTTTTGTTAATGTTAGTAAGGATTGTTAACAACAGTTTACATTTCGTGAAAATGGCATGATAGCAATTTTGACAAAACATTACTGATGTTTTTGACACGGCCAACTTCTGTAGTTTATCTTTCTCGTATTATAAACGATGAAATTACGGAAGAAGCGGAAGATTTGGAATACTTTAAACTAAATTAAGTGATAAAAGGCTTGTGAGGAAGTAATCGAATATTTGAGAAATTAAGTCGCTCTCTAGAAAAGAACAAATTAAAGCTGTAGAATGAAGATACTTGTATAACAATAAGGGAGAATTTGAGATGAAGCTGATGTTGAAAAGTCTGACTGCAATGACAAATCACTTATGGTTCTTTCTGCAGAACTTGATAAATTCAGAAGTTCTCGATTAATGTAAGAAACTGTTTGAAACTGTCCATGAAGGACCCAACCTGACATTAGTTGCTGCAGACACGATGAAAAAGTGACGCACAAACTGACCACTAGATTGCGCATTGAATTTGTCGTACCCTTTTTCTGCTTGCTCTTTTTTATCCTTTTAGATTTCTAATTTTCTAAGTGGACACCAGCAGAGGTCGTGTGGAGTAGCTGTTTTAATTCAATCTATTGATTATTTAACCCAGTTATGGCATCTATAACATGAGGAGTCTGACTGTCCATAGACATTGAAATTTGGAGCTGGACTGGATTCTTTATTGGCCAGTTGATATTCTGCCGCTAATTTTTGACGTCGTAATCTGTGATGTAAGATCAGCGTGTCTCTTGCCTCTTAAGTTAACTTATGTTAAACTGCAACTGGTTTGTTTTTTTATGTCCTTTTTTGCGCCAATAAATGTTTTGAAATACTTTTTGTTGGTGTCGTAATTTACTTTGTCAATCATTAACTTGCATAAATATATAAAGAGAAATTAATCATACCAGCCTCTATGCTTTGAACAATTAAATCAAATGCAAAGATCTTGCGTATTTAATTATATATTAGTAGAATATGCTAATTTTTGCTTGAAAATTATTTGTATCTATAATATGATCTATAATATGATCTATATTTTAAGCAAAAGATACACCTAATTGTTTAAATTTCATATTAAATAGAAAAAACGTCAGTGAAAACTTTTCTTGCGTAAAAGTAATGACAGACGGTCAATCTTTACACTCTTTAATTAGCGAATTTATTGAATTATAATGGCTTTTCCTGTTCCTGTGGTTTAATAAATCATGAACTTCAGTATTGCAAAACGATTTTTTTTCTGTAATTTATATCCGAAATAACGTTTAAAGGAAGTAAATTTAATTTTAAATGTTAATGAATATATAAGACAAATTTAATTAGTTGGAGTATTTTTCAGGAAATAGTAAGATATATATGTAGGATTTAAAGTATTAGGGAATATAAATATATTCTCCGATCAGTGAGGTTACAAACTACAAACAGCTAATATGTGTCCCCCGGTTGATTGATTAGAATATTAATGGCGCTAGGGCTTTTGGCGAGCTAATTTTATGGTGTGTGGACGACCCCTGGAATGATGGGTTAGGGAAGAAACGATTGTGGCGAGAGAACGCCGGAATGATGGGTTAGAAACGCGGAGAGGAGAGAGACTCCGGTTTTACAGGCGAGAAGTCTCATTTTTCGGTCAACGTGGAGGTCTTAGTGACAATTGAGAGTATGCTCCGCGAAATAACTCGTTAAGTTTTAATTGTAAATCTAATGTTTCATTAAACAGTAATTTCATTCTAATCTGCTTATTCTTTGAATATCAAGTTCCCGAACATGACTTACCCCTAGACACCACTACATATTTTATGGGGGCTCGGCCAGGATAATTTTTTTAATTTTAAAGCAAAAAGCATAATTGATAAATAGTCATTGACCCCACACCCGACCTTTTGCTTGTAGAAAAATTGTCTATCGAAGAATATAAACGAATTCTTTAGTTTGAAGACTAGTGTGTCAGCCTGACACGAATTGATTCGATTGCCAAGGATTACCTTCTTCATCGCGAAGTAATGTGCCATCCTGCCACGAATAACATTTGTTTTTACTTCTGATTCCGCCCTGGTAATAGAATTTCTTCAGTGCATGCCGCCCTGGTATTAGAATTTCTGCAGTGAGTGCCGTCCAGTTCCAATAGTTTCTACAGGGCCTGCTGTCGTGGTGAAATAGTTTCTACAGGGCCTGCTGTCGTGGTGAAATAGTTTCTACAGGGCCTGCTGTCGTGAAATAGTTTCTACAGGGCCTGCTGTCGTGGTCAAATAGTTTCTTCAGGGCCTGCTGTCGTGGTGAAATAGTTTCTACAGGGCCTGCTGTCGTGGTGAAATAGTTTCTACAGGGCCTGCCGTCGTGGTGAAATAGTTTCTACAGGGCCTGCTGTCCTGCTATTAGATTTTCTACAGGGCCTTCCATCCTGGCCAAGTGGAAAGTGCAGTCCCTGCGTCTGAAATTGTAAAGATTTGTGTGTGCGTGAAAGTGAAAAACCTTCAAGATTGTGTAAAGACCTCGTATCCACCATTTTGCACGGGAGCAATAAATATTCACAAGGATAGATTAGGTTGATGGAGTAACCGACTTTTGTGACGTAGGAAAAGAAGGGAGTGTTTCTTCTTTCCTTGGGCAGCTCTGTCAATGTCAGATTTATTTATGTTTACTTATCTGTTACGTTTTTTTTTTTTTTTTTGACAATCTGTATTTTCATGATTTGCCTTTTTGAATCTATATTTTTTAATCTGAGCAAATATTTGAAACTAAATTGATTTTTGTTATCTCTATTCTCTCTATAATTTGTATGAACATATTCACCTAGTTTTGCCATTATATACTTTCATATTACCATCTTTCTTTTTGAAATTGTATTTAATATTAATTTTGAATTATATATCCTAATTTAAATTACTTCATATGTTTTAAATTATTGATGCATGATATATTCTTTGAATTTTACATTGGTTTTGAAATTTTTAATTGAAAAATTTTATTTGCATAACTTTTATACATTTAGTAGAAGTGTGGGTAAAATTTAGAAGAGCTAGCATCCTATACCTTTCATATAGTATTTAGTACTATACCTGTTATTCTCCAGTACAATAATTGTATAAATTCTTAACTCCTTAATTAAAAAGGGGAAAAACGTGTCATTCTTGTTAAAAGGGAAAAAGATTTGTTAGCTACAGAGTTAGGTTTAGATGCGACAGTCGACATGAATAAGACAATGTTAAAAAAATTTAATAACCAAAAGTGCAGGGTACGATAATCAAGATGCCAAATTGATGTACGAAGGTATCATTGAAGAGAGAAAGGAGAGAGAATTATTAGAAGAAAGGAAATGACGGGATAATTTAGAGTTCGAGAAACTTGGAATCGAAGCTCGGATCGGATCAAAACAGTAAATATTGAGTAGGAATAATCGTACACCTAGTAATGAATTGAACAAACCCCTATCTAAATTTGATATGAAAGATATCGGCTCGTATTTAATATTGTTTGAGCGCCAAGCATGTATGATAAATGTGCCGAAAGAGTTTTGGGTCTCACACCTGTTAGGCCTACTCCCACAGGAAATCACACAGTTGATCGCTAGAGAACCTGAACAAGAGGAGAGGGATTATGACCACGTGAGGTCTTTGCTTTTGAAAAGGTTTAAATTGACCCCAGAGAAGTTCAGGCAGCTATTTGTTACACATCAGAAAAGTTCGGATAAATCATGGCGTGATTTCTACCAAGAAGTTTAAACATTCTTCAAAGGATGGATTGAGAAGGATTGAACGTAAAAACATTTGACAAACTACGGGATCTGATGATAACTGACCAGATGAAGAAAAGAGAGCCCCCGTTGAATTCAAAGAACGTCACCTAGATGAATGGCCAAGTATCAACTGCCCGGTTGAATTAGCGGAGAGACTTGAATTTGAGGATGTCCGTAGTACGTTGAAACAGAAAACACATACTTTAACACCTGTTCGAAGACCTGAAGTTAGGGAATCGAATCAAGGGGAACATTTCAGAAAATTTGATAACCACAATACAAGGAGAACAGGAAATTTTTCAAACCTGAAAGATATTTAGACACTCCTCCGAGTAAAGATTTTGATAGAGCACCTAGGAGATGTTGCATATGTCATTCCTTAGATCATTTGAGCTTTAATTGTCCTAAAGCAATGAAAGAGATAAAAAGAGAACAACCCAATCCCCAAGTACAAAGCTGTTCTGTCACAACCTCAGAAAGGACTACACTTAAAAAGCATGTTAGACAAAGAAATTGTATCGGCACATATAGATACTGGTAGTGCAGTTAGTATGATCAGCGAAGATGTAAGCACGAAGATTGTTGACCATTCAAGGCTAACCAAAATAAACACTGTTGTACGGTTTAGGACAAACTGAAGTAAAAACCAAGGGCTCCTTCGAGGTATGATTTCTAGGTAGACATTTTGGGACATGCTTCTTTGAATTTCACCCAAGAGGGTGTTATATTCCATAAGCATGAGGAAAATGCATGTCTAATGCAAATATCCGGAGTACATCCTGAGGATGAGTTAGATTTCAGTCACATCCTTGACTCGCAAGTGAAAAATTATCTAACCAGAATAATTTCATCGTACAAACCTGAGAAGACTGAATCCACAGATGTGACGAGGAGGATAATACTGTGATCGATGATATCCCAGTCTATCAACCAGCACGTCGGTTGTCGTACGCGGAAAAGAAAAGTGTGAACAAACACACTGAAGAATGGCTCGAACAAGGAATAGTCAGACCAAGTGCATCCGAGTATGCTAGTCCCATAGTACTTGTGAAGAACGAGAAAACTTGTAATAAGAACAGGAAAAAGGCTCCCGAGTACCAAATTGATGATTTGGTAGCGGTCCAACGTACACAATTTGGTGGAGGCCTTAAACTTAGACCCAAATGTTTTGGACCATATCAGATTACGGAAGTGAAACCTAGACAGATATACAGTTGAGAAAGTAAGGGATCACGCTGGGCCAAATGTAACTGCTACTTCCGCTGATTTAATGAAGTATTTTTCTCATTAATAGAATAGTAATTACAAATGTATACATTTAATTTTAATAACTATAGAGTATACCCTTCACTTTATGTCTTATGCATGTTGTGAACTTTTTCTTATGATTACATATCGTATTAAATCACAAAATATAAGAGCATTCTCAAGCGTTGCGACAGTCAGGATTGGCCAAGTTTGTAGGATTTAAAGTATTAGGGAATATAAATATATTCTCCGATCAGTGAGGTTACAACCTCACCAATAGAAAGCGCTACCAGCGAATACATGTATCCCCCCGGAATGGTGAGTTAGGGAAGAAACGATTGCGGCGGAGAACGAGATACGCGAGAGGAAGACTCCGGGTTTTACAGGCGAGAAGTCAAGTTTTTCGATCAACGTTGAGGTCAATAGGCTTAGCGACAATTGAGAGCATGCTCCGTGAAATAACTCGGTTTTAATTGTAAATCTAATGTTTCATTAAAAAGTAATTTCATTCTAATCTGCTTATTTCTTTGAATATCAAGATCCCGAACATGACCTACCCCTAGACACCCCTACATATATATGTTATTTTAGTTTTTTTACTTTTAAAAACTATTTAATTTAGATCGTATTACTTGCATTTTGACCTTTTCACTGAATTTAAATGAATTGACAATAGCAATTTTGGCTTTATTCGAGATACTTGTAACATTTCTTTAATCCGTGAAGTAAAAACTGTTTCCATTACGGGATTCCTATGCTGTTGAACTTAATACAGCTCAAATGCAGAAAGGGAGAATAGTCCGTGGTATCGGAATAAATGGAACTCATTATTTTTGTGAATTTCTACTCTTTAATATATAATTTTAAGGAAATCAATTTTTTGGATTAATCCTTAAGGAGACGAAATACGGCACACATTTTTCAATAAAAATGCATCCATCCATTCAAATAGAAGCGAATGGTGTAATTAAAGTCTTCTCTTTATAAAATAGCAAAATCGGAATACATTATTAAAATGTTGAGCTTTTTTCCATGTAAAAAATATAGAATCGAGTGTCACGTAAGCTCTTTAAAATTCGATAAATATGATGTCCATCCACTGAAAGACTGGAGAACTATCAACATTTTAAAAGAAAAATAATACGCATAAAAATATTTTACTATATAGGTAAGGGGCCGAGGTATAATACCAAAACATAGTTACTCGAGGACAGTTTTCATCCCATTTTATATTAAACCCGCATTAGAAGAGTTGCATATATGCAAGTTATCAATCCTCCATAATATAAAACAAATTAAAGAAATTTAACGCCGCTTATGCCTTTATTTACGTGAATAGGCTTACTAAAATCTCCACGTGATTCAGATAACCCTTCCGAGAGGAACTGGAGCAATATACGTTTCAATTAGTCCCAAAGGTGTTCTATGGAATTTAGACGGAATGTCTAGAAAGCCAATCTAGGTTTTGCACATTTATGGTTTGACGAAATGGGTGTTCAAGTCTCGATGTGTGAAGAGAGCAGGTATCCTGCTGGAAGAAAGATGGACAGTCTTCAAACATTGAATTCGCTTCTGTTTCTTAAAAGTAATTTTTTATAAGTGAAAGTCCTCTAAAATGGTCACAATCTTCTAAATGATCTTTAGGTTCTCTTGACCGATGATTAATAAGGAGAAAGGCATTGAAGTTGCCTTACTTTTAATCGAGTCGCAAATTTGGGTCGTCGGGTATAAACGACAAAAGCGTGGCCCCCATGGTTTACCCTCCATCAATATCTCTTTTAAAATATTTATTGGCAGTTTTCAAGGAGTCGTGCTTCTTTTACGAGTGTTAATCACAAATTCTCCTCAAATACAGCAAAATTTGATCAGCAGAATTAACAGTTATTAAACATTTTGAATGCGTCCATTCGTCGACTTATCAAATGTTCCACACATATCAGATTTACAACAATGTTAAAATCTTCATTGTGTCATAATATCTGACAAAACCTATCTTAATTGAGTCTAAAGGTATAATATAATTCACTTTAAGGGTCCCTTTGTCTGATATCTGTCCAGTGAGTTGTCCAACTGTCTTGCCTTGTCGGAAGAATAATTTCTTTTCGAGTCCACTCCGAGCATTTTGTTCGTAGATTTTAATCGCAATAAAAAATATTGATAACAAAATATCAAAAATATTGATAAAATTTTTTATCAAAAATATTGATATACAACATCTTCAGTTGATATACCGTGTTTTTAATTACCGTATTTTCCTGTATATAATTCGCAGTGGCGTATTATCCGTATAGCCTTTTTCGAGTAAAAAAAAAAGAACATTGTATAATCCACGGCAGTTTTCACGGCGAATAATCCAAAATATAAATTGCCGATAATGAGACACGTAAAATAAAAAATAAAGAATATAATTAAAAATAGAAGTAAGACATTGTACAGAGGACAAAATTTATTATGAAACGCATCTATTTATCGTACAAAATATTATGATTCATATTTAATCTCAATAAAAACAAAAAATTCTTTGCTACTGCCATCTATGTTTTAAGTTAAGCAAAACATTGGACGCGGAAAAAATCTTTTTTAATTTAGCAAGTTAACAGCAAAAAAATTACGATCCCCCCCCTTTTACACCTATATACACTTTCAAAATAAATTTTTTCATCATTCAAGGTAATCTTTTTTAACAATTAAAAGCCTTCAAAACCTGATTCATTAGATTCGGAAATGAATCAATTTATCAAATCTTTGCGTAACTCATCCGAGTCTCTAGCTAGTAAAGAGTCTTCATCGTCAGAGTAATTTTTGACAATATTAAATATTTTCGAAAAGCGTTCTTTACTGTAGTTTCCGTGACGTCATTCCACGCTTTCAGGACCCAGTTGGAGACATTTTTATACGATGCCCTCTTCAATTTTCCCGTTTTTGTATAGTTCTTTTCTCCATCGGACATCCATTGTTCCCATACCTTTCTCAATTTTGATTTGAAAGATCCATTAATACCGACGTCTAAAGGCTGCAATTTTTTTGTCAGTTCTCAAGGTATTATGGCTATTTTTGCAGACGCGGACTTCAGAGCATTATTTGCGTTTTTTCACTCGCATGTGCTTTCATGGAGCTCATAATTAAAAATGCCTTAACAGTAAATGACGTTCTTTCATATCCAGTAGTATTTATAGGAATACTACTTGCTTCTTAAACGTCGACGGATCTGGTAAGAGGAATATCAAATGATAATGGAACTTTGTTCATATTAAAAATCAAATCTTCTGTAAAATTATTTTCAACAATAATTTGCTTGCAAAATATCAAGAAGTCGTAATTTTTTTCCCCAGTCATCAGTTAATTTCTGTCCGACCGTTGAACGATTACGAACGACTAAATTGTTTCTCTTCATAAACCGGTAACACCACGTGGGCCCACCAGAGAAGTTAACAATATTCATTTCGCGTGCAATAACTTGAGCTTTCATTCTGATGTTGACTGTCGAGACTGCTTTTCCATCGACCCTTTCTTTTAAAATCCATTTATTTCTGCCTCTAATTCTGGCCAGTGAGGCTTTCCTCGACGATCTTTTACGTCTATCGTAATTTTCGAAGTTGGTCTTGTTCTTTCTCCACAAACGAATATTCGATTCATCAACGTTGAAAAATCTTATGGCTTCCCAATTTCCGACTTCGTTAGCCTTCTCTACAGCTTTTAGTTTGAAGTCTGCAGTATAGCTAACACGCTTTCTCTTCATCATGATAAAAACTTTCAAAGGACGTAACAGCTCCAGTCAAGACAAAGTTGTAAATGACGCCAGCGACTTGTAACTGTTATTTCCTTCCGAGGAACCGAATTCGTTCTTGAACGTAATTGGACAAAAACTAATTATGGCAGTAATACGTCAGCCAAGTCGTGAAAGCGCCATCTATTATTTATTTTACAAAACATAAGCGGCATTTCTTTCAAAACTTTGTTAGCTTGTATGATGGAGAATGTTTTTTCTCAGATAATCCGCGGTGGCGTATGATACGTACAACAAAATTTGAAACTTTTTTAACACATAAAACGCGGATTATATACAAGAAAATACGGTACGATGTGGTGTACGTTTAACTAATAATAAATGGTGAATTTAGTTGTAGTCGTGTAGAAATGAAACCCTTTAGAAGGAAATAAAATAAGTTCCCGCGCGAAATATCTTTAAACACAGATATATATCAGAAATGAGAACTTCAATTTTTAGAGAACATTTTCTGTATTTACTTTGTTAAAATCTTCAAAGAAAAAAAATCTTGTATATCATTGAACTATGGTATTAAAAACATACTTATAAATACAAAACACTAAAGGAAATACAAATGTTGGTTAACAAGGTTTATTGAGAAAAATGAATTGTACAAAATGGATAAAAAAAGAAAATTAAAATATGATTCAAAACTCCAGAATCCCCTTTTATACAGTTCTTTAAACCAAAATCATAAATCACACTGTAGAATTGGTTGGAATGAGCAGAAAGCACTTGGATACCCTTTCTTTTGTTTGCAATATCTTTTCTCTCTCACTAGAGCTTGAAATTGAGTCTATTTTAAATGGTAAAAAAAGTGAGTTTGCGATCAAAAGAGTTTCTTGCTAATCTTTACGATATTCAGCACGTTTTTTGTTCAAATAAGAGGAAAAAGCCAGCCCCATTTTTGAAAGCATCGCTATGAAATTGTATAATTATTTCATCTTCCAGAAATTCATAAGTTCCTAAAATAAAAAGAAAAAAAAATTATAAATATTTCATGTGTTTTAACCAAGATATATACAAATAATTAAAGGAAAATAAGTACTATTAAAACGTTTATGTAAAATATCTAGTTATGGCAAATTCTCTTAAAAAATCCTAAATCTTGGAAATATTCTTCCTGGATTCTTGTTTATTGTTTCTTATCCCTCTTGATCGATAGAAACATCTAGATCCAGTCCATGAACCCGTGTGCGTTTTTAAACAAAGGAGATCTGTAGCAGGACTTGTGAGCAGCTGGCTCTTATGGCAATCAATACAAGACAAGATATGGGCAGGAGCGACTCGGGTTACATTGCAATTCGGACAAGGGAGTAAACTTTAAGATCCGTCGCATGCAGTTGAGCTCGATTATGTTCAATGCTGAGCCTAGCAAGATTTGGAGAACTACCCGAACGACGTTACATCTCAGGAGGCACTTTTCACCCACTTCCATCTCTGCCCGAAGTGACCATTCGATCAAAAAAGTTATCGTAGTAATATTTTCTTCTGTTGGAAATAGCTTATTGTGTCTTCATTGCTTGGAAAACTTCGGATTTTCTTCACTGCAGCAAAGTGTTAGGAAAATATAGCTAACAGTGTAAAAAAAAGAAAGAAAATAGCTTCTAAATTCTCAAATTAATATTAACATACTTACGATACTTGGAAATAGCGTCCTATATTTCTCATATCGCGAACCCACAAGTTAGAATTTGACGTTTTATCTGCGTTTTTCATAGTTTCTTTAATCAATAAACATTCGCGATTTCATTACCTTTGTACGCGTGTTGAACTTTTCATTTAAAGATCTAAGAATACGAGCTATCAAATTGTTTAGAAGGAGTAACTTACTGACGGAATCGTATTCCATACGCCCACATAACTTCTGCTCTGCAATAAATAGATAATCCTTGGAACAGTCATCCGATTGCTCTAGATCAAAAGTGTAGAACTTGATCTGCAATGCACACACTTGGAAGGAGGATTTCTTCACAGTGTACTTACAATCTGCGTCGTCAGGATATGAGCCAGATTGGTAACCAGGGCTAATCACTTGGAAACTCTCACTGCTGAATGTCTGTTCACAGGCTAAAGCAAAAAGGTGAAAAACAATTATCGTTATTTTATATATTGTTCTTTTTGGCTTATATGGGATTAAAACTAACTAGAGCTGATTGGGGAAAATCGATTGCATAGGAAAACTGTCATTCTCTGGTTAGATGTACCCCAAGATTATGTAGTAGCAGGATTTTCATTCGATTCACCAGCTAAAAACCATTACTACTTACTATTTTTTTGCTGTATTTGATTATCACTGGTGTGTGTTACAATAGTACCTATAATTACAATCTTTTAAAAGAAGGCAAAAAAAGCAAAAAAACCTAAATTTAAGGCATCAGCAACTAGTATTAATCGATAATTGCTACATTTAAATAATTTTAACAATCGGGTCAGTGCATCAGTTGTTCATCTATTTGAATTTCATCGTTGTCAGCAAGACTAACCGTACTCAAAAGGATTTGATTAAAATCGTGCTAAAATATGGCATTTTTTTGCAAATGCATTACTTTATTTTTGGTTAGACATTTTGTTTGAGGCAAATTTCAAAGGCAACTTGATTTGGGTAAGACTTTAAGACGGATACCGATTTACACGCTCGACGCGAGAAAAGATGGATATGAAAAGACTGTAAACTTTATGTAATTAAACGTTTAGCCTTATAAATTAGGGACATAACTGTGTTAAATAGAAATTTAACATTATGTCATTTAACTTTGGTGACGTCTTGATTTTTGCAAAACTTGCACCCTGGATATTAAACGTTCGTCTTATAGACTACCCACCCCTGCAGACGCACACACAGTTTGTACATTCTTTCCATCTAAGAAACGAAGAATTACGTAATATGAATGCAATTATTATACAAAAAGGCTATTTGTAAAAAGCACACTTTAAACATCGGTTAAGGGAACAAACTATGCTTTTACTTTGTTTCTATTTTTTAATTGAAATCTATAAAAAATTCTCTTAAGATACTCATTTGTTGGAAATAAAGGAATACATAATATACTTGTTTGTAATTCGTAGTCCGAGTCGAATGCTTAGTTACAGAGAAATATTAATTTAAAAAGTTAGTTATCTAGAGTTAATAATACTTGAGTGGATTTTGAATATATACTGAGATGCTTAAAAAAGTTTAAATAGAATAGTGTCAGTTTTAGTTGTGTGTGGTTAGAAATCCGAATTCAGATAATGTTACGAGATTTCAAAATATTTGGTTATAAATGTATTAAAAATCTAGTAAACAAAATAATGATAGTATATTTTTGGAAATATATTTTTTTGCAATACTCCTTTTTATCGTTTAAGACATTTATAAGTGTAAATTGTACTTTTTTTTTTGTAAAGTTATAACTTCTTCTCTTTAAGATAAATTGTAGATATATTGGTACACATTCTCTTAACTGTTTTCCATTATTTGTAGTATGCATGTTATTGAAGATTCATAAATATTACTTCATTCCTAAAAACAAACATTCATGCAGCTTACTTTTGTTTTCTGGTGGTGCACAACCTGATGTCAATTGTTTCACTTCGATTCGAAATCCTGAAAGTTGTTGATAACTGTCAGTCTTAAAGTAAAGAACTAACTCGTTCTTGTCTTTCGGGAAATCTACTAGAACTGCAGAAGAAAGAAAAGAAAACATTTGTAAGCGGTTTCATGTTGCATAACACAACATGCGAAATCCAATTGTGAATTTCAACATTTATTAAAACCGCTTTACTTTTAGAGCAAGATTTTTGTTCCTATTATTACTAATACTTTTGAAAAAAAAAAGACGAGCAAATTTTTTAAAAGGTATGTACTGCATTACTAAATGAAGGTTACATATTAATACCAGGGAGATTATCATTGATTTTTTGTGTGTCAAAGTGATAATTATGCTTTCATGTAAGAATTGTTTGTGAAATATCATTTACAAATAACAGCATGAAAATTTATTAAGAGCAATACTCGTTTTTTAAGTCTACGTAAGAAGCAATTCACGATTCCCTTAAAGTAAAGCAACAGACACTCGGTAAGCTTTTAAAACACATTCTATTACTATTTGTGTGTCTTAATTGGCTCTAATTGCTAGGGTAATAATAGTTTTATTACAAAAAGTGCCAGTTCTTTTTTTAAAAAACAAATAAACCACAATTTTGTTTAAAAATGTCTTTCACAATTGATCTGTTGAATAAGAAAATGTTTAGTTTGCTTAACTTAAAATACTTAAGCAAAAAACCCGCATTTTTTAAATAAAAATCCTCAAATTTTTACTTTTATGTACGCTGGTGTAATTAACCGTTATATAACTAAGCAATCCTTTCTAATGCTAAAATATTTTTGAAACCTCAGAATGTATTTCGAGTTTGTTTCCCATGCCATGAAGCCAAAGATACTCTTGAAAAACTAGGTGATTGGATAGAATTTTAGTTTTCATTATAAAGGGTGTTTTTTTAGAGGTATAGAACTTGCAATAAAACCACGATGTATTATTCGATTGACATGAATTTTTTTTATTCGAAAGATAATCTTGTGGCATTACATTTTAAAAATGATTTCTGGCATAGGACTGCCACGGCTGGCTTGGATGTAGTTCAATCTGGACGTCCAATTTTCGATGACTTTTTCCAACATTTGTGGCCGTATATCGGCAATAACACAGCGAATGTTGTCTTCCAAATGGTCAAGAGTTTCTGGCTTATCCGCATAGACCAATGACTTTACATAGCCCCACAGAAAATAGTCTAGCGGTGTTAAATCACAAGATCTTGGAGGCCAATTCACAGGTCCAAAACGTGAAATTAGGCGGTCACCAAACGTGTCTTTCAATAAATCGATTGTGGCACGAGCTGTGTGACATGATGCGCCGTCTTGTTGGAACCACAGCTCCTGGACATCATGATTGTTCAATTCAGGAATGAAAAAGTTAGTAATCATGGCTCTATACCGATCACCATTGACTGGAACGTTGTGGCCTTCATCGTTTTTGAAGAAGTACGGACCAATGATTCCACCAGGCCCATAAAGCGCACCAAACAGTCAGTTTTTCTGGATGTAACGGTGTTTCGACATACACTTGTGGATTAGCTTCACTCCAAATGCGGCAGTTTTGTTTGTTGACGTAGCCATTCAACCAGAAGTGCGCTTCATCACTAAACAAAATTCGCTTATGAAAATCGGGAACAACGGCAATCTCGTTTTGGGCCCATTCGACGAATCTACGCCTTGCTTGATGATCGTTTTGATGAATTGCCAAACCAAACTGAGAATAAATCGCTTGACAGCTGTTAAATCAGTCGCCGTCTTGGAAAGTAATGCCAACTTAAACTTCTATACCTGGAAAAAAACACTCTTTATTTATTACAACTTGGCGAATTACTTTCTGTAGATATTATGACCGAGCTCTCGAGCTTAATACAGAAAAAAAGCACTATTAGCGTCAATATTCCCGTTGCTAAGTGTAGGAGCTGAACTAGGATTTTATGATCTAGGTTTGTCACATCCCTATACTTTATACTGTACCTCTTTGGCCATCTCTCTTGCCACAATATCGGGCACCTTTCACTTCCAGATAATCCCTGTCACAATTGGCCGGATTCTCAGAGGCGACATCGAAGTGTGAGAAGAAGAGTTCAACTTGGCAAATCCCCGGTCCATGTCGCACAATCCGGTACTCGCAGTCTGTGTTGGGTGGATACAAGAGAGGAAAGTTTTCACTCTGGATAGTGTTCATTGCATCTGAGTAGGTACCACACTGCCGAGAATTGGCTGGTCCTAAGAAGAATAATTGCGGTCATTAGCAGTGAATGCCAATACTTGAATAAAATACTTGAAATCTTGGTGTCTTGAATTAAATGATTTTATTTTTCTTTTATAGTATATTGGTTATTAACATGGATTATAAACCTAAAGGAAATATTGGAGTGAAGGAATATATTACTCTCTGTGCAGTTTGTGATAATTAGATAACATTTCCCCCCAAAATGCATTTTTAAGAAAAATTGACTCGCATGTTAATAACGAGGGCAATTCGGAAACTACCCGCCGTTTGGGCTTGGCACTGGAAGTACATTTTGGAGCACCCTCAATCGAATGTACGAGTAATCTCTAAATCAGGAAACTTACTAGGCGAGTGCGTGTCGTAGGGCCAAGAATTTTCTAGTTATAACGTTACAAAATGAGTACCGCCATAGAAAATCCCGCAAAATGTAAGGTGCGAGGAGTGATAAGATTTCCTTTGGCAAAAATAATCTCTTATCACAGTGGATAACCATCCTGAATTGTGTGCCGTATACAAGCCAAACATCATGAGTAAAGATGTAATGCGTCAATGGATGCGCTGTTTCAAGGACGGAAGAACAAACATCCATGAGGAATCACGGAGGGAAAAGCCATCTGTAGTGAATGCTGATATAATCAAAGAAATTAATGAAAAAATTCGTTTGCTCCGTAATTTCATAATCTCCCAACTCTGGAACACTGTCCAAACATTTCTCGGACAGTTTTGTATGAGACAGTCATGGGAACCTTAGGCTACCGGTAATTCTGTGCTCGATGGGTACCAGAAATGCTCACGTAGTTCCACAAAACTAATCGAATGGGCACTGCCTTGGAATTTCATTTCCGATTACATACGGATGAGGACATTCTAAAATGAATAGTAACTGGTGACGAAATTTGGGTAACGTATGTCAAAGCGGAGACAAAACAACAGTCTATGACATGGGGTCATACAAGTTCTTCAACCCGGCTGAGTCAAACTTTGTCAGCGAGAAAGCTGATGGTTACCGTCTTTGGGATGCTCCAGAAATCTTGCTTATCGAATTCATGACACGTGGAACAACAATAAATTCCAAAGTTTACTGCCACACGTTGAAAAAACCGAATAGAGCCACCCAGAACAAACGTCGCGGTTTACTGAATTCCAGCGTTGTGCTTCTGCACGGCAATGCGCGTCCTCATACTTCTGCAGCAACACTAGTGGTTTTGCGCAAATTCAAATGGGATGCATTTCCACATCTTCCCTACATCCAGGACTTAGCTTCTTCTGATTACCATCTGTTCACTGCAATAAAGAAGTTGCTTGGGGGACAACATTTCGCTAACGATGAAGATCTGAAAAACTTTGTGACACATTAGTTTAAATCGCAGGCGGCCACTTTTTACACAGAAGGAATTGGTAAAATGGTATGACAAGTGTTTGAATAACGGGGGACACAATTTTGATAAATAGAGAAGAGTTGTACTTTTGATATTGATACGTGAAAAAAATTTTTTCGCCTCTGTCCTGGTTTGTTTTTTTGAAGCGATTCGGAGGTTATTTTCCAAATTGCCCTCGTACTTAAGTTAACTTTTAGTATTCTTTTTATAATTTTAAAATTCTTTTTTGTTCTAATGACAACGAAGACCAAGTTTGAAAAATAATTGAATGACCTGCCATGTCTTCAATTTTAATTCCATTTGAATATTTTTAGGGGACGTTCCTCCGTACTTGTATTTATTCTGTGTAATGAAACCCATTTCATTAAGAAACAATAGACAACAACTATAAGTTAACCTATGAATTTTTCAACCTTCGAATTTCTGGCTGCCTGTGTAAATGATGCAAATAAATAGAATGCAATAAATAAGACAAAAAAAGAGCACCTTAACCATACAACACTTTACCACTTATTGTTGACAGCAAAATAGTTATTCTAAAAATATGAAAATTGCCTTATTTTTTTATTGTTGTACTAAAAAGTAGAAAATATTTTTCACCGAGCATAAGAATTATAGAAGTAATATAGGCTGAAGATAAAAAAATATCGGAAAATTAATCTAAAATGAATATTATTTGGCAGAAGAAATTCAAAATATCTTTAAAAGTTAAAATGTTTTTATAAATGTGATTAAAATTTTTCAGTTTACTTAAGAGTATTTTTATACGTATTGCATACTTTTGTAAATTTTGTTGAAACAAAAAACAGTAAAAGTGTGAATCATGTTTAGTTTTAATTTTAAATTATAGTTTGAAGGGAAAACTAAAAAACGCTTTTATAGTTAGTGATTCGAACACAAAAAAGCAAAAAAAAAAAAAAAAAAATCCTTAATGCAAGAATAAAATGATTAATGAGAAAATTAATGTCATTGGGATAAAAGCGTGAGGTGCTTTATATTGTTATAATTTCTTACTAGTTCTATTCCGAAATGCTCAGTCAGTTTAAAAATGTAGGTCAAAGCACCCCACGCTTTTATCCCAATGACATTAATTTTCTCGTTAATCATTTTATTCTTATATGAAGAATTATTTTTTTGCTTTTTTGTTCGATTCGCTATAAAAGCGTGTTTTTTAGTTTTTTTTTTCAAGCTATAATTCATTTTTTTTAGTTCGATCTACAATAAAAACCTGTTTTTTTTAGTTTTTAAAACTAACATTTATTCTTTGTTAAATTTTTATCCTTGAGTTTGATATTTGGGGCCAGAATTATGTGGCTGCTGGAATTGGTCCTTGCTCTTCAATGGATATTAATTAATGGATCTGAAGGGTATTTATTCTCTCCGTTAACGAGGCCTCGGATTAGTTCCATATCGTTATATTTCAAAGATTCCGTCTCTATAGATACGGGTCTAACTAATAAAAGTGTGTGAAGAAGAAATACTGAATGTCAATTGTATTATCACCTTTTAAACGTATTTCTATAATGCTAATTCGTATCGTCACTTCTAAATGTATTGCTTTTTAAAAATAAAAAACATTTAGTAGTTAGATAATACATTATTTTTATTCACACGCACGAGTCTTTATTTTTTTTTCATTTCCATCTTCAGAAAAACTACGCACCCACCCATCCTACCTTTTTTTCATATAAAGAACACATTTTTTTGTTTTATTTCCTTTTAACCAGAAGCCTATTTTGCGGTTTTAGGGTTACACCTTAATCTTTTAGTTGATAAATCTGGAATTAGTCGCCAAATCTTGAAATGGCATATGGAATTAGTCGCCAAATCTGAAAATATTTTATGCAATTATTCGCTAATTCTAGAAACGATATAATGAATTAATAGCCAAATTTTGTAAATTCTTAAAATCCTCAATTATTAAAATCCTTATCAGGACAATGAAACAAAATTATGAAATTATTGTATTGCCATGGATTCTTGACAAGTGCGCGAAATTTCGAATTAGTCTGACCTTTTAAAGTGGGTAAAAATAAAGTTAAGAGATTCCATTACATACAAGTAAAACTGATAAAAACGTGTTGCAATTTTTATTACACTAGCAAAATAGTGTTTGTATTTTTTATTGATAAATATATTTCTACCTTTTTAAACTTTACATCATAATTAATTTCTACGTTTCCTATAAATTGGTTTTTTTTTTTACTTTCAAAACGGAGGTCCAGTTGAAGTAGAGTCGAGGTTTTCCCTTTTTATCGTTTACGAAATTTATCACCAGATGGCACTTTTACAACGGGAATTAAATTTAATAAAATTGAATTGATTGATACATAAGTAATTAAAACATGAAACATTGAATATGTCATTGTAAAAAACACAACTGTTCAAAACTCGGTGCCTCTAAAACACCAAGAAAAAAATGATAAAAAACTGATTATAAAATTTCATTTTTACGAACACAAGGAAAAAAAGTTAAATAAAAAGAGGGAGTTCAAACAAATTAAGTTTGGGAAGAGTTGGAGATTAGAACTTGGATTTCAGTTTGGAATTCATTTTGCCTTTATTGCTTATTCTGGTAGACATAGTTGGACAAAAGCAGCAAAACAAGTAATATAAAAAAAATTAAGTCAATTCCTACTTAGATCGACAAAGAAAAAATTTATTTTAGCTACTTTTTATTAAATAGTTACAATTAATATAAATGCGTATATACATATGACAGAATCACAACATTAAGTGGTAAATACTTTTTATTCATTATCATTAAAGTATCGTATTGTCATCCAAAACAATTGTGCACATAAAATTTCAGTTCAATTGAATGCTTTAAAACGCGAGAAATTTTTTTTTCAAGTTTTGACTCAAGCCGCCATTAAGGTCGCTAATTCGCCAAAAATGATGCCAACGTGGCTGTATTTGTAATTCTTTAAATAATTAGTTTTAGTCAGTTGATTTTTATTAATTATAATTTATTTTGTCATCAAAAATAATCATGTTTATAAAAATTTCAGCTCAATTGAGCGCTTTAAAATATATTTCATTAACGATTGAAAATTCCACCAAGATAAATAAACAAATATATGGAGAGTGTGAGCTAATAGTTGGAATTGAAAAAAAAATGTATTTGTGTGTGTGGGGTTCGAGTAAGACAATTATATAAATTTTTATTTTGGAAAAATGTTTACCAATTGGTCTGTAGCAAGAGTTGCGTATCTGACGAACGCGTGCTTCGAATCCTCTCCTGCTGCTCACTGAATCGGATCTGAAAACCATCCTCAGAATATCTCCGTCTCCGTAAGATAGAACTGAAACAAAGAGCAATCACGTTTGGTTAGAAGTCAAAATAAAAAATCTAGTTTTATTAAATCTAGTTTTATTTAAAAAAATCTAGTTTTATTTAAAAACTAGTTTTATTTAAAAAAATCTAGTTTTATTTAAAAAAATCTAGTTTTATTTAAAAAAACCTAGTTTTATTTAAAAAAAATCTAGTTTTATTTAAAAAAAATCTAGTTTTATTTAAAAAAAATCTAGTTTTATTTAAAAAAAATCTAGTTTTATTTAAAAAAAATCTAGTTTTATTTTTATTTAAAAAAATCTAGTTTTATTTAAAAAAAATCTAGTTTTATGTGCTTTCACTATGTAAAATATCTTTGCAGTATTGTTTCATTTAGCTTTCCCTTTCATTCATAGCACAAGAAAAGTTATAATTTCAAAATTCTGCAAATCGAAAGAAATAGAAATGATACAATAATGAAAAGTAAGAGGGCAAAAACTTCGGCGAACTAACTACGTTTATTATTCCTTTTAATAACTTGTGTTGAAAACGGGCGTTGCTACCACCGTATCAATGATACGGGGCTCCAAGCTATAGGGGCCCCAACATGTGTAACTACAGTCCCACTAATAGGGCTTCCATATCTAAAAAAGAGCCCCGAAGAAAATTTGATACTGGGCTCCGTCAGAGTTAGCTACACCACTGGTTGAAAACAAACATCTTTTTCACATAAAATGAATGTATTTTATGCTACAGCAGCGGAAAAAAACTCTTAACAAATTGGTTTTTCTTTTCTTTTTTTTTCTAAGGCTGTGAATATTATGCATTCATATTTATAAGGATATGAATGCATAATTTGAACTAAGATGTTTTATTTATAAAACATCTTAATTTTTAATAACAATTGTTTTCCTAGAGTTTGTAAAGGTCTTGCCAACGCGACTAAAGGTGTGGAAGAAATGGATGGAAGCTTCGCCATATTCAAAAATAATTCAATTTATTCCCAGTACTAACCCCAACACAAATTCAACCAACCAACTTTAAGAGAGATACACCTAATTATTAAATATGAAGACACAATGAGGTACGCAAGATACGAGAAGATTTTAAATACTTAGAACACTTACGTCAATTCAATAGCTCTGACTTCTTAGCTACCTAATCTAGAATAAATCTTAAGCGACAGATCTTCAACTTACAACAATTATCAGCTACTAAATATCTGCGCCTCACTTCAAATTGAATTAATCACTGCTCTGCTTGCAGTCTACCCTATCTCTCTTTGAGACTAGACTTTCTATACTAGTCTCAATTTACATGATCACGTTTTCTTCTTCGGAAGAAAGCTAAATTATAATAAAATAATTTTTAAAGACCAAATATTCCCCAAGAAGATAGATTGCGGATAGACCCGTCACAAGTTGCAACACTTAGACATTCATGTATGAGGGCAAGTTCTTTTACAACAGTGGTCTTCAAACTTTTTCAACTCTTGGAACCCCTTGAACTTGAAGGTGTTTTTGTGGAGCCCCTAGAACTAGAAAGTGTTTTCGTATAACCCCATTCCACATACATACTTAGAAGAATATATTTTGAAAAAATATTTAATGTAGATCAACATGTGTGTGTGTGTGTTATAGGTACTTTATGTAAAGGCAATTAAAAAAAAGTATAACATTTATTATTAAAAAAATTCTAATCTAATTTTATATTATAATGTAATCATTAATAAGATTAATTTTTGATCCAAGTGTTATCTACCCAAGCTTTATATTTAGTAACTGGGATATGTGCTTGCTTTTTTTCACACAAACTGTCGAAGTCCAGATCTATTGAGCTTTAAATGCAATCGCATTACGTATTCTCAGTTTAATTTGTTTTAATACTTTGTTTTTGTAACCCCACTTACATTAAGAAATACATTTTCCTTAAACACATAATTTTCTGAATGTCATTAAAATGTTTGAGAGAAATGTTATGTGAGAAATACTGTATATTTTGCATGAATTTGCTATGTAAAATTTAAGAGCTGTTCTTGCTTAAATTTAGATTTTAATATCGAATCCGTTGATATGACGATAAGTTGTTTCTTCTCCTTCACATTATATGTTTCCCCCTCCCCACAAATACAAGAAGCGAATTTTCCATTAGAAAACTATTTAGTTTTGCAAGACATTGTGCTAACTAGTATAAAATTATCTCTTGGAACCCGAGATAGTAAAATAGAATATTCACAGTCTTGTAGTATATACAAAGTATGTATATACAAAGGGATAGGCTTTAGATATACTTGCAATTATACAAATTTCATAGAGAACGATAATCCATTTTGCATACATATTTATAAGTTTCTTTTCAAATTTTTTTATTGTGACTCGTGGAACCCCTGGGTATACCTTGTGGAACTCCAGGGTTCCGTGGAGAACACAGTTTGAAGATCACTTTTTTACAACAAAATCCCTTTTGAAAAATTATTAAAGTTACAAAATAAAGATTTTATTTCTAGTTAATGCAGCAAAATGATAAAATAATTAGGCTTAAGATAATAAGTGCTAAGATAATTAAAGAAATTTAAATGAGAAGCATTTTTTGACTTTGTGTGGGAGTAGAATATATAACATGTAACATTCGGTTCATCCACACATACCATCGGTAAAAATTCTATTATTATTCATGCTTTTTTTTAAACAGAAGTGGTATAAAATCAAATTTACAAACAGACGAAAACACACTAATGTATTTCGCTCAAGCGTGTCAAGTAAGAAGCTTAGGGAACATTTCAAATGCTTTGTGATATTCAAGAAATAAAAATGTGTGTGGCAACCTCTCTCATAACAGCTTAAAACCTCTCTTCATATAATCTGACCTTATTTTTTTTAGGTACTTCATGTAGTATTATTTACATATTAATCCTTTATTAAGGCTTTACATAAGTCTATGAGACAAAAATAACTTTTAGTATGAATTACAATTTTAAGAGAAACTTTATTTTTAAAGCAGTTTTATTCCACATTAATGTTAATGGGGGAAAAAACATTCCCAAAAAAGTAAAAATGTAATAAACATATTCAATGCTAAGAATTCAACTTTCCGAATATTCATCTTAATGCTTAATCAGATTTAACATTGCAAATTCAAACTCTTACGACTAAGACTTGTTGAGATTCTAGTTGACTAATAACTGATATTGATCTCAGCCTCCTGTTTGAGTAATGTGGCTGTGGTAGCCTAGTGGTCAAGGTAACGGACTCGTGGCCGGTGCGTCATGAGCTCGAGCCGAGTACCACTGAGGACCCATCATGTTAGGGAACGACGCACGTTTAATCTGTCGAGGCTCAAATGTCCTCCCGTTGGTGAGGTGTAGAAATTAGGAGAGGGGAGTGCCAGTTCAGGTGCCGTCCTCATCACTTGACTATGATTGAAAATTACGAGGTCCGTCGCTAAAAGACCTTGAGTAGCTAAATAGTGCGACGTTAAAATTCAATCACTCAATCGTCCTATTTGAGTAATCAATTCATCTTATGCAATTATCAATGATTGATTGAATATTAACGTCGCACACTGTTCAGCTACACGAGGGCTTTTGGCGACGAACCACGTATTTTTGAACCATGGTCAAGTGACGTGGACGACACCTAAGCTGGCACACCTTCTAACTACCACACCAACAGGAGGACGTTTCAGCTCTCGACAGTTGTAACGTGCATCGCTGCCCTACATGGCGAGTCTTTAGTGGTACTGGGCTCGAACTCGTGACAAGGCAAGCCATGATCCGATACCTATACCACTAGGCTACTGCGGCCATGTGCAATTACCAAAGAAATGCGTTAAAAATATCTCTTGCACCCGTTAATCCAAGTATGTTGAATGAAATCTACTTTATTAAAATATTTGTCTGTAGATTAGTTTAATATTTTTTGTATGAAACTTTTGACAGTAATTTCTAAAACTTATTAATTAATTAAAACTATACTTAAATAAATACCGTTACCATTATAACTATTTCTATATAGCGGATTTGTAAAATAGAATTAGTAAAAAAAAGACAGTTCCTCACAGAGAGTTTGTAAAATGATTGCATGGCTCGCATTTTATTACAGTAGCGTTTACATAATAAATGATGTGTTTGGTAAAGTTGATACTGGAATTTTAATTTTGGAAAGAGTTTATAGAGAACTGAAGCAATTTTTTTAAAAAAAAGTAATAAAGAACATTTAAAACATCTAGGAGTATCACAGTTTATCAATTTCTGAACTAGATATTTTTTGAAATAAAGCACATTCTTATAATTAACATGGAAAGTTAAAACTCTCAGTTTATTAAATTACCTTTTTAGAAAGAAAAGTTTTTTTGTGTGTGTGTGTGTGTGTGTGTGTGGTGTAAAAATTCATGCATTAGTATTTTTTCTAAGCAGATATCTACTTTTTGTTATACAATTTTTCTTATAGAAAATTAAACTTCTAAGAAACTAAACATTTATAAAACTAAAACTTTTGAATCGTAAGAAATGAGATTAAAGCAAAGTTGTTATTGATATTACTAATGCCACCTGATCGGCAAAGGTCAGATCAAGGTCCACGAAATTCCTCGTGGCAAAGGGCTAAGTGACGCCTGTCGTTAACCGTAACTTTGAGCACCAAACCGATGATAGAATGATTTAGCTCGGTTTCACCCCAATTTTCAGGGAGAACACCCTGAGGGTGGTCGGGGGTCTCCCACTTCTCTTCACCTTCCAACCTCAGGAGAGGACTTGCGGTTCGACGGCTATTTAAAGTACCCCCAGGCCACGAAGGTACTATACATTTAAAAACATCCATGTCTTCTCCGGGATTCGAACCTAGTCCCAACGGCACAACAGTCAGCGTCGCTAACCACTGTATCGGATGGGCGACTTAAAGCAAAGCAATTTTAATGTACACGCAGAGCAGGTTTATCTATTGGGCGCTTGGAACCCGGAAGAACCCAGATAAGCTGGACTTAAATGAATCCAAGAGCCTCTCATTGGACCAAGGGGCCCCGTAGATCTTCTGCGCCCAGGCTCCGAAATGAGCTTAAACGGGCCCTCTGTATACGTGCTATGATTTTATTTCTTAATGATTAAAAGTAACAACTGCACTATTAGCAATTAAATAATTTACAAATGGTTGCAGGGACTGTGTTCATGGGTTAATCCTGAATTAGGATAAACCTGACTGTAAAATCAGAAAAAGTTTTAAAAGTAGCGGACACCGATTATGGAGTTTTAAATGCAAACCTTTGGTTGGCGGAGCAGTGACACCACAATGTCTGTCCCCATTCTTTTCTAACTGCACAAAATCAGAACCACAATCGGGTGCAGGCTCCAGGTCAAAGTCCAGAAACTCAACTTGAACTTGACAGACACTTCTGTCAAGTCGCCGGACGGTGTATACGCAGAGGGCATCTGCTGGATAATCTTCCGGATATCCCGGACTGTGGATCACGGCTCGTTCCTCTGTCACAGTTACATCGCATGATGCTAAAAAGAGAGAAAAACACAAAATGAAAACCTGTGAAAATGCTGTGAAAGTTGTAAAAGCAGAAGCAAACGAGCAATATGGTATATTAGCGGGCACGCGATTGCGCCAAAATATCAAAACAACAAAGATTTTTGCGCGTTTTATTTGAAAAATCGAGTGGGACTGTGCTGGGGCACACAGCCGTTGGTTTTCACGTGAAACGTCTATGTTAGCGAATCGCTTTTAAAGTAAAAGATTGAAATAAATAAAAACAGGATTGACGGTGTTTTAAGTATTTTAATAAAAAAGAACAGATACATAATAGAAACATAAATTATTATTACAATTAATATTCGACAACGATTTTATTTAACATAGGTCTGTGATATGTGAAATAAGAAACATACGGCATAATGTCAACATTAATATTTCTGGTGAATGTACAGTCTATAGTGGTATTGCCTAATGTTGTCGGTGATGTTTGTTCGTAGTTAAGACCGAATTTATTCCTCATGAACTCAACAAGATAGCTGTTCTGTTGTGGATCGCAATTGAAATCGCCGCATAGAACGATTGGAGTCTCCAAGTCTGGCTGAGAGTTCGGTATTAATTTTGTTAAGTTTGCTGAATATGGCAGGAGTGATTGATAAAGACATAGCTTAACAGCTTCAGCCGACGCCTTAGGATGTATATATACGGCACCGAGGATAAACAGCGTAAGATCTTCGACTTTAACGTCCACCAAGCATATGTCGCCGACATTATGTTTTCTGAAGACTGAATTTCCGCATGACTTGTTGGTATTTACTATGATTTCGCTACAGTTCGTGGAGCTTTGTAGGTTTCTGTAGATTGCAGAAACTCGCACCGGCAATTCAGATGAGGTAGACGGACAATGTGTACGATGTTCAAGTGCGGTGTTATTACTTGCTCTTAGTTCCAAGCCATTGATCATCACAGTGTTCGCGCAATTCATCCAAGTCTCGCTAATTACCATATAATCGGAGTTCATCAATATATTATTGCTTTCAATATCTCCTGCATGGGCAACCAAACTTTGTGTCCGCTCGGCTTTGGAGGATAACGAAAACCGTTTGAGTGCGACAGCGTCGGGATTTTATTGGCATCTATCGACTTGCTACAGGTACTGCATAAGCGAAATTCCGTCACATTTTCATCGGGGAATTTTGTTTGAAGGAAAGAAATGTTGCGATGTTTTACTTTCTTTAAGTCTCTTTCGAACCAAAGTCGATCACAAACGCTGCAAGATAAACCAAACGGATTGGCTTCAAATACCGTTTTGAAGCGTTTGTCCGCTGAACGCCAATGATTTTGCATTGCTTCACTTCTACTGATATTAAGATCTCTCAGTTCCGTGGCAGATCCAATAGATATATCGATTGTCTGTTCATTCGTTACGTCCATAAGTACAGGTATTCCAGTGGTAGAGGTGCTCGCGAGGTTGGCGGCAGCAGAAAAGTTCCTCGCGGCGTCGACTTTGTGACGTTCCCGAAACCGTCTCGCTTGCTCGGCGCCGGACATTAGGGTACCTGTGTGTGGCCCATAGCCCCCTCTTTCCAACGATAGCCGTGATTTATATTTCTGGCTGGCTCTTGCACGAGCTGATGCCGACATATAACAAATGTTTATATATTTTTTTTATCCCTTTCTAGTTATTTTTAATATAAATACTGTCCAAATTACACTTATTTTTGTATGAATCAATCGGTTTCAATAATCTTGATAAACACACGAAAGAATCACCGCGCTATCAAGTCGGAGTCACGAGTTACACTGAATAGAAAAGAGCGAGAGCGCCGGTTTCGCACAGTTAACGCTTTACCCCTCCCCCGCCGCCCTGCTTGACCCAGACCCGGACTCAAGGTCATAACAGCGAGCTGACTATATAAGTGAAATATTCACACCACATTTTTGTTTCTAGGACTAATAGTTTTGTAATTATTAAGGTACGATAATATAGACCTTTTCGTTACGGTCCACTTTTTGAACCTGGTACCCGTATGTTTCGGTGCGATTTTAAAGACGTTTCACGTCAAAAACCAATCAGTCAGATCTTGATGGAAAATCGAGTGGCACAAATTTAGCTGTGGTGACGCTAATGCATAAGGACCACGATATGTATATGTATCTCTGAAATCTGTGATCACATCTTCCACATCTGTGGAAAATATATTATTCGACCCTCCCCCCCTAAACATCTTCTCTTCTGTTTAGAGATTGTTAAAAGGAATTTTTGATTGAGTTTCCTTTCCTTATATTGGTGTTTTTGAATATTTTTTCAAGGGGATAATAACCTTTGTTGCTCCATATCCCACAAAATCTGTAACCTGTAACCAGTTTGAATATTTTTAGACTCATAAATCTGATCCACCACATTGATTGCATCAAAAAGAATTACTAACAGTAGAGTTAACAACAATTTATATTTTCTCTCAAAGCTGTTTCTTTTTTTGTGAACTGAACATATCGCTTGCCCCATACATTCCCATTCACATATTTCTATCTGTTAGAAGAAGCATATTTGTATAGAGTCTCACAACTATAAAATGTTTTTTTTTTTTTTTAGTTTTGGATAACGTGTAAAAATGACATTATAGTCCATTTCCAAAGAAATGATTAAGATCCCTTTATCAAACCTTATCATGATGCTTACTAGCTTTTGCTACCCTAGAGATAAAAGCTGATTTTGTACCACGTTTGTTAAGGCTGTGTATTCAAGTTGAACGACTGATATACATTTCAGATCAGTGTCATGTGTTAAATAGATTAGTGGAAGAATAATTTTAAGTAGTGAATGAAGTTCACTTTAAAAAGAATGTTGTTTAGCTAGTTCATATATGACATAAGCCTGATCTTTTTGTGAAATGGAATAAACCCCAAAATTCATTTATTTTTAAGGAGAATGGTCATTTCTGTCACTCTTAAGGAAAAAGAATATGTTCTAACCAAGCATGCAAGATAAAAATATTCAAATACGATTTTTTAAAATGAAAAAGGCAAGATTTACTCACGAGGTGGCGGTAAGATACTACAAGAGTTGGGTAACTGCCTCACGACGATATCGAATCCTCTTCCAGCCCCGATCGAGTCCGTCACGAACGTCAAAGTCATGACGTCACTTCCAACTGATGAATAGTCAAGTGCCTCTGAAAATGACCAATGTAAACATAGAAGTCTTGTTGTCTTACAGATTGAATGTGTAAAACAGTAATTTATTCGGAATGTATAAAATATTTCGGCGATAATAAAAAATCAAATTTTATTGTAAGGAATATATAAAAAGTTGAGCTTGTTACGAAAAAAATTCTTTATTTATTGACAAGACAGACAATATATCTTACCTGTGAATTCTCAAATAGTTTATATATATATATATATATATATATATATATATATATATATATATAGAGAGAGAGAGAGAGAGAGAGAGAGAGAGAGAGCATGTTTTTTCATTAATTAATAATTTACCTAAAACTTAATTTCAAGATGGGAAAAATTTGAAAATCTATATCATGAATGTGTATGCAAATTGAAAAAAAAGATATTTTATTATGAGTAACTTAAGTTAAAAATTACAAATTACTTTCATATTAAAATCAACTAAGAGAAGAATTTTTATGAATGAAATAAAAACTCGTTCTGACATTTTTTAAACAGGACAATTATTTTATTACTGCAGGTATTGAGTATTGAAAATGAAATTTTTATGTATTTCCACACACACAACAGTGTTATATATATTTCCAATAAAAATGCACTATGAACATTATTAAGTAATATTATCATTTATCTTAATATTCCTAAGAAAAGTTGCATATATAGATTTTTATAATCATTTTTATACCAGTTATCTATTCGAGCACGTGTGTGTAAATTTTATTTGAAAGTTATAATTAAATTATATAGAGACATTTTTTAAGAATCGCCTGCATTTTGAAAATTTTACGAGGTTGGTAATGTTTCTTTAAAAATATCTCCAGCTCAAATAATTTAATTGTATTATTATGATTTGCTATCTAATTTTAAAAATGAGTATCTGGGAATAAAGTCTTATATCTTTTTTTCATATTTCAAAAATTTATCAGTTTTGTTGTAAGTTTGGAATAGAAGATTGAGATAAATTTCTGTTTCCTCCAGTTGTCGCATTTGATTAAGGTAATCGTAAAGTCTATTCGAAAGGCAAATATATTTCAGTTGGATCCCATTTCAGTACAATTCTTGTCAGCGTTGTATTTTGGTCGTCAAACTGAAAAATGTTAGCCATCTCTTTTATGTGCTAAACAGACCGATAATTCTGTTGTCCCTACTTGGCGCCATTTTTGCACTATTTCAAAAATTATTGCCAAGCAGCACTCAAAAATGAAACATTACAAGCTCTTTCTTTATTATAAAATTTATAGTGATATTTATATTTGGCAAACAACTTACGTGCTATTCCAACGGTTATTAAACTGTGGTTCGTGGACCCACTTTTAGGGGTCCATGGACTTACTTAAATTGCCTTTCTAAGGGGTCTACGAAGGTCTTTCGTTAAATCTTATCTACCTCTTTTATAGACTCTGACGGACCTCATAAAAATTGAAAGATGAGTTATCCTAGATTATATCACTAAATTGCCCTCAATGGAAAAAACACTACTAGAACATGTATTTTTATCAAGCATATTAATTCAGTTTTTGCAACTACATAGCCATAACTACGACTTAATGTTTTTAATTACAAGTTTGCTGTTTCCTTAAAGGAAGAAAAGAGAATTGTCAAAAATGTTTGTGTAAGTAACACACACACATAAAGATAGTCTTAAGATTATTGAGGAATCTGTGGCGCGCCATCGCTATTATTTATTATTACTTGCAAGTAGCGCCGCCACATTATAGACTCCGTTATTATATCTCAATTGTTTTAATATATATTGCTCGTGCTGAATGTCAAATTTAATAATTACCACTATACTAATCCTACTGTTTTGTTTATATGTATGTGTTAATAAACCTAACTATGCTTGTCTGACTTGGTTGTGTGTGTGGCCGCGGTAGCCGAGTGGTATAGGTATCGGATCGTGGCTTGCCTTGTCACGAGTTCGAGCCCAGTACCACTAAAGACCCGCCGTGTAGGGCAGCGATGCACGTTAAATCTGTCGAGAGCTGAAACGTCCTCCCGTTGGTGTGGTGTGGTAGTTAGGAGAGGGGGGTGCCAGCTCAGGTGTCGTCCACGTCACTTGACCATGGTTCAAAATTACGTGGTCCGTCGCCAAAAGCCCTCGTGTAGCTGAACAGTGCGACGTTAATATTCAATCAATCAATCTGACTTGGTTGTGTATTGTGACTAAGTATGTGGATTAGCTTTACCCCACAAATCTTTAAATTACTCGGCCATGTGTTAGAAGTCAGAGAGGGCTTGACAAAATCTTGTGAATCTGTGATGTCAAGTTGATACATAATGGTGGCCCGATGCGATCGAAAGTTTAAGAATCGCTGTATTAGTTGTATATCAACGAATATATGGTAAAAAAAAAAACACCGCCAAATGCCGCGGTATGCAGCCAAAAGTGGAAAATTGCTTACACGCATTGCACTAACACAATTATCTTGTTCATGAATACGATGATAGCATTTGGTCACGTCTTTTGATTTGGCGAAACTGGTAGACGGTATAATACGGTAAATTTCGAAGGAACTAATTTGTTATTGGTAAGCTAATAGTTTTTGGCGGGAATTTGAAATCCCACCCAAATAGAGTTTTGGTTGCCAGTTTGATGTTATCGTATAATAATGATATCGCCCCAACTGAGTGAAATTTTGCAACTATCTAGGGAAAAATCCGTAGTATACCAATATCAAATTAGTACCATTTTGAATTTTGAAAGTCATGAGAATAATTTAATTTTATTAAAAAGCCATAACAATGTTATTTTATTTAAAAATACAAAAACAAGAAGAATTTTACTCCATAAACTTCAAATAAAAAAAATTGGACTCACTGGTGGTGGTTTGGCTACCACAGAGCCTACTCTGGTCCGGCAGCTGTAGATAATCTTCACTGCATCCAGCACTCATGGCCACGTCGAACACTCGGAAGTCCAGTTCCACGGTGCATGTGCTGGGATCCGGTCGCCTGATCTTATAATGGCAACGGAGTCCGGATGTGTAATAACGAGGGTATCCCGAACTGGAAATACGTCCGGCTGAGCTCGTAACCTCAGCGCCACAGTCTGATGAAATCGATAAAAGAAAAGGTTAAAAACCAAAGACGATGTAGTCATATACTACACAGATTCTATTAAATCTATTAAATAGTTACGACTGCAAGTCTCTTAATTCGGAAGATGTTACATCTAGGATTAGATAATTTCGTTCTGTAGACACTGTATTGAAGTGAAATTAAAAGATGAGTTTTCACGCGTACCGAAATTTTTGTGATATTTTGATTCTATGTTTGAAATTTTTTTTATCATGATTTGGATAATTCGTGCATTTTTAATTAAGAGTTCTTTTTTTGTAGAATTAATTCCATAAAACATAATTAAATTTTAACACAACGAGAAGTCAAACTATTTTAATATTTTCAAACAAACATATATATATATATATATATATATATATAACTGCAGAAATTTGTTTTTTCCCCTAAAAAAATTATTAAAATAGTACTATCAAGCTTTACAGTCAATTGAGATATTTATGTGCTCTTTTCTGGTACAAAAATAATATAAAAATATTTTAGCTAAAACAGACTGAGAGTGTCAAGTATACTCCAATTGGGAAGGATATATAGGTCGATCTATATGAACTCTATATTAGCTAATAGTCTTTGAAAGACTTGAAATGTATTAATCACGCTCGAATGTAAAGTGTCCAAAACAAGAAACAAGAAAAGAGTACGTGGGAAAAGTTACTGAAAATAAAATCTCTAATTTTATGTGCATTAAAACTTTGTTATGAACGAGATATGTGCTAAAAAATTGCAATCAAGATGTGCATTGAGAACATATTACATAGAGTTTCTTACTTTAAAGATTAGAACCTTCACTTGTGATTAGGAAACATATTAGGAAAGATTACTACCAAGGAATTTATTTAGACGATATTGTATACAGGCCCTCTACTTTGTTGTACAATATAATCTTCTGTTGTAATCAAAGGATATGTCAGAGTAGATTGCAATCAAGTGGTGTATTATGAAGGTATTTTACGAATGACCCCTTTCTTAATAGGGACACTAAAACTTAGTCCTGTTCAGGGGATAATTTATGAATGGTTGTGGTCAAAGAGTACGCATTGATAAGGTATGGTACAGAAAAATCCTACTTTGTACATCGGAACTTTCAGTCACGTTTAAGAGATACATCGGGAAAAGATGGGATCAAGAGGTACAACGAGAAAGAAGAAAGTTTTAGATACACTTGGGTTAGATGTACAGATAACGACATTTATTTATTTGTTTCTCTTACACTTTATAAGCCATATTATTCTCTCAGACTACGCACCTGAAGCAGGCACTCTGCAGGTGTTCCGTCGCTGTGTGACTTCTATGTCGAAACCACGACCAGACCTGAATTCATCACTGAAGAAATTCAGAGCTAAAATGTCACTTCCGGCCGGGAACTTGATCACGCCTGAAATTCAAATAAATTCATGAATTTATATGAAAAAAGTAATGAACTTATCAATAAAATAAATTTTATTCAACAGATTTTACGAATAGTTCATTATTAGGGATCTTATGTTCTTTAATTAATAATGCATTTGTTGTTGTTGTGTGTTTCATACTGGGATACATACAAAAGACATATATGAACATAAACATACTATACAAACACAGAAGAATATAGATTTTTATTACAAAACGATGACCCCAGCATAGAACAGAAGGGGTGCGCTGCTTTCTATTCGAGACGGGAATCCACGTAAGGCGAAAGTACGACTTCTTTTCCAGAAGATACATCAGTGCCGTATTCGAAATTCGAAACCAAACCCACCCCTCAGGGGGCTCACCTTCTTTAGGTGAGTACGGGTGTCACAATCCCGAGAGGTGCCCTAGTGATCATTTTCTTTATCCAAGGGGTTTACTATCTTTGGTAAACACGGGCTTCACGAACCCGGGGTACCCTAGTGATCTGTCTCTATTTTCGACCCTCCTTCTTGTCATTAAATTTATCTTTCCTTTCTTTCCTCGTCTAGATCACAGATTTTCACGTCGAGACCACAGATAAACATTATGAAATGAATACATTTCAAATCATTGTTCTTATGAGAAATGTTACAATTTATTATTAACATATTTTGGTTTACATTTTGTATTGCGTTAATTTAGTTTCTTTTTCGTATATTTCTTTAAATACTTTGATTATGTTGCTTTATTTGTTTTTCGACTAACACTGTTGGTTTTTTCAACCCGCATGTTTGCCGTGTGCGGAAGAAAATGGTGATCTGGGGATCCTTTGCCCACACTTCTTCCATATGGAGAAGAATGGTGGCCTAGGGATACCTCTGCGTTCCCTTTGGCCCACGCTTCACTGAAGACGGGTGGCAGGAGTGAGCCCGCTCCTGTCAATCGGCTGGTGCTACCTCCCTTCGGTGCCCCCGAAGAGACACTGCTATAGGGTTAGTGCTGCAGATAAGGGGTGTCGGGTTTATCCGTTGGATCCTCATCCTGATGCTGTAGCACTATATTTTGGGTGTACTCCAGGTAAGCTCCGTGCCTAGTTTTTGCCAGAGGACCAGCACACTGCCTCCCTTGTTGAGCTCCGTGGTAGGTGGAGGCACGCCAGAACGAAGATTTTTACGCGTACTTATGGATCCAATGCTGCTGTGCCGGGGTAAAGGTCTTGTTGTACCCAACCTTACCATTGATCAAATTGCAACACCATGTCAGATTTTTGATAATATCTTTAGAAAACAATGAAATGGACCTAAATCTATCAAACGCTTACGTTCTGGGGATTTACTTATATAGACTAATTCTGCAATTCGAACAAAGTCATTTTTACTGGCCAAGTCTTTTCTTGATTCGCCTGTCAATATCAGTCCACATTAATCACTCAATACTCTTCTCGCGGTGTCATATCTGAACCTGACCTGTTGACCACATTTGAAGCAGAGATCCTCGATGGATTTTCTGATCAGGGTGTGATACAAGTCAGAAGAATAACAATAAAAAAAGAAAATTCAGTCATTTCAACAAAATATTTAATTTTAGCTTTTAATAGCCCTACTCAACCCAAAACTATAAAAACTGGATATTTAAACTGTAAATTCTCTCCGTCCTTATATTTCGAATCCTTTGCGCTGTTTTAAGTGTCAAAGTTTCGGACATTCTCAAACTGCCTGCCGTGGTCTACTGACGTGTTCTAGATGTGCATCTGTTGGACATGCCTCATCAGATTGCAATTTGGAGCAGAAATGCGTCAATTGTTCAGTCTCATTCCACCGATTCAAAACTATGTCCCAAATGGAAAAGAGAAAAAGAGATCCAAACAATTAAAATCAACAAAAACATATCCTATGTTGAACCCCGAAAATTTATAACCCCACAACTATCTCAAACCTACGCTCAAGTTGCCAAATCCATAACTGTTAATAATTCCTCACAAACAGATGAAAACATTACAAAAGTAAAATGTCCACCTTTAAAATTACTCCACCTGTTTCCATCCCTTTCTAAACCAAATACATCAATATCCACTCCGGCTATTTTCACAGCATCCTCGTCAACTCAAGCACAACTACTTCCTTCCATACCTGCAATTCCACCTGCACCCAACAACGACCCTTCCATATCCAATAAATCAGCTTTCCCATCCAACTCCGGTGTTAGACCCTCTTCTGCATCTCTTTCAATACAGGAACAAAAAGCAATAATCCGATTAAAAAAAAGAGGAAAGAGCTAATTAAAAAAATGAATAATACCATACTTGAAATAAAGAAGAAACAGCACACACCGCAAGAAATCACATCTGAATAGGACTCCTCAGACGAGGACATGATTGAATACGATCCCGACGAATATGACGCGGATAAATGTTTTAAAAAAACATAATAATATTGGGGAATATTCCCATATAATAACCCCAACATGTTACAAAAACGTGAAGAAGTAATTCGCGATTACTTCACACCGTCACTTTTATTTAAAAATATATATCGCTTTTAAACCATTGTGTCTACTTCCTGCCATTTTTTAATGTAACTTATAAAACTTTTTATGCTGTGTGATTTTACTGTTTTACTCCTAAAATATTTTTTATAACATTCTTAACGAATTTTATACTTCGAATATTTAAAACGTTGTTTGGCGCAGCTTAGCCAAAATTGGCTCTTGCGCCATTAAACCCTACATTCACTCACTCGAAACCGAGCCCACTCGATTACAAGCCGAGTGTTCATAACCATTATACTAGGTGGGGGAGGGGGATTAATTAGTATTATTGATGTTAATTAGTATTATCGAGACAAGTTTAATACTTTTTTCTGTAATGATACTAAATTTGTTCCTTTTAGTTGCATATTTACTACAATAACCTTTAACCAGTTGTCTTTTGTACTCAATTTTCAAAGATTTGGTAGTTTGAGATCAATTCGCTTAAAATACACCAAGTAAGATATTAAGAATTCATGCTCCTAAACGAGAGCTTAAATAGTTTAAGAACTTCCATTTAATCCTTTATGATGGCGTGGTAAATTTACTTCTCACCAATTTATAATTAGTCTTTAGAAGCTATTTTCCCACAAATAATTTGAGCTTCGATTAGTATAACTGATTTTTAGATTTATTATACTAAACATATTGTAGTACTATATTTTAGTATTTTAAAGTCGTACGACAAGAGTTAAAACTTCCTAAACTGCCCCAATTTAAAACTGAAAAAAATTAAATTTTATGAGTAAACCTGACTATTTTTAGCTTAAGTTAGTATCATTATTATTTTGTACATAAATGCTTCGTGTTTCAAAACTTTTGTGATATATTAGGTTAAGATAAAGCTGAATAAACTGACGTCTTAACAAATGCTATCAATATTATGCAAAAATATATTTTGAATTAAAAATATAATTTTCAGTCATATTTAAAAAAACTAGTGTTTTAATGTAGAACATACATTGGAAAATAACATATTAAAAATTAGAGTTTTACGGGCATTATAAGTTTTTGTTTTATAACTTTACAAACTTTAATTGTGTTTTTTTCACTTTTAATTTTGAAGGTATAAGTGTTTTCTAATCCCTAAGGCCTTTTTCCTGTTCAAGATAGAGCCTTGAATTTTTTTGTATATACTCCCAAATGTATGTTCTATAAAAGGTAGTATGGATTTAGAGCTAAGAACTCTAGTTATTTTTCTAAAAAATGCTAAAGTTGATATTTTAAAAATTTTCGTGTTTTTTTCAGGTTTTTCTAGAAAAATCATTATTAAAAATCAACAAGGGAATAGATTTTCAAATCCATGCTTTATATTGTTTCTAATAATCTAAGAATCATAAATAACTTAAAATTAATAAAATATTTTAAAAATTGAGTATTTTATAAAAGTTTGAAAAAACTTCAAAAATTCCTAATTTTTTAAAATTGTAAAATAATGGCTGGTCAAACTGACTGTTTGCTTACAGAAGCAGCTTAATAATATAATCTAAACATAAAACATCAATTATTTTTACTATAACTGTCTCCAAAAAAATGGTTTAAAAAAGGGTACCGTGTAGCCTTAATTTTTAATTACAAATTAAATTTTTTTATTCCGTATAAGAAAAATACATATTAAACGAAAAATGTACAGCATTAAACTTTTAAAATATATTTTGAGGATGTTCTCCAAAAGATTATATTAAGTAAAATTCTCTCAGGAATTTAAAAAACTTTAGGAACGAGTAATGTCTCCACGATTAGACAGTATTCCATAACGGTCGCTTCTCACCAATGCCCCGAGCAACCCTAAAGTGAAGTCAACAAAATAAAAATGAACGATTTTAAAAAGTGCTTTAATATTTATTCTTATTTGAAAATATTTTGCGTGAACTAAAAATATTTTTATTTCGCTGAAATCCTTTTTCAAAGAGTAATCCCACTTTCTCTGTTGATGTTGTTAATGATAAAATATTTTTGTAATTTCTAAAGTATGACTTATATTTGAAAAGAAAATTACGCATAGATTTGAATGGGCTTCGCCAAATAGTAAACAAAGTGGTTGAAGCACATACTAAGGTAGAATCTCAAAAGATGCTCTTATGCCAATTTTTAATGTGATGTTGGCATCGCTCTGTTTGCTTTATACCCTATGATAACTATCTGATTAATTACAAATAAGACACATTGTATTACTTTAAAGTGCTAAATATCAGCGGTTTGAAGGAGAGCATGATTATTATTACCTTAATTGCGAAACAGAGTCTGAAATAGCAACAGAGGTCTTCAAGATGGAGTCCTATTTCCTATCTTGATATTTTGGATAATTCCACGCTTCATACAGTGCGGCAACAGTTCAGAAAGGGACCACTCCTATTCTATCAGAATCGTGGTCCTTTCTGCACTGCATGTCTTGTGTAGACGTGGTTTGTCAACTTGGGTGTTTAAGAATTACATAGGCTTTGTGACGTCGTGGACTGGTAGCGTGATAATAACGTCACAGCAAAATGTAGAAATAAAAGAAATTTTATTTTCTCAACAAATAGTAAATCTTAATGCAATTTTGAACTGTCTCTTATAGACAAGCCGGTGCATTCAGTCTCTTCAACGTAGGTGTTCAATCCCTACATACCGCTGCTTTTCCCGAAGAACACTTATCCATATTTCTATGAAATGGGTTGGATAAATTTTACAACGCACCGGCGTTCAATCTTTCCTTTCTCCAGGAAAATCCCGATCTCATCTCGGTCCCATCATCTCCTTTCTGAATTCCATTTTTCGTCTCTCTTCTCTCTAGTCTCCTCCTTCTGTTCTCTTATCTGTTTTTTTCCCTCCTTTGTTAAAAAGGACCATTTTAAACACCAGGGGTGGGTCCACAATACGCCCCTCGTCACTTATCTTTTGCAGACCACAAAAGTCTGCCCACGGTCTTCGGTCTCATTAGTGTCCTATTCGTGCGAAACTTACAATCGCAATCTCTGGCCCGTCTGGAATGTACTGGCGTCAGATTTCTCGTTCGACATCTGGACATTTTGTTCATCGCACCGTCTTTGTTCCTTGGAGCCATTCTCTCATCATCTGCATAGGCGACAGGGATCTTCGTTAGACAGGCTTCGTCTATTGTCAATTTGTTGCAGGCACTTCTATGTCCCTTATGACTTTCAGTCAGAGTGTCAGCGCGGATCCGAGGCCAAACAATAAACAATGACCCCAGAGCCACGTGCACTGTCTCCTAGCCACCTGCTCTGAGCTATAAAATTTGACGTGAGTGGAGGGGGGGATCGTTTCAAAACGCAGTCGTTACAGTCTGATCATAGTCTAAACCTGAATATTATGGAACGCGTATGGATGAACTAAAACGTCTACTGCTAGCTGGACCAGCAGTGACAAAACTGACAAGTACTCTTTTGCAAGAATTAGGAGAAATTCCAATTGCAGCATTAAAAAAACTAGTGGACAGCCTTCCCCACAGAATGGGGTGTGTTTTTAAAATGATTTTAATATTTTAACAAACGTGTGGCGCAGCTTAGCCAGTTCTGGCTCTTGCGCCATAAACCTAAACACTCACTCACTCACTCCCCACAGAATGGGAGCTCTTATTGCAATAAAAGATTATCCAACATTATATGCTATAATTTTTTATTTATCTTCAGGAAAAGAAAAACATACAAGTGTAGGGAACAAGTACAATAATGCCCAAAGTCAGTGACAGCTTTAGAAAATATACTAGTTTTCCATTTTGGTTCGTTGACTTTTTATGTGTAAATAGGTTTCATGTTATTGGTTCTCTATTTCAGTATTTAAGCTCCCTCTGATTTATAGGATATATAATCCATCCACATCATTCCTTTGGTATATGACTGTACTAGCAGTTATACCCATTCTTCGCTCGGGTGAATTGAAAAATTAAACAATGCAGATTGAAGGATAAATAAGTTTAGTAACACCTTCCTAAGCTGATCTCTGCTCAGCAAAAGTAACACATTGTTACAAATTATGTGTAATGAACGCTTAAAATAGTATAAATATTTTATATCTGGAAGTGTAATATGTTAATATCACTTTTTGTTGTATTTATTTTATGTTAAAATTTTAATCAGCCTCACACTCCGCCTATTCAAGTTTTCGCAGTTTCTGGTGCCTAGCGTAGACAAAGCAAAATGCTAAGTTTTGCTTCACGCATAAAAGATAGATATATGCTGTCACGAGCTTTTTTCGCAAATGGCAGAATTTTTTCCCACTTACTTGACAATATCGTTATATTTTGGACACTTCACACAATATCTTTATAAATTATAGCTTATGTGCTATCCTGATGTATAAGCTATATTATTGTTAAGTTTCATTAAAATCCATTCAGTTGCTTTTGCGTGAAAGAGTACTAAATATCCACAGAAACTTTCACATTTATAATATTAGTAAGGATTTTAGCGTAGAATTTGAATAACGTGATAACATGTGGAATATAAGTAACAGATCCTAGGTAATGTGATAGGAACAGCACGCATTTGAGTTGAGAGCTCCCTTTTCTAAATTACACACCACCGAAGAACTTCGAGGCTCATTTTGGCTTAAATTGTAGCTACCCCTATTATTTCATCTTATGGGTCTTTGATGATACCGCCGAATTTGAAAATAACAGGCTGGGAATTCACGGTTTGTTGTGACCATTTGGTAACTGCGATCATTTTGTTGACTACATAAGTAATGGATATATTTACTAGTCGCAATGATGGAGCAAGATCTACTTACGTGTTCCAGATGTGGTTCCGCAGAGCCTAGTTCTGTCTGGCATCATGAGGAAGTCCTTAGAACACTGATCCCCGGAAAACTCAATATCAAAGGTGATAAAACGTAGGTCAACAGAGCACACGGTGGCATCGGCTCTATGAATACTGTAAGTGCAGCGCTGGTTCGATGGATAAGTGCTAGGGAAACTCGGGGATGTAAAGCGACCTGTGAGAGTGCCCACTTCCTGATCGCATGGACCTGTGAAATCGAAGAAAATGCATGTTTTTCAATGCGATAGTGCAATTGTCGTTTTAAAAAAATAAAATGTTATTGGAAGTATTGTTTATGTATATTGTGTTTGTATACTGTCTATAATGTAATTAGTAAGGTTGATAGATAATTTTGTCGGATAAGTTGTGACGAATCTGTACGGAACCTTTCCACTAATCTTCTTAGGCGTCTTTCTGGGGAATATAAATTCGCGTTTATTTCCAATCAACTCCAAAAAAAGAGGTACAATTATTGTAGGATATTTAAATTAGATAAGGTGAAGATTTTAAGTCGTACGCATGCGTGGCGAGTTATCCTTGATGGATAGCAAGCTATGCTAGAGATGATGGTAGGTTATTGAGCCAGTAACTTTAAACGCATTACTAGAAGATTCAAGGAGATTAGATTCATCAAGACGTCGTGCTGCTAGGCGTACCAGAAAGCTGATATAAGCCAGCGGTAAATATAATTCACGTACTCTTAAAGTAAGCGTTAGTTTGAGCGACTTAGTTAAAGTTAATGAAAGTTAAGAATTCGAATACGTGTGTTTCTCGGATCTCCTATTTCGGTAAACCTTACTTGAGTTTGAGCTAGATTATTAATTAATTGTATTCTTAGTAATTTAATTTAATATAAAGGCAAATCCCTTTAAGAGACGTAACATTATCGAATTATATGTTATCAGAGATTTTTGAGAAAATTATAATAATAAATAAATATTATTATTATTCAAAATGGCTCTTAGTGGTTCTTTGCCTCAAATTAATCTTGGTGTTCAAGGTGTGACCCAGGGAGGTCATCACAAAGTGAGTCACTATAGAGGATGCTGTGTCTTCTTTAAAAATTTGTCAAGTTTATGCTTTTTAAATGTAACTCAAACACAGATGTTCTGGTTACTGTGCAAAAATGGCTTCGTGATCAGCCGGACACCTTCTTTCTCAAAGGCATGAAAGAACTTGTGATTGACTGGAAAAAATGCATTTCTAAAGGAAAAGACTATGTCACACACAAAAAATAATGTCAATGTTGCATACCTATATCTTTCTAAATAAATTATTGAACGAAATATGTAGATAATTCCCGCGCACACACACATGGGGATTAATGCCTTTATATGTTACTAGGCAATTGAAACTAACTTATAGTATTTAATAGATTGATCTTTCGGTATCATGTTCATAACCTTTAAGTATTTTTAAAATAATTTTCTTACGCAATTCACTATTCCTTACAGCCAAGATGTATCGGCAAGTATAAGGGATGGCTAACTGACCTTAAAACTATATTTAACCCTACAATTTTAGCTCTTAAAGTTAAGAGTTTGCTATTATACTTCTCTGCTTATCTTATTTTTAATCTATACTATCTAGTTATATTTTTTATTTAATATTTTGATTTATTAGAATTATGGGAGTTTATATAGTATATATATGTGCGCGCGTGTGTGTATTACGCATTTAAAAACAAACTTGTTCACAGGTAAACATGCAATGTGTTAATTCCTGTTCGAGGTTTATGTAGCTTCAAATTCTTGTTCTAGAATGTATGTGTTGAAATAAATGAGATAACTGAGCTGAGTTCGGTCGTAAATGGAGAAATGTTATATTTGTATGGAATGAACTTCAAAACTTGTTATCTTTAGAGAGAGCTCTCGAAATAGAATAATCATTATAAGAAATACGATAATAGACGAAATATTTGTAACTGATCAAATATTTCTAGAATGTAAGATGTGGGGATTGTGATAAAATAAAAACAATTCATTTTAGTAAGCATGCACCTGACACGCGCAGAGGGAGCTGCTTCTTTTTCTTCTAATATAGGAGCTATATATGTTGCAGGAAAATGATGAAGTTAGGACTTTCATTGAATCCCTAAGGGAGAGGATCAATTTACGCAAGATGTTAAAATAACATCTCTTTGAGGTCATTTCCCGTATGTAAGTAAGTGATTTCATCAAATCCTCGAACAGTTTTAAAGAAATGATGAAATGAACAAATCAGTCATTTTTTTACAGATATGGGGCTGATATTTAGGGAATCCATAGTACTACCTGTGTGGTTAGGAAGTACAAGGACTCGACCCCCAGGTGTCTCCTCCTTCCGGACAGCATTTTTCCAATGCAAATCCTGACTAGTTCATTTCATCATTTCATTGAAACAGTTCAGGGTTTGATAAAATCACTTACTTTCATCTTGGAAATGACCTTGAAGTGATGTTATTTTAACATCTCCCGTCAACTGATCCTATCCCTTAGGGATGATGTGCAATCCCTAAGGAAGAGGGGAAAGGACACACCTGGAGAGGTCAAGTCCTTGTACTTCCTAACCATGCAGGTAGTACTATCGATCTCCTAAATATCAACCCCATATCTTAAAAAAAATGGCTGACTTGTTCATTTCATCATTTCACTAAAACAGTTGAGGGGTTTGATCAAATCACTTACTTACATAAGGGAAATGACCTCAAAGAGACGTTATTTTAACATCTTCCGTGAATTGATCGGGGAAGATTAGGGATTCGATAAAAGTCCTAATTTCATCATTTTCCTGTGACATATACATAATTAAAAATACAAGCATTATTATTTATTCCGATGTGTTATCTGCGCTATTAATCTCCGTTTAAAATAATTCATGATTTTTTTTAATATTCAATGCACTATTTTCGATGGTTTTTATTCAAGTAAATTCTTACACATTGGTGTTAAGAACATAAAATTGCTCATTTATTACATTTATGAATTTTAAGAAGGTAATACGATGCACAAGCATCTTGCAAATGACCACAAAATGTTATACAAATGTAGGGACGCTTTCCTATATATGAGTCTGATCAATATCTAGCAGTGTCTCCTTTAAGATTAGCCAAACGTACAACAGAGAGTAGAACTACCTCATTTTAATCAGCAACACATGCAGTGTACTTCATTTAGCGTATTAATAATATAAACTGACAGATTAATATATTTGCTGCAGGTTGGATTATATATATATATATATATATATATATATATATATATATATATATATATATATATATATATAATCCAAGGCGTTAGATTTAAGAAAAAACAATTCTTATATTTTGTTTCTATTGAATGTGCTCGTGTAGTATGCTTATACATATAAAAAATCTTAATCTGAAACATCTTATGCAAGAATTGTTGATAAGGAAAAATAGGTTTATATTGGTCTTACCATGCAATCTGTGTCCTTCGCATGTATTGAAGAGTTGTGTGACGTGAATGTCGAAGCCTAGTCCGTGGCCGTACCCATCGCTCACAAAGTACAAATTTACATAATCGCTGTCCTTGGAGAGTTCCATCAGTTCTACACAATAGAAAAAATACCATTATCTCATGGAATGCATTATAATACTCATCACAGCACATAATTTGTGTGATTCAAAAGTTACCGTGTGTTCAATTACGTTTTTACGAAAATTTGGAAAAGGTTATGAACACACAAGTGATTGAGTGTGAACATCCTTCACATGAAAGTATTCTAAGGCTTTTCTATCGTATAACTTCAAACAGACTGATCCTTGATTGGAATACATTTCCAAGCAGAAAATTGCTCCAATTTTCAAAAAAGGCAACTTATATCAGTTTGTTACGTAATATTAAAGCTAAGAAACATTCCAAAAATACATAACTTTTCTCTTGAGCATGTTCAGTTCAGAATCAATCCAACATTACAATACAAGGAATGAAATATGAGATAAGTGTTATACCAGAAAAAGGGAATTGTTTCGTATTCAAAAAAGGAGTAATATCAAAAAATTCTTATTTGTCTGGAAGAACAAAAGGGCCATGATAGTCAAATGGCTATGGTCACTAACTCACGGTTGGCGTTAAGAGTCTGTAGGTTCTTGAATTCGATTCTTGGCGTAACTGAGGATTTTTAACTTACGCAAGTTTAATCTGACGAGGCTCATAGCTTTCGTGGTGCGGGAATTTGTTGACAGTTTAAGTGTGGACCTGTTCATTTGACAGTCGATCAAAATTACGAACTCCCTAACTAATCTATCTTGTGTAGCTACGTAATGAGACGTTAATAAACAGTCAATCATTATTAAAAACAATCAATTTAGAATATACTATTCATGCTCGAGTATACTTTTTATGGATAAGAGGGTTCAGATTTTGCATCTTGTTCTTCAATAGGATGATAAAAAAATATAAAAAACAGGTAATATAAAAAAAAATTTTAAAGTTAATTTTTACTTAGATGAACAAAGAAAATTTTTAATTTAGCTACTTTTTATTAAATAGTTACAATTAATATAACTATGTATAGACATAGGACACAGAATCACAACATTAAGTGGTAATTAATTTTTATTAATTATCGTTGATAATCGTGTATATAAAATTTCAGTTCAACTGAATACTTTAAAACGTGAGAAAAAACTTTTCAAGTTTTGACACACAAGTCGCCAAAATGGTCGCTAAGTCTCCAACGGGGCTGTATTTGTAATTCTTTAAATAATTAGTTTTAATCAATTAATTTTTTATGAATTATAATTAAATTATTGTATTGTCATCCAAAATAATCTGTACATAAAATTTCAGCTCAATTGAGCGCTTTAAAATGTATTTTATTAACGATTGAAAATTCCACCAAGATAAATAAATAAATATTTAGTGAGTGTGTAAGCTAATAGTAAGAATTGAATAATTGAGGCCTAGTGGTCGAGTGATAGTGTATCCCGCTTCCCTGCCACAAGTCCGGGGTTCAAACCCCTGGCTGATAAAGGTCTACGTAGCCTACCATCTACTCAGTGGGTCGATAAATGAAGACCAAGTCTGTTTGGGAACTAAACACTGAGGGATTTTCGCGTCAGACTGACCACCTGACCGTAACATCTGCTCGTGCACCTCAGAACCCAGGGTCATGAAAACCGAGATGGGCACATTAGGCCATGGCCCGCCATGAGCTGTTACACCCCTGAGTTAAGTTAAGTATAAAAAATAATTTTAAAAAGTGATCATTCATAATTTTATGTATTTATATATGTGTATACTATGCAAAAATGAATAAAAAAGTAGTAATGAGAAGAAAGGTAAGAAAGATGTTCATTCTAATGATAAAAGGGCCAGTAAAACAAAAAAACATTGTCTCCTAATTAAAGATTGCAATTAAAAACAAAATTAGTTTAGTTATCAACGTAGAATTTCATTATATTCAATAATGGATTAAAGCTTACGTTTTCCGCTGATACTGCCACACAATCTGTTAAGGCTGGGTAGAGTGAGATAGTCCTTGCTGCACCGGGGTCCACTGTATTCGAGTTCAAATCTTCTGAAGTCCAGTTCGACGCTGCACACAGATGGGTCCACCTTCCTGAGGGTGTACCTGCACCGCTCGTTGGGGCCATATGGATTAGGAAACCTGGGTGAAGTGAAATGGCCCGTCACCGAACTCACCTCTTGATCGCACTGCTGGTGATCACCTACAAAGAGGGAGATGGAAAAAGTGGCTTGAGAAAGAAAACGGTGCTGTCCGGGTCACCACCTGATCGCTCCGGTTAGCAGTTTCAGAATAATTTCGTTGCAATGTGTATGGAAGATCAAATATCTCTTCGCAATTTTTTATGGAAATAACTTTTGCGAAAACTAAAATTATTATTATTGGCTAACTTTAAGAATAAAAAAAAATAAGTATTAAAATTTTATAAATAGAAAAATACAGAACTGAGTGACGTGTGTGTGTATGATTTCTCTAAAAACGTTATTCGATGTAAATAGTTTAGGCAAGTAAAAGATTCTCTGTTCTCACACAGGGGACATACGTGCATCATTCTTATTTAAGAAAACAGATTTCTTTTTTTCTCTGGGAATAATCGTGCTTTCACCAATAAATATAGAATAATCTCTCATCTCAAATCCAATATTTGTCAATGAAAGAGGTATTGTAAACTATTATCAAAAACGTGTTGAAAAAAAAAGAGTTCGTTTTCCAAAACGAAAAAAAAAGCTGTGTTTTTCAAACCGTGATTGAATAAACAACTCTGAAACAATGTATATGAATAAATAAGTTCTATTGCACAGAAAATATTTAAAGATTATAAATATTTAAAACTTTAAAATGACTTTTAGTCTGCTTAGTGTATAAAAAGTTTTAAAAATAACTCATTTCAGCAAATGACCAGAAAAATATTGCTACTGCCCCTGAAGAAATTTTTTATATATCAATAATAAGATAATTTTCTCAACTCATAATACTTTTCTTATTTCGGTACAGTAATATAAGTACATAAAAAGGAAGATTGGTACTTTGAAACACTATTTAATCCTATAATCTTAAACCCAATTTAAGAGTTAGCCAATGTATTACTGTGGCTTCTTATTTCACTTTGATTTATACTATATTACTACATTCTTGCAGTTTATTTAAGCTAGTTTATAGCAATTCACACACACACACATATATGCAGGTGTTTTTTTGTTGATAATTTTTACTTTTGAAGTAATTTGCCTAAAATTTTTCTTATGTTGCATTTGATCTCCCAGATTAAAATAAATAATACATTGAATTCATAATTTCTAAAATAAAAGATCTATGATAAAATTTTGAAAGTTATTTTTTTATCAGCTGCAATTTAAACGTTTTTGACATCTTAAGCAATTTTTCTCTTTGAAGTGGTTTAATACATCATAAAATATAAGGTGAAAACCTTAAAATTAGTCTGTCGGTTATAAAATAAATATCAAAAAATGTACTAAAAATTCATTAATATGTAGACTTATTATTTAATTTACGTTGACTATCTCCTTCTGTCAACTAATATATAAGCCTATTGGGGTAGTAGGAGAAAAATATGTGTGGGGGGGGTCAGTGGCCTTTCTTATAAAATCTACCAAAATTTTGATACTCATTTCAAATTTTGGGATTCATCTTAAAATTGACACTCTTGATGAATGAAGCTTTTTTCCCACAGAAAGAATTGCTTTAATGATTGCTTAAATGCAAATAAGATACTTCTTAATTCATACAGTAATTCTTTATAAGCATTTGAAATTAATTATTTGAATTTCTTACCTCAGATTATTAAGTCCTTTGTTTAATTTTAACAAGTTCTTCAATAGCAAGTCTACAACGACGGGGCAATAATAATTTAATGTTATATTTTCTCTCATAACTAGTCATTAGAAATCTGCCTTGTGGTCTACAATCTAAAACTTCTATTGATCAGAATATTCATTATTTTAGAAGGAATAGAAGAATCTTACCTGGTCTTGGCAGTCTTGGGGGTGAAGGGGAGGATGTGCAGGAATCCGGCACCTGCAAGATTTCGATGTCAAACCCTTTTCCAGATCCATAACCATCACTTACGAAATTAAAGGTCAGAAGATCACTTCCACGCAAGAAATCCACTATCTCTATCGAAGTTAGAAGTACAATATTAGAATGAAGACAATAAACTTTTTAGGGGAATATATATTATTATTTATTTCAAAATTTAGGGGAAAATTTTTTTAAATATGTTTCAAACGTCTTTTCCTAAAATTGCTTAAATAAGTACATATTGGATGTTATCATTTTACGTATAAGTTTTAAACAAAGTATTTAATGGCGTTTTTATATTGATTACTGACTACGTATAAAGCCATGATTTTGTAAAAGCGTATAAATGAATAATATTTTTGATAAGTAGTGGTAATTGAATTAGAATATACATATAAAATTGCTTTAAGAATATTATTACAATAAAATGATTTAAATGTGGCAAAAAGTGACGAAAAATTGGCATATTTTCAGAAAATTTTCTTTTCATGGAAAAAGATTCTATAATATAATAATATTCTACCTATCTATAGCTAACACTTCTTTACAGAGCCTGAATTAAAATTTTTGAAAAATTCACGTTTCCAGAGTTACTATCAATTGAAATAATAACCTATATTTTTCAAAAAAAATTTTCTGTGCTCTAATATATTAAAATATGAATAAATCCATTTTTGAATTATTTACAGTAGAACCTGTTATTGTGCCGTCATTTTTATGTGATTTCATTTTTGTGTGATTTTATTTTTGTGTGATTTTATTTTTGTGCAATTTTATTTTTGTGCGATTATTTTTGTGCGATCTTTTTTTTACGCTGTGTACGAATTTTAACGGTTTTGGCTCTACTGTAATGTTTTCTATCAATGTACCTACATACACTTCAAGACGCGCTGTTAATTGATTATAAACAGTCTCTTGACAATGTAAGGCAGTATCATCTACATGAGCCAGTAACAGCCTTCGGACTGAAGTGATCATTGTGGTCTAGTGGTAAGTTACGTGCTTACGAATCAGAAGGTATCAAGTTCTATCCTCTTCAAATCCATGAATTTACTATGGCTTCGTCCATATACTTTTTAACCTTTGTTGCCGGATGAATAGCTGCTAATATTCTATCTATTTTAATTAAAATATAATATATCATAATCTCAATAAATAGTATTCCGTTTTTGAATGTTTCTTGTTATAAATAAACTAGATCGTGACGAAAAAATAATTTTAAAAAGTCCTCATTAGAACAAAAATATTTTTAAAAATGTTGAACAATATTAATAATTTATTTACAAACATTTACTTCAAATTCATTATCGGGAATCAATGATTGTTCAGCACAAAGAAAAAAAGTGGTATTCAAATTTGAAATGCTAAGGGACCACAAATAGATATGACGAATTAAGTTTTATTAAAGATTAATGTAACTAGCATTTCTCTTTTTATATAATGTTATTTTTTTAACTATTTGCAAATAATTTTAAGTTAATAAAAATAACTTAGAGATAATTTATTATTTGAAGAGTTACAAAGCTTTCAAGAAAAATCCCCAAATTTCTTGGCTTATAAAGCAGAAAACTCGAAAAAGAATGCCAGTACGTGAATTTATACCAATACCAAACATCGTAATTAAAAAAACAACAACCGCAAACTAATTTAGATGCATATATACACACTAATTTTCATAAAGAAAATTATTTACATTTTGTTTTCTTCATAATTAACTTTAGAATATTTCAACATTGTTTTTTCATTTCTGCAGTTCAGCATTTGAAGCAGATCTTGAATGAATACAATAAACCAAACCAACTAATTATTTATTGGTTGTCATTGTGTCAATAAGAGAAAGTAGAAACAATGCATTGATTTTCATTTTTAACATATATCGCTTTCTTCATACACAAATAATTACCCGTACGAAAACAATTTTCAATGTTTGCATCATACATTTAGGTAGATCTTTGAGACTTTAGGCGATCTTTGAGATCCCAATAAGACTCACTTCTGGATGGATATCCTGAGCACGTTCGGGAGAGATCCGGAAACTCAAGGTAGTCCCCTCTGCAAGGCCCACCTGAATGTCTGCCGAAGTCAAGCAGCCGGATCTCGAGTAGAACCTTGCAGATCCGGGAATCAGCTCTCCGGATAGTATATGCACAACGTAGGTTGGGCGCGTAGCCATTTGGATAACCTGGAGAAGTCACACTGCTGGTGAACGTATCAATATACTGATTGCAAACATTGGGTCCTGCTGAAAAAGAAATACATCAGATTAGAAAAGAGTCTGAAATACGTTTCGGTGACAAAATGTTGATGAGTAGGTCACCCGCTGTGACCTTGGTTGATGCTATGTTGCTGCTGTTCATTTTCGAGTCAAAAGGATACTCTGTGCACGCATTAGACGAATGGGGCGAAAAGGAACCCCTTATTCGGGTCAATCATTAAGTGCTTTTACTTCTGTCTTTTGTTGGTTGCGACTTGCAAGAAAGGGTCGTTGCATAACTCCTTTCTAAAGAAAAAAGTAATTTTGCTGTTGACAGAATTTCTGAGTGATACATACAGAAGGCTGTTTTCAACCATTACTGAAATTGATATACATTCCCAGTAGCTTTGAGTGTTGGTGGAGCATTTTTATGTTGACGTTGGGACAGTCTCTAGTTCAAATGGTGGTTAAAGTTGAAGAATGTGTCATTGCCTTTTAACTCACTTGTCGTGATTTATTGGGAATGCCTTGTTAGACTTTCCATGGAAATGCATAATCAACCAATGACATTAGACTGTGTTGCCATCTAGTGTTCAGTTCTTGGATCAACATTTTGGCAATTAACTATTGATAACGCATCACTCATGGTGACCTTGGAAGAAGCTTGGGACAGAGTGATATAAACTGGTCACTTTCGGGTTCAATGCCCCCACATTAGATGATTGGGACGAAAAGGTACAGTCAACTAACACTTTTATTCATGTCCCTTGTTGCTACTTACTGGAGAAAGGGTCGCCGTAATGCGATATGCGTACATGACCTGGCTTTATCCAAAAATTAATTTTACGACTGCTTCCAGTTTAACATCCAGTTATAATTTTAATTTAACCACGAAAAAGAGTTTTTCAAGCATTTCTAACACTTGCAACAGTTGCAGATTTTAACCTTGGTAAATATCTACTGTTTTATTCTCATTTTTATCATTCAATTTTTTTCAAAAATGAACTTCACAAAACATAACAAGAAAGGAAGAACTTCAAAAGAAATTCCTTCGAAGTAAGAATTTTATAATGATTTTTTGTGTTTTTTCATAGGACAATAAATATTGTTAGTTTTCTGGGAACTATGTATACACATAAAACAAATTTAATGAGGAGAAAAAAAAAGTTTTCCTTCTTATACAAAGAAATATTATTTTTTAATTTAGGAATTTTATATGTTTCTCTTCACACACTATTTAATACTTACAATTAAAAAAAACTTTAAAATTTTAGAAAAAATGAATCCAAAAGAGATCTTAAATTGTCATCCATCAATATTTTTTTATTTCATATATTCGTTAACTTTGAAAAAGATTTTACTTTCTTTGAAATGGTAATCATTAGGTATATACTAGTGTCTGTGGGAAAATTGCAACGACATGAAGAAATCAAACAAATTAACCGAATTTGATTGGGAATAACAGGTTAGGATACGCAAAATATTAGAATAATGAAGCGGTCACACACGTATGGGAAAGTACACTCTTTAAACTCCCATTGACACGTGAGCAAAAAGTATTTTAAAAACACATTTAAATGTGTATAATGTCATTTGGCTACTATAAAGGATTTGTTAGAAATTAATATGTGTCGCTAAAAACGATGAAAATCATACGAGCAATTAACGGAATTCTAATGGGGACACATGATTGTTCTCCATGACAGCGGCCATATTTTCAATAAATCAACTTTTGCAAGGGGTACAATTCCACAACGGTAATAAGTATGTGGAGGAAAAATGAAACCTTAAAATGGAACCTTATGAAACCTTAAAAACCCTTAAAAAATGAAATCACACTAGTATATTATGCACTATGACGTCACCATGGGACAACAGACAACACATCCACCTGTTGTGTTTGATCATACAGCGTCCTTTTTTGTGCTGATTAGTAAAAAGTCGTTTTCTCTGACGAATCCCCCATTTCAGTATGAACTGAGCGATGAACATGTACTCGTCAGATGATACAGAGTCTACTGGAGTATCTTATTCAACATCAAAGCCCCAATTATGTTGAAAGGCTGATGCAAGTTAAATTCGCCGAGGTTCAAAGCTCTTACGCTGACACGTGTGGAAGTTTTGTGGAGTGTAGTACCAATTTAAGTGTCATCCTCTTACCCATTTGATCGCGGCTCCAATTACGAAACCTGACGCCAACAAAGATTGTGTTGCTTTAAAGTGTGACGTTAAGAAATAATCAATCAGTGCGTCATACTCAATGAATGCTGTGCGTTAGTGTACGAGTATATACGGCGGGGATAGCAAACTTTTATGGATCAACGTGCCATTTTTGCTAAAGAAATGTTTAATGAGGTATAGACGTGCCTTTTCAAATAATTTTGACTTGTGATTATTGAGAAAGTAGCAAAACTCATTATTTGATACGAAAAATACATTTTGCACTGTATAGTAGTAAATGTTTTAGTATAACGTGTAATTCAAATTAAAGCAACATTAGTGTCACTTCTGTTGCTGCAGATTATAGATGACAAATAAATTATATTAGGATTGTAAGATGTTACTTTTAGCACAGAATGCATGCTGAATTGGAATTATCTGCCAAACGGTTTCTGAGGGAGTCTTTAATGTTATTCATCTATGAAAATAATGACTCACAGAATAGGTAGATGAAAATTCGGTCCAGCAAGTCAGCTTCTTTCAACAGTTAAATGTGTCTGGAATCATATTCCCGCCACCCCGTGACCGATCACTCGCGTTTGTTCGTAATACTTCATAGAGAACTTTGTAATTTTTAACGGTGGAGTGCCCAAAATATTGTGTCGGGTGCCATCAGTGGCATGCATGCCATTGGTTCGCCATCCCTGAGATAGGGAGGGATCCAATCTTCTCCCAGTTGTGGTGACCCTGAACAGTTGTGTTACATCAGATAAGTTGTGGAGTCCGATATACCCCTTCTGTAATGTAATTCCGCAACTGAGTTTCAGAAAGACAATACCTGCTCATATACTGCTCAGAATGTGCAGCTCAGTGCATGGTAGTTTCATCTTTCTTTTATTGTGCTCCGTAAGAGAGGTAATTATGACAGTATGAAATTCTACTCATATAGAAACCAATCTTGGATACCAGTTCGAGCTCCGTTAGTTTCTCGTGTGTCACTCTGTGATTTTGATGTGGTATACGGACAACTAACTAATCATTAACACGATTAAAATAACGATATACATATTTAAACGTACTTTTACAATGATTTTTATACACAGTTCAACTAGAAGTTTAAAGGGTACTTTTTGTCCCACACATTCTAAATTGCTTTGTACATGCTTAATTTTAATAATTTCCGTACCTCAACAACTTTTCATTTTTCTAAGGTAAATGTTTTTGGGGGAAGGTGGGAAAGGGGGGAATTATGGATTTAAAATTTTGAGATGCAACAACCTTAATTGTGGAGTTCAACTGATATGTGTTAAGAGAGACACTCTAATTAAAAGTATTTCAAGTGAATCACTTCTGTAATTTCCAAGGGGGAGAGAGGTGGCTATGAACTGAAATTCCCATTTTTGTACTATTAGACCTACATACTTGAAATTCGGCTGGAATAGATTTTTTGTTGAGCAGAGGTCCATTAAGAATGGGTTTTACGCAAATATATTCGAAGATAGTCTGGACAACGCAAAAGTTTAGTATTCTACTCTTTAAAAACTCTAGTTCTGTACTTTTTTTAAATCAAGAAGTGAGAGTTATAAGAATGTTCTTTTATACAATCGCTGGAACTTAATATCACTAACTTAAAAGTAATATAAAACCATACAGCATCATAAAATACCCATGACTAAAGGAAGCGGATGGATATAACGGCCATAATCCATATATATATATATATATATATATATATATATATATATATATATAATGCAATAACATCAATATTATTTTTATATTAGAAATAAAGTGAATTAAAGTATAGAATATTAAAGTATAGAGAGTAGAAATATTAAAGTATAGAGAGTAAAGAATTCTCAGAAGACTATGAAAAGATTTTCTTTTCTTCTTAAATAAAATTTGCTTCGTTCTTTTTATTCCATCTTAAAAAATAAGTCATAAAATATGAATTTTATATTAATAATATAAATCTTTCTATATCAATAACATATAAATACTAGTATACACAAATATCTATCTCAAAATATTTAGCAGAACTGTTTAAAGTTAGTCTCTCACTTGGAATGTTCGTGGCTCCACAAGACCTCGGAATCTGTTTCAATTGAATCATGAATCCCTTGCCAGTATTTTCTTTGTCCGTTTTGAATCGCAGGGTCATTGTATATTGTCCAGATCGAAACTGTAATTGCTCTATAAAACAAGAAGAAAAAAAAGAAAAAAAGCAAAGTCGTATAGTAAGGTTTATATAGATCTATAAATTGACGATCAAATGTAGACTTCTAAAATTATAGATACCAAGACTTAAAAACCATATGCCCCTAAATTTCTATTAAATTTGCAAAGAAAAAAAAGAAGCATGAATTTGTTTGGGGCTTTTGTTCGCGAAAGAAGTTTAAAAAGCATACACAGTCTGAGAAAGTGCACTTCAAATTTATTTTCTCGTAGACATTTTTCTTTATTATGCATTTTATTTTTTATAAATACCTTGCCGTGGAGCTCAGTGGCTGCCTAAAACCATGAAAAACTGCTATAAATAAGTACGTGTTATCAATATGACTGAAGTGCTAAGATAATTAAAAGCTTGTTTAAAAAATTGTAAAGTTTCTTTTTGTTATTCCATTATTAGAAATAATTTATTAATTATTATACTCAAATATTGAACAAATAATCAATTAATTTAAAATAATAAAACTTACACAAATATGCTTTTCACGCTTATTTATCCTATACTTTGATAACACGAATGACATGCCCTAAAAATTTACAGTTTGAAAAACAATACTTACTCTTAGTGCCCGAAGCAAGGGCCCCGCACAGCACCCCCTGTTGGCCGTCCCTGAGATCGAGATAATCGTTGAGGCAATGGTCGCTTTCCTCCAGGTCGAAGTCATTGAGAGTCATCTCCACACGACACGTGTCCGGAGTGAGGCGTTGCACTACATAGTCACATGTCCGGTGGTCATCGTAATCTGAAGGGTAGTTGGGTGTAAAAATCCAGCCTTCCTGCCCCCGTACCAGGGCGTCACAATCGGACATGGGATCTAAAAGGAGAAATTCTCTAAAAAATATACGATTGAGGTTTCATTTTCTTTAATTTTACGGCACACTTAAGTTGTACAGTAAGAGTCCTCTCAAGAAAACTTGTACCGTACCTAATGGAAGGAGCAGATAATCAGAAGCTAGTTTTTAATAGAAATCCCAGGGTCCTTTTTTTGAAAAATTCAATTGTTGTCCTTTTATTTTATTCCTGTCTTGTTTCTCATCATGCCATAAAGCACCTATTATTGCCCTCTAGAGTTTTACAGCTTGAATTACAGTTACGTCTTATATGGTTACTTGTGTAGGTCTAGTTTTTTTTTTTTTTTTTGTTTAACGTATTTACCATGAGATCAGGAACACTGTGCATATATAAGTTTTACATTCCCATAGTTTAAAAGAATTGCAAAAAAAAAAATTTTTTTTTCCTTACAATTTATCCATTTATTTATGAATGAAAAAATCATCCCTTCACCTGCATAGTATAAAATATCCATGTTCACAAAAATGCACCAATTTATAACATAAAATGCTAAAGAATATGCATCAATGTTAAAAATTTAGGTATTTATAATATTCTGTGAAGCTATTTTCTAAATTTGATTGTTTATTTAAACCACTTTTGGTATTACGTGGAATAAAACTGCTTTATATCTGTTATTCTTTTATTAAGTTATACAATTTGTAAACATTTAACACAACATTAATAAACAAATTAAATAATAAGTTAAGTTTAAAATGTACTTTCCAAATATCATAGAGAAGCTATATATATATATATATCAAAATTTTAAAAGGAAACACCAGAAAAAAAACTGTTGAAGAACTTCGTGAATAGGGTATGAAAAAATAGTTGCCATTTGTATATATTACATACATAAATATTAGTTAAAATCGTTATTCCATGGAAATAATTAATTACTTAGCAAATTGTAATTTTTTTACCTATTCGTGAAGAATTTCCTTATTAGTTTTCTCCTGGTGTTTCTTTTTAAGAACTTATTACTTTATCTTTCCTCAGAACTGATGTAAATACATGTTGAAAAAGAATTATTATAGGTCATAACATGAGATTCTTCCTCAAAAACTAAAAAATGTTTCGTGCAGAATCATAATTTCATGCTCGACTGAAATAATAGTGTTATATACATGTAATAAACGGAATATTCTTTTTGACTCCTGTGGAAGCATTTGTATAACGAAATGATAAAACATTGCTAATAATGAATAACAAATAAGTTAGCACACATACCTGTGGGATTAGGTCTTCCACCTCCCTGAAAAAGATACAAATTTTTTTAGAGATAGAACAAAAATTATATCGTTTGAAGAAAAATGAAACGCGCGCGCGCGCAGATCATATGTATGAAATCGCTTCTAAGATTCATTTGATTGTACCGTTTTACTCAAATAAAAAACAAGACATTATATTGACATAACACAGTGTTTCTCAAACTTTCAATGTTTGTGACCCAATTTTCAATTATAATTTTCATCGCCCCCCTCCCCTCTCCATACAATAATACTGTATTGAATTCAATAATATTTTTACGCTAAAGCAGTCAGTTATAGATTGACTTTAGTTAGTTATGATTTTAGTTATAAATTGTATAAATTGTCAAGATAAGTATTAAATTTTGCATATGACAAGCCCATGGGGTCACTATTAATTATTAAACATGTCCGTAACTTAGTACTGATGAATTAATGATCAAATACATTGTGTAGTATTGATACATTTATACAGAGTGTATTTTTTTCAGGTATAGAAGTTTAAGTTGGCATTACTTTCCAAGATGGCGACCGATTTAACAGCTGTCAAGTGATTTATTCTCAGTTTGGTTTGGCAATTCATCAAAACGATCATCAAGCAAGGCGTAGATTCGTCGAATGGGCCCAAAACGAGATTGCCGTTGTTCCCGATTTTCATAAGCGAATTTTGTTTAGCGAAGAAGCGCACTTCTGGTTGAATGGCTACGTCAACAAACAAAACTGCCGCATTTGGAGTGAAGCTAATCCACAAGTGTATGTCGAAACACCGTTACATCCAGAAACACTGACTATTTGGTGCGCTTTATGGGTTGGTGGAATCATTGGTCCGTACTTCTTCAAAAACGATGAAGGCCACAACGTTACAGTCAATGGTGATCGGTACAGAGCCATGATTACTAACTTTTTCATTCCTGAATTGAACAATCATGATGTCCAGGAGCTGTGGTTCAACAAGACGGCGCAACATGTCACACAGCTCGTGCCACAATCGATTTATTGAAAGACACGTTTGGTGACCGCCTAATTTAACGTTTTGGACCTGTGAATTGGCCTCCAAGATCTTGTGATTTAACACCGCTAAACTATTTTCTGTGGGGCTATGTAAAGTAATTGGTCTATGCGGATAAGCCACAAACGCTTGACCATTTGGAAGACAACATTCGCCGTGTTATTGCCGATATACGGCCACAAATGTTGGAAAAAGTCATCGAAAATTGGACGTCCAGATTGGACTCCATCCGAGCCAGCCGTGGCAGTCCTATGCCAGAAATCATATTTAAAATGTAATGCCACAAGATTATCTCTCGAATAAAAAAAATTCATGTCAATCGAATAATACATCGTTGTTTTATTGCAATTTAAAGTTCTATACCTCTAAAAAACACCCTTTATTATATCATTGTAAATGTGTATTTTTTATTATCATTTCAGGAAATATTTTCTTTTGATTATTGACTTTTTGATATGATCGCAGCCTCCCGATAGGATTATCACGCCCCCTTAGAGGGGCGCGCCCCACAGTTTGAGAAACGCTGATATAACATCTAAAATTCTTTACACAGGATCTTCTTACGACCGATTCTTATGATAGATTTCAGCAACAACTAATGAGCTGTAAGTTGGATTTACAGTTCTAATACTATTTTCATCAAAAAAGAATATAAAAATTATAAATAAAACACAAAAATTTAAGGTACTTAAGTAGTAGCTCTTTAACCAATAAAACTGGCAAAGAGTTTGAAGAATTTTCTCCAAAGTTTGATTGTATAAATATAACTTATATTTAAATTTTATTTCATTTCATAATTCCCTTTTTTAAGAAAAGAAGCAGTTAAACGAGATGTTTATCTAAAATTATATTATTCAGATGGGGGGGGGGATTGTGTCTGTTTTTAAATAAGTAAATGCACTTGCCCCATAACTGGTTAGCCCGTAAATCATACAGGCTACTAAAAACTGACCACAACCGGTTTGCCCACACGCTGTACGGGAACCGATATTTTCTCTTCTTTCTATCTTTGATTTTTACATATTTTTAATTCGTATCCTGAGATTATTAGTGCTAGTATTTTTCAGAGATGCAGTTTGTCCATGGTACTGAAATGCTTCTCATCTGGGATTTCCTTTGTGGTGTAAGTGGGAATTTTTATTGAAGGCAGGAATTTAGATTCTTGAAAATATTCGATAAAGTACTGGGATTAGCAAGGCAATGGGCAGTTTGTTGCTTGAAAAAAAAATAAAAATGGAAAGATAATAAGAAAAAAAAGCCGATATTACTTGTGTTCCTTTTCCAATTTAAGACTTCGTATTACACCACGCTCCAAATTGTGTGTGGATATATGTATATACGCACACATATAAGCATATATGTATATATGCAAACAAATACAAAATCCTTTTGAAAAAAAGGTAAAAAAATGAAATTTTTTTGTATGTATGAGAGAAATTCTTATAAGGTAGATGAAAAAATATTCTTCATAGCACGCAGAGTGTACTTATAAAAAGAAAACATTTAGGATTTTTCGTGTTCCAAAATTATAAAATAAAAAATTGTGTGAAAACTTTAAAAATGAAAATTAATTAAAATTCTTCCATTTTTGCATTCTGTTAAGCATTATGCTTAGTCATATGCAATAAAAGATGTAACTTTTTTGGAGAATTTTGGGTAAAAAAAATTAACTGCTTAAGGGGTTAATGGAATGATCCGTTAAATTTGGAATTTCTCCACTGGGATATCTTTCTCAGAAGGTAATTTCCAAATTTTAATCATTTTTTGTAAAAACACGAAAAGAAAAAAAAGCAACTTATATAAATAAGGCATTTTGTGTGTTTCAGAATGTGCGCAGAATGCGTTTTCAATATCGATTTTCAATATCCCCGACACATTTGGCGGTGTACTAGCTAAATACCAAATTTAATATGTGTACCAAATCGGATGAATACATAACATGTACTGTACATATTAAAAGAAAATTTTCAATACAAACATTGCAAATGGCAACATCAGTTCTAATTTCCTAGAGAGGGGGGCTCTCAAGATGTCACAGCTAAATGAAATATTTATTTTATAATGAGCTGTAATCAATGTTACAGTTTAATAATGAGAAAATATTAATCAAATGAGATTGAACGACTCATTGGCAGGAATTAATTCTGACAGTAATTAAAAATTTTCGGAATACATTAAACAATTTGTTGTAAAAGATATAGGATTTTTACTAAAAGTAGAAATAACAGCAAAATTAAAAAAAAATTTTCAATGACTTAAAAAATAAAATTTAAAGGAATACATTAAACAATTTGTTTCTTAAGTTTTCAAATTGTATCAGTGGTGTTATTTCGAATGATCCTCTTCCGAAATCAAATATGAAAATGAAGTATAATCATCACACAGTTTTAGTTTCCAAAATTGTTCTTGAGTGAGTGAGTGAATATTAACATCGCACTGTTCAGCTACACGAGGGCTTTTAGCGACGGCCACGTTATTTTCAACCATGGTCAAGTGACGTGGATGACACCTGAGCTGTCACCCCCTCTCCTAACTACCACACCAATAATGGGAGGACGTTTCAGCTCTCGACAAAAATTGTTCTTGAAAGCCAAAATTTAGAAAAATTACATTCCCCCACGTTCATTTATAAGAGTAATTGTGATATATAATTTCTTCGTTAAATTTATTCCAGTAGTAATGGGAATAATTTGTCCAGCAAAATTTAAATGATTGAACTTTTGATTTAATTATATATATATATATATATATATATATAATTTAATAATTTAATGCTCCAATAGAAATACCTTTATTTAAAGCTCGATTACGAAAATTTTCATCTATGGCTGTAAATATGCTTTTTTTTATATAAAATGTTTGCAGATATATAAGCATTACATATAACTAAGACCATTTCAGAAATGGTAAAAGTGGTTCCTAAAAAGTAAATCTAAAAACTCGATATTGCTTATTATAAAATTTTTTGTCAAGAAAAAGAAGAATGCTAAAAAGAATTTTAAGAGAATTTTTCCTTCTTTATCCCTTTTGTTTGCCATTTACATCTATTATAACACCATTAATAATAATATATTTCAATATAAAGAGAAACATATTTTATTTTTATTTATTTATTTTTTTATTTTATTACAGCTAAGTTATAATAAAATAACAAAATGCAATTGAACCATTTTTATTTGAAATTCTTTTTTTAATAATTTTTAGCAGGTTTTCTGAAGACCTTGATACTTTTGATATCTCTTGATGCTTTTAAATATAAAATTATATGACTTTTGAACTCTTTTATGTGTATTACCTTTTATTCTCAATGTTCATTAGTATTCGTTTGTGTTAATTTTTGTACATTTGATTCTCAATATGTTTTTTTAGCGGATTATTAATTTTTCTTCAACTGTGTGTACTACTATTTTTATAGTTGTTGCTGTTCACATCTTGTGTCATGCATAATGTAGCTGGAGTTTTTACCCTCTACAGTGTGCATTTTCTTTAAGCAAATAAATTCCTAATTGAAATTCGATAATATTCCTTTTATTTAAATAAAGAATAAAATTATTTTTATACCTTTGACGTGAATTACAAAACAATACAAAATCGATATGGACAAACAATAAATTAATTATTTATATACATTTTAAGTAAAAAATAAAAGCATTGATATTTTTTAACTTAAAGAAAAGATTATGTAACCATCCCGAGTGCTTATTTCAAATGTAAGTACCTAGTTGTTCAGAATTACTTCTCTCATTCCAGAAAAAGCGATTAAAAATGAGTATTAATTCCTAACGAAAGCTTATTTTTTTAAAAATAACTATCGTTAATAATTGAAAAAATCAGAAATATTCTAGTTTAATATCATCTGCATTATTATTTCATTTTTCGAACAATTTAAATGTTGTTTCACAGTCTGTAGACTGGTATTTATCTTAAAACATTTTTTCGAAAGTTTGGCATCATATTCGTTTGCTAAATTTATAGCGTTTACGTTTCATTAAAAATACAAAATAACAGCAATTTTTTAAAGATCAAATTGTTTATCAAAGGTCATATCAAAAAGGTTATCAAAGATCTAATTCTAGACTGTCTATTGTATGCGTTAAGAAAACTTAATGAAGTCGGTGATCTTGTTCTTATCATCGGAACATGGTGTTCCTAAAATTAGACAGAACTTGAAATTAACAAGAAGCTCTGGTGATGGAAGATCGATGAACAAAGAAATTTCCCATTGTTGTTTGCGTCAGCTGAGCGAAGAATCCAATTAAAAACCAACACTGCCACCCTAATAGAATCTTTATATGTAAGGTCACGAAGCCCATTTTCACTTTCGGCGGTCACCCATCTCCGTTGGTTGAAAAAAAAAATAAGAAAGAACACCCCATCATTGGCACGCGTTTCCATATCCGCCCTACCTCAAAGAATCCTTCACCTGCAGATTCGTCTGCGTCTAAGAAGTTGTATGGTTTCATGGCATGTGAACCAGATGAATAGAAACCAAGGCTGAAACACGAAACAAAGGATTCGAAAGGGAACTGTATCCAACGGAGGGTGAAAGGCACAAGGCGACTGTTGCAGAATGTCGTCATCATATTCCCCAGAATGTCGTTACAATGGAAACTGACGACGAGATGACAACTTCGAAGAAACAGCCTCGTGTTGTGGGGCACCCGGTCCCATTGTTGCCATTCCAGGGAACTAATTAAGTTGTTTTTAATCTCCAGCTAAGCCTTTTTTTATATTTTTGAATCAGACTCGGACGAAAGATATGACCGTATTAAGGACATTATAATCTCTTGCTATTACAAAATGTAATTGTTCATTATGTGTTTTTATTATGAAAGAGAGAAGGAAGGGAAAAAGGGTCTGTATAATCTTTAAGTGTTTTCTATGCCGTCACCATGCATAGGAATTAAGAATAAATTTACATATGTTTGGATAAAAAACAAAAGTTTTTATTTTTTTTGCTCTATTTCCAGTATTTGAAATCATTCATCAATTTTTGTAACCTCAACGCACTCGAAACATACAAGAATATTTATTTCCTTTGATATGATCACAAATATACACTGGGTGGATCGTGTTTATATGGAGAGAAATTTTTTGTACTGAGAGAGAGAGAGAGAGATTGGAACCTACCTAGGAACAAAATATGTTCTATGGTATGGAGTTTAAGGTATCCGACTATTTTCGAATCCGTAATTTTCAAAAGCGCATAAATGGATAATTTTCCTGATATTTAGTGTCACTTAGATTAGAACATATGCATAAAATTGTTTTAAGAACATTTTGACAAATTTTTTTTATTTAAATACAATATTTTGGCAAAAAATTAACTTAGAATAATCTTTTTTTCCAAATGTTCTCCTTTTATGAAAAATGCTTCTATTAGAATAATATTTTGCCTGTATATAGCTCAGACCTCTGTTCAGAGACTCAACTGGAGTGTTTGAAATATATAACTTAGAAGTGGGTTTATATATTCATATTTTACGACAACAGAGGGGAGCAATTTTAAGAAAAAAATGCCAATAATTATTACTATTGGTGGTAACTCTGAAAATAATGTGAGTTTTTCAAAAATTCTAGTTGAGCCTCTGTAGAGAGGTCTGAGCTATATAAGGCAAAATATTATTATAATAGATCCATTTTTCACAAAAGGAGAACATTTGGAAAACAGATTATTCTAAGTTAATTTTTTGCCAAAATATTATACTTAAATAAATTTTTTTGTCAAAATGTCCTTAAAACAATTTTATGCATGTATTATAATCTGAGTGACACTAAATATCTTAAAAATTATCCATTTATGCGCTTTTTTAAAATCACGGTTCTGAACGTAGTCGGATATACCAAAAGAAAATAATTATATAAAATAATATCAGAGCTTAATATTGCCAGAGAAGGGTTGATTTTCCAGAAAACTGGATATAGACTTAATTTTGGTTAGATGATTTTAGACTAAAAAAAATATTTTTTTGCAATATAAATAACCAAAAAGGATAATTAGTTAGATGTGAGTACAGAGTATTGAATAGTACAGTGCACATTACAACATTTTACAACCCTCACTTCTCTCTCTCTTCACCGTCGAATCAGGCCGATACAAACTATTTTCCGTTCTATCGTGCTCTGTAACTTCAACAGTAGGTCGTTAAAGATTTATACTAATGTAACTGTTAAACGTATCAGTGATGTTTTTATTATGCAACCATTTAGTATGAGTACTTTCATCGCAACCAGTGTTGAAAAGTACTACAATGGTGTTAAATTTGACAAAAATTAATTTAACTTTTTACTATGAAAAAAGCTCTAATACCTATACTTCATTCCCTTAAGGGACTTGGTACCCTTTGAGCTACTTTCTTCCTTTATGCATTTAAAAGTTATATTTTAGCTTTATATGTAATGTTTTTATTCAGGAAAATGATACGAGATGAAATTTTTCACATACTATTCATAGAATTTTAAAAATATTAATTTTTTGAAGAAAATTTGGAAAATTTTAAAATCCTACTCCTTCTGTAATTATTAATTTTTTGACCTGAAATTTTTTCGTAATATACTTATAGATGTTATATAGGAATCAATTTTACAATAACGTAATTGGGTTTTGAGAAAACAAAATGTTGATATGCATGCTAAATTTCAACAAAAAAGCCAATATCTCTTGCATTTTAATTTTTTTAAAAAAAGTATTCAGTTTACAGCAAAATGGATCCCTAATTTTGTTACATGCTTTATATGTAACACACAGAAAAAAATGGAAGCGATTGGTAAATAGTTGTGGAAGGAGTAGAATTTTGAATGCGCTAATGTTTCGAAGAACATAAACTGAGAAAAACCACTTTAAAGTTAATAATTCTGAAAAAAAATTATTATAACCTTAAATAAACTTAAAATATTACTTTAAGATATTAGTTATGTGTTTTCTTTAAAATAATTGCATTTTAGTATTTTTCAACCCATACATTTTTATAAATGAACAATTTTAAGATGGTATTAATTGCACACACACACACAAGAAAATTCAAGAAAAATGTTAAATTTTTTTTCTGTCACGACAGAAAGTTTAGTTTTTTTCTTTACATATATTGAAACATTACATTTATATGAAAAACATATCAGAAATAAGGACTGAAATTATGAAATTATTAATATAAAATGCCTTAATTCAAAAATTTTACATGCACACATTTCACAAAGAAGAAAAATTACATTATTGTATTGTCTCGCAAATATTCTGCTTTATATATTACACATTCTTTTTTATAGTCATTATTTCTCTTTATAAAATAAATTTTTTTTATCATAACGCTTTTTTTTCTAAAAAGGGGGCGTGGCCGAATTGTCTAATTTGTTTTTAAATGAAGTTTTATTCAATTTCTAACTTTCCGATTTACACAATTGATATATCAATCGAAAGATAATAATGCAAAGAATAAGACTAAATAAGAATAAAAAACGATAGGTTTGTCATTTTGGTTGTACCAAGTTTTCTTAATGGCAGTATTTAGCATAAAAATTAATTTTTTATTTTCTATTTATACCCTTTATCTAAATATCAGAGAACATCTTTTCTGCTTAAGTAGGTTTTAAAATTCTGAGAAAAAAATTGTCAATTCAACCTAATATACATCCTTAAGAATATATTTAAATGACATTAGAAAAAAGGAACATCGAGTAACCTTTTAGAAGATAAAAATGACATTTTCTGTAAATATGCAAAAGATACAATTGTTATTAACTTTAATTATTACTTTTTCTCTTAAGCATCTTATGTTTAAAATGTGTAATTTATGTTATGCAAAATATTTGTGGCACACATCATTGATGGCTGTTTTTAATAGTACATATTCGTCGCCAATTTTTTTTCATAATTAAGCGTTATTTTGAAATGCTTGTAACGGTTGATTGATACGTGAATTTTTCAATATTTCAGCAATTTTAAGTCAAATCGGATAATTTTGATTAGACTCTTACAGATCTACTGTAAAAATGTTCGTATTGAAGTGGAGAACATATGTGAAAGAAATTCTTATTATAGTGAATAATGATATTATTAAACATTTTAAAAACTTAAAAAGAAATATTTACTTTTCGGAGTCTCACTCACTCTATCTCTCACACACACAAATTAAAAAACAAACAAGCAAACAAACAAAAAACTAAAATTAAGACAGATAAACCAAATTGCAATAAATAACTATCATTTTTCAGAAAATGCCAAGGCCTTTTATAATTTTATACTCAATTCATATTGGGTTAAATACTTATTTACTGTTTCACTAGTATATTTCAGAATAAACTGAAGTAATTTGCTTTTTGAAAAAAGATCACACACACACACCAATTGAGCATTTCCAGATGCTAGCTCTACAAAAAACGCAGAAAATTTTGGAAAGTTGGTTAGAAAACATTGACAACTCAAATTAAATATAAATCGGAGTGCATTTTGGGAAATCTTTCATAAGACATGGATATAAAACGTATATTATACTCAGATTTTATCAAATTTTTTGCTTTGTTGCTTATTAAGCAATGAGGCTGTAAACGCTTATTGCAACATTCTTTGAATAAGATTAATTCATCGCTAACTAGCGATGTGTAAGAAATTTAATTACCATCTTAATAGAATAACGTTATACAATTATTTATAACAATTTCGAATTCTCTACGTTTGCTTTCTAACCTCAAACCCCTTATTTTTAGCTTCACATCTTAGTACATTTCTGAGCTAAGCCTGTATATGTGCTGTGATCTTACAATGATTCTTAAGTTAATAATTCTTCGCAAACCTTTGTTTGCGTTGAATTAAACTAATTTAATAAAATGTTTGAACATCCTTCATTGCTTGGTATTTTTGTCAAAGTCTAAAACTTTTTAAATTACAACTAATAGCAGAAAAAAATCAAATATTACAGCTAATTTCGAAAAATATAACTTTTCGGGTGTATTTATTCCGAGTAAAAACTTTTTTTAAGTATGTACTCCATTAATAATAATATATCTTCTTGAATCTATCTATATATTTATATTAAATTTATATATATGAAAAATTTTTCCTTCGAGATATGATTGTTTTGTCAGGTAAGCTGAGTGCAATTAATGAAAAAATTTTTACGAAAATCGTGACTATTTTGTAAAGAATATTAATTCCAGTTCGATTTTAAAGAAGGAAAATCCAAACGTTTGATTCTATGAAACTACTTCTACAATAAATGTCGACTATGATGAGCGAATATTCTGAAATAGCAAAGTAGTTGACGGCATAACTTTTAAATTGGTTTTTATTGTTATCCTATAATTCGGGCTCAAGTTTAACCGATTGATATAATTTTTATACTTAAAAAATGCAATTGAATAGGATATGCTAACTGAAATAAAATATATAATTCGGTAAAATGTTTCCTTAAATTTTTTAAAAGTCTTATTAAAATTTTACTTTAGATTTTTCCTTCTTATTTTTTGAATCATATATGGGCTATGTATTCTATTTCTGTGAACATTATGAGATAGTAAATTTCCTCCAAACCTATATATAGTTAGTATTTTTATTTCGATTCGAATGTATGTGAGAGAGTAATGGGGTGTCTGGTTATATACTTAAATAGTAAATGACAAATTTTCCCCTATGGGGATAAAGAGCTCTATTTTCCCTTTTCAAAGTAAAAAATATTCTGTTTGTAAGCTATCAAGTTTTGTGATATTTACAAGCATTGGTCTTGATCTATATTGAGGAAAGCATATATAAATAATTTCAATTAATTTATTATATTTTAGTTTTACATGATCATTAAAATTTAACAGGTTAAATACATTTTTCCCTACTCAAAATGTTTCTTTGAAAATTAATTTATTAAAAGTCAAATGTAAAGGAAAAAAATTAGCACAACATATATCTAAAAAATAGAACTCAAAACTGTGCGGTCAAGACTTTTTCATTCTGACGTATAATTTGTTTATGTTTTTCCATATATAACTTAGTACGAAGAATCATAAGGGAAACTACATGCTCTAAGCACTTTTTAAACTACCTATACGAAGTTATTGTTCTATATGTAGGTGCATTTGAAAAAATTGTCGAAAGAATTTTGTAATAAGCTATATTTTATCTTTCCAGTATGTATAATTATAACGCAAAATTGTTTTTAAAAAATTATACTTTTTCTTAGATTTGTTATTTTTGTACTTTGATTTGAAAGACGTATATCACATCGAGAATATCCTCCATCACCTTTCTTGTGTTCCCAAATGAATTCTTGTTTGCTTTTAAAAGTATGTTTTCCCTCTTGTAATTTGTCAGCGAAATTTTAGACCACCCTGCACATTTATTAAGACACTAGATGCATGGCCCGGTGTTGCACGGGCTTTCTCTGCTTTTAATAAGTTTACCTTCCCTTCACAAAATCACCACTTCCATTCTTCTTTTTCGAAATTACGTTGACTTTGTTTCTTTCCCCTCCTCTTAGACCGGAGTTGCTCGGGCTTTCTCTACTTTTATAAATTTTCCCTTTCCTTCATAAAATCACCACTTCCATTAATTTTTCGAAGTGTCCTCGTCTCTTGACCATGGTTCAAAATTTCGAGGTGCGTCGCCAAAAACTCTTGAGTAGGTGAACAGTGCGACTTTAATATTCACTCACTCACTTTGCAATTTTTTCGCCTCCGGAAACGAAAATGTACAGTTTTTAAAAATAGTTGTAAGTTGAAGAAAGACATAAAAGTAAAAATTTTTAAATTTACAAAATTCCCGAACTATATTAAATGTTGAATTAAAATTGTTAGCATTTCTTGAAATGTTCGACACACGGGAAAAAGTTTCATGCAGTTATCTTTATAAATGAAGAAGTTAATAAATGTTTGATTTAAATTTTGAGTTTTTCTTAAATTTCATAAAAAGTTTTTCGGCATTTTATTTTTTAAATCACTGAACTATAAACTTTTAAAAATCATTTTCATTTAAACGCCTCGATCTTGATACATTTTAGAAAAAAATCATAAAATATGCAATTTCGTTGCTTTGTAAAAATAAATAAATAAATACAGAATCGTGGCGAATTAAAGTACATAAGAATAAAAAGGTAAAAAGGCTTGAAATTTATTGAAATTCTTTGTATAAAATCATTCAAAAAGAAAATAATACATGTGATAAAAATATATTTCAGAATTTTTATGGTTTTTTTATTCCACTGTTCTTCAATAACTCAATCTTAAAGAATGATGAAAACTATCAGTTATAAAAAAAATAGAAGCTTGCACTTTAAAACATCTATCCGTAATCTGTAATGAATGAAATACTGTTATACATAACAAATAACTTAAGAGAGGAGAGAGCATAAAATGGGGGAGGGAGCTTAACAGTTCTGTTAATTTATATCTCTTAAATCTTTTATATCATACTGCCCCATAAGCATTTAAAATTCCAATTAATCAATGAATTGGAGTTTGATTTTTTTATTATAAGTTCAGTTTTTCTGTAAATTATTACTCCCTCCTAATTAATGAAGGGAACGAAAAAAGCTGAAACAATGAATTTCGAATATTCAAGTTAAGGTGAAGAGAGAAGCTTTTAACTAACACAGAAAAATTTTAAATCAAGAATCACAACTACTGTGGCTCGTGTAATTGAGAGGTCTTGGCGATAACTTTCAGTTGAGCTACGTATTCTAATGTTTTCTCCGTCGCTAAAAGGCACTGAGAGGCAAAAATTAAGCAACCGAAAAGCGTTCAAAAACCAGGACAACTTGTTAAGAAATTTGCATGAGGTCCTTAAACATAAATTATAAGGACACTTATTTTAAAAAACTCGATATTATAGTTTTCCTTGTATACGTTATAAGTATTAAGTAACCTATATATATAAAGGGTGTTTTTTAGAGGTATAGAACTTTAAATTGCAATAAAACAACGATGTATTATTCGATTGACAGGAATTTTTTTTATTCGAAAGATAATCATGTGGCATTACATTTTAAATATGATCAAGCAAGGCGTAGATTCGTCGAATGGGCCCAAAACGAGATTGCCGTTGTTCCCGATTTTCATAAGCGAATTTTGTTTAGCGATGAAGCGCACTTCTGGTTGAATGGCTACGTCAACAAACAAAACTGCCGCATTTGGAGTGAAGCTAATCCACAAGTGTATGTCGAAACACCGTTACATCCAGAAAAACTGACTGTTTGGTGCGCTTTATGGGCTGGTGGAATCCCTTCTTCAAAAACGATGAAGGCCACAACGTTACAGTCAATGGTGATCGGTATAGAGCCATGATTACTAACTTTTTCATTCCTGAATTGAACAATCATGATGTCCAGGAGCTGTGGTTCCAACAAGACGGCGCAACATGTCACACAGCTCGTGCCACAATCGATTTATTGAAAGACACGTTTGGTGACCGCCTAATTTCACGTTTTGGACCTGTGAATTGGCCTCCAAGATCTTGTGATTTAACACCGCTAGACTATTTTCTGTGGGGCTATGTAAAGTCATTGGTCTATGCGGATAAGCCACAAACGCTTGACCATTTGGAAGACAACATTCGCCGTGTTATTGCCGATATGCGGCCACAAATGTTGGAAAAAGTCATCGAAAATTGGACGTTCAGATTTGACTACATCCGAGCCAGCCGTGGCAGTCCTATGCCAGAAATCATATTTAAAATGTAATGTCACAAGATTATCTTTCGAATAAAAAAAATTCATGTCAATCGAATATTGCATCGTTGTTTTATTGCAATTTAAAGTTCTATGCCTCTAAAAAAACACCCTTTATAAGGAAAAAGAAAATCAAAATCAAAGAGGGATATAAAATCTACTGAGTTTCAAACGAGATTTGGGTACTTGCAACATACTTAAGCCCTTGCGTACCAGACTGTACTTGGGTTGCGGTAGTCCAGTAGTCAAGGTATTGGATCATGGAAGGCATGTCATGAGTTCGAGCTTTGTACCACTAAAAACACGCTGTGTAGGGGAGCGATGCACATTAAATCTGTCGAGAGCTTAAACGTTCTCCCGTTGGTGGGTGTGGTAGATAGGAGAGGGGGTTTAAGTGTAGTATAGGAGGGGGCACTTGGCGCAGTCCTTTATTTTGGTGACTAAAAGTGGTCCCCACGGTACATTTTTCGGTATTATTTATTATTTAATTTAGAATGAATTCGATATCTCACCATGACATTCAGATAAAAATCGAAAAATCCGAAGAAAAATCACGAAATCCAAAGTGCCCCCATACTACACTTGAACCGGGGAGGGGATATTAGCTCAGGTGTCATCCTCGTCACTTGACTATGGTTCAAAATTACGAGGTCCGTCGCCAAAAGCCTTTGTGTAGCTGAACAGAGCGACGTAATTATTCACTCTCCGGTCTTCACTTTCTAGAAAACCTAGATTTCTGGGGAAACTGTCCTTGACGTTACGACGCACATTTTATTTTTTACTTTTGACGCTGGCGAAGGCGCACATTCTTTTGTGTTTCATTTCCTTTTCTAAATTTTGTATACTCGTAACTAATTTTGTTATTTGTTTTTACTTTTTCTTGCCAATACGGCATCGTCGTTGGATTGCAACGAATATGATACTGAATGAGAATATTGGCCAGAAATAGATGAATACACAAAAGGGACTCTGATACGGATTTATCTATTTGTGATGGAGGAGATGAAGAAATGGGGGGATGACAATACACTTATGTAACGCATGTGGAAAAGCTTTCGAGCAATTCTACACAGATTTGAAAGTTAATTCTAATTTTCCTAATTTTATAAAACAAATTTATAACCTAAACATTATGTAACTTAACTTGTGTATTTTTTATTCAATCCCAATAAAAGAAAATCTACCGTATAATGTTTCCTATGCTTGTTACACTGGTTGTACTTCTTAATAAGTAATGCATTAGCATGAGGTTACAATGGGATTTTCCCTATACATAGCCTGTATCCACTAGTGGTTACATAACACGCAATGGGTTTGTGGCGGTGTGATATCTATATGAACTAGTACCATCATCACGCGAAGACGATCGTCTTGGCGTGGTCGGTAAAGTACTCGCATTCGTTTGGAACGGAAAAAACCCAGAACGAACCTTACTTCCTTCATTGGTGACTCTGGCCGTGATATGAACCACACTCTTCACGCGCCGCAGTCGCGGCGCCATCTATCCACCGCAAAAGCAACCAAAACCTGTCAAACATTGACGCAAATAAGCCATTACTTCTCAAAGCCGTCTCACACAAATGACGCAATTAAAGCGTCACATGAATGACGCAATTCTTTAGCCGTCATGCACGAATGACGCAACCCACCAAGTGACGCAACTGCTTACATGCTCGCCACGAATATGGTATCGTTCGTTCACCTATTCGCCGAAACATTGGCAGGGGAGTATGTGGCGGTGTGATATCTACATGAACTAGTACCAACATCATGCGAAGACGATCGTTTTGGCGTGATCGGTAAAGTACTCGCATTCGTTTGGAACGGAAGGTACCCAGAACGAACCTTCCTTCCTTCAGGTTGAATGAAGAGAATGCTTTATATTTATAAAGCAATAGTGTATGCGCGCGCGAGAGAGAAGTGATGATATACTGATAATAATTTTCTTATATAGTTACTTTTAAACATTAAGAAATAATTTAAATTTACAATTGACTTACTCAGTTTTAATCCTTTCAAAAATTTTTAAAAGCATAAGGAAAATAGTATAAATACCTACTTAAGTAACATGCAATAAAAGACTGAAAATATGAGAGTAATTATTACTGTTAAGTAGTATATAATGATACAATCGAAAAAAAAGTACTCTGAATAATCTTTCAAAGAAAGCATGAAATGACATATTAAAATGTCAGTATTTTGGTGTTTCATAAACAAAAATAAAGCAGTGAAAAGTAGAGCGTTTAGTGAGATAAGCTCTTGTAAAAGCAAAAATTTTTTTTTCTGTAGGAAATAGTTTCATAACCTAATTATATATATTTCGCCCTTTTAAGTAAAACTGTTCTCATATTGCATGCTTGTTGCTTAAATGTGCACGTGTGATCTATATCTGTATTTTAATCATTAATGCTATTTCAGTTTTTATGATGCAAAATTGTATATAAAAATATTATTTAAATCGTGATTCAGCCTGTATTTTATAATCTAGAGAATCGGTGAAGCAAAAATTGAATAATTTGGGTAAATATTAATGAAATTTTAATGTGTAAGCACGAAACAGATAAATGTGTTATCTATATTATCATGTTAAACTTTCAAAATTTTACTTGAGTTTTATGATCTGTTTATTTCTAGTTCAAAAGTTCATAGCCTACTTATTACAAGCTGATATCAAGCTTGAAATTTCAATACACATTTAAATAATTGTGATGAAAAATATTTTTAACTATAAAAATAATCCATGAATTAAAGAAATGATAAAAAAAATGAACCTTTTCTAAAGCTGAATATGGGTATTTCAAAAACTTTTGAGCAAAATGGTTCTCAAAAAAGATTGTCAATATTGATATTTGGAGATAACTAATGGAATATACGAAGTTATTAATCGCGTGCCTGTAATTAAATAGAAGTTTCGTATCTGCTTTTGTGTTCAAAACAATATTTAAAAGAAATAGCGCTTTGAAGACATTCTCATCCATCTTGATATCTTTATGGAATTGAGAGGTTTTTTAGGTACAATGAAATTATTATCAACTGTTATGTTACTTTAAATATGATTAAAATAAAATGCAATTAGAAAGATAATTCTTATTGAAATAAAAGAAATCACCTTACAATGATAAAGATATTTAATACTATTATCGATATACTATCGGTTATCTGATTCTGTGATTCTTAAGTCAATTTAATTTTCTTTTTAAAACTTTTTACATGTAGCAGCAAAACAAAATTAAGAGTACTAATTTTATTTTCTGTGATGTAACATCAAAAGCATTCATGATTATGGGTCACTGATAAAAAAAACCTTTTTTTATCCACGGTAGAGTGCATTTTTCTTCTTTTTTCCCCAACTCAAAAATCAAAAGTAAGCTTTTATTCCAAAGTAAATCATCTTTTTTTATTCTTAAAGAATTAGTTCGTTTTAGAAATTTTTTTAGCTTACTTAGAAATGAAAAAAATTCATTGATTTATATATGAGCCATTTCCTTTTGATGGTGTTGATCCTTGCACCACAATCAATCAAATTACTAGGAATCTATATAAATGAACGCGGATCAGTCAAGTTTGAAGATATTTAATCCAAATGACTATTATTTCAATATTTTATATTTTTGCTTTTGAATTTTAAAATCACAAAAGATTAGTTTCAAAATTGTTTTTTAAAACTATAAAAGAAGTGTGTAATGCTCTTTTCGTCAACTTTATATATAATTTATCAAATTTTACTCAAATAGTTTTTGAATACAATTTGAAATCAACCGGGTGAGATTATCATCTAAAAACACTTGTATAAAAAATATATTTCCAAGCAGAGTTAATACTTCTAGAAAGGTTAAATAAATGCTTTTTAGACTTTAAATTGCTCAATTCAAGGTTTTTCGTTTTCCTGAACTAATTGCATGACTTTGTATAGTATGTAGTTACTTATATACAGGGTGATTCGCTACCAAACCAACAAACTGATAGGGTGTGTAAGAACTCAGAATCACAGAGGAATGTCGCAGTAACGAGCTATGGTACAAAACAGCAGAAAAAAAGAACAGAAATAGCAACACATTTCTGGAACAGAAAACTTTTTATTGAAAGGTTGTACTACAACATGTGCTCGAAATTACGGCAAGAAGTCGTCTGGTAGGCTTGACAGCTACGCTGCTTGGAATTCCTTGCGTTCTGGACGATTCCTGATATTTTACGTATCCTCTCATCAGTTACAGATATTCCAGCGTTTTCTTCAACTGAAGGAACCAGCGTCTCGTACACCAAACCCTTTATGTGATCCTAGAAGAAGTTCATGCGTTTTCGCACCTGTTGCAGTGCAAGCCCTCAATAAAACGTTTCATGTCTCATTAATGTGTTGATGTTTATGTTCTTTTTCTCTGCTTCTTTGCATCATAACTCGTAACTAAGGCATTTGTGACCCTGCATTCCGATGCGATTCCGAGTTGTCTCTGTACCCCTTACGCACCCTGTCAGTTTGTCGGTCTGGTAGCGAACCACCCTGTATGTAATTTTTCTTATTCGCTTTTATTCTTACGTCTTCTTCTTTTGTTGTTGATTAACCTCTGTTCTCAGCCGTTATCTATATCATGAGTGATCTTTTCACCTTTGAAAAATCTGCGCTAAAACCTCAAGCTTACCGCCAATTTTAATTTTTCCACGAAAATATCCGATTGTATTTTGGGAACATGAAATGTGATTTTTTTCAGTACGTATCAGCGGTCTCCAATCCCCGGTCAATGGATCAAATACTACTGGTCCGCACAAGAAACATTAAATTATTTCCATTTTATTTATTTACTGCGGCATATTTTTCTTAGGTTTGGGCTACTTTTTATGAAAATCACTTTATATTCCTTGTTAAATCACTTTATATTCATTTTTGGTGTAGTTATAATTTATTCTGAAGGCATGTTTAAATACAATGAAAATAAAATTATTAAAACAAGACAACCTTAAGTATAAACAATCAACTTCTCCTCCCCCTCAGCGGGCCGTGGTAAAATTATCCAACGTTGACGGGTCCGTGGCAATAAAAAGGATGGGGAACAAACGTACACTCCCGCAACTCCAACATCGCGAGGGGGGGGGAGCTCAGACTCCTAAGAGATCTAAAGCCTGACGGACACCAAGCATGTATTTAACCAATTGGGACACAAAACCTAACTTTTAAGAGCGCCCTAATATTCTCTGTTACACTAGGTATAGTTTATAAAGCAGAAGACAAAATGATGAAAATTTACTCGAATTTGTTAGCTAGCAATAATATGAATGTCTACGACATCATAAGTAAAATTTAAATTAATTATAATAATAATAATCTATAAGCTTTTAGAAGTGTGTATAAAATTTTAAATATGAAAATAAACAATAAAAAAATAATTAGCAGTATTTTTTGTATTTCTCTTTTAGTCAAACTTAAATTCAGAAATTGTCATCTGTGTGTGTGACACGTCAAGACAAAGGAAATTTTTGGAAGGAGAAAATAATATCAGCGAGCTATATGGTCTGCAATCGATGAAGATGATAATTCTGTGTGAAATATAGTATGATTGAAAATGATTCATCGTGGTCGCTGACTGAATCATCTCAGACACGAATAATTCCATAAAGCCCAAAATGCATACCAGAAATGTTTTTAATCATTGCATGAACATTATTTTGTACTTTATTGCTACATTCTGTATTATTTCTATAAAAAAACTGAAAACGAATATAATGCTTAGTTGAAAAGTAGTTACTGAACCCCCCGCCAATGGTAGAAGCAGGCAGATGTATGCAAGACATGTCAATGGGTTAAGCATTAAAAACACAGTTCAATGTGTGTTTTTGTAAAGATTCCTCATGTTTATGGGTGATTTTTCAATCTCTAATATCTTGAATAAAATATGATGTTTTGAGCAGATTTTTGCATAATTAATATATTATTAGATTTTCATTTTGAAAATCAAATTTAGCAACGCATCATTAGCACCTGTTTTCCTGTAGAGATATTGTCCAGTAGGAATCAATTTGGACTACAGTCAGTGACGAGGATAGCACTTGAAAAAATACCTACTTCCTCTCTTTGCTGGGTGAATGATTTGATGTTTATTCTATTTAAAACAGATTTTGTCTAAATTTAAAGAATTGGACAAACTCACTGCTCACACGCTCGTATTGAAAAGTGTTTCAATGCAAACCTTTACAGGGTGGGCAGTCTGTATTTTAATGGAGAGAAATGGCCTCTCTTTTTCAAAAATTTGCCTGGTTCTAAAATTTACCGATGAATTCCTTTTTTAAAGGCTTTCTGAACGCCTCGGGGTCTACCAAAACCCACAAATATCAATCAGTTTATTGAATTCTTCTATTTTCTGACAAGAGGGGGAAAATTTCATCTTTCTTTTTTATTTTTTGAATCGTAAAGATTTTCTCTTCTCAGCAAATGAAGAGCACATTACCGTATTGTCATTGTCCGATAACACTTGGTAGTCTCAAGCATCGACAAAAAATAAATAAAAATAAAGAAAGCAGCATAACCGAAAGTCCTGTTCTGGGAGGAACCCCTTTTTTCTAAATTAATTATACTCTCCTCCCGAAGGATTTCACCATACTATACAGAGCACCATATTTTGGAGAATTATTCCTGTTTCAATAATTCCATTTGTTTCTATATTTCAATTATATTCAACATATTTCTTCAAATATTAAAATACAAGATATTTGATTTCGTGTAATTTGATAAAGCGCATTCGGAATTTAGGTACTGTTATGTGACACTAAACAAGCACAAAATGTCTAATATGACGATTATTTTGTACGACAGATTTTTAGTAAAACTGGGACTGGATCATGTGGCTCGATTTGAATCTTTTCAGTCACGAAGTTCACGATCAGTAATCGGGAAAATATGATATAAAAAGCAAAATATCCTCTTGAAATTCTTAAGATTACGCTAGCTTAAGAACTGTAAAAAACTTTTAAGATCGTCACGAAGGATAGACGTAGTGGCCGTGGTAACCGAGTGGTATAGGTATCGGACCGTGGCTTGCCTTGTCACGAGTTCGAGCCCAGTGCCACTAAAGACCCGCCCTGTAGGGCAGCGAATCACGTTAAATCTGTCGAGAGCTGAAACGTCCTCCCGTTGGTGTGGTGTGGTAGTTAGGAGAGGGAGGTACCACCTCAGGTGTCGTCCACGTCACTTGACCATGGTTCAAAATTACGTGGTCCGTCGCCAAAAGCCCTCGTGTAGCTAAACAGTGTGACGTTAATAATAAATCATCATCAGGATGGACGTATATTTTTTCTGTATCTAACCTTATTATTTCAGAGCATCCTCAGGCCTTTTAACATACCCTACATATTAAAAATGATTATTTCGAAGTAAATAAAATCTTCTTTTATCTACAATTGTTTATTCAACTGTGAACACATCTACCTCAAAACTATTGATTCTGTTATTCGATAGTAAATTCGCCTTAACACGTTTTTAAAAAATCGCATAAATTTTTATTTACGCATATCAATAATTTTTTACTAATCTAAGTGTACTTTAAAAAAGCCATTTAACCCATACCACATTTACAGAAATATTTTTTTTTTTAATTTTTAGATGTTGTGAGTTTAAAACGCTGTTAATGAAGTTTTAAAATAAATGACACACAAAGTGTATTTAAAGAAAATGTATATTCTTATCTTCAGAACTAACTCTAAGCTACAAGTATACTCATAACAACCGAAAATTAGGAAATTAACTATTCTTAAAATTTATTGTAAAATATTTTCGTCTGAGAACCATGCAATTTTTCTTGATTATTTTTACAATGCAGTGAACATAACAGAATATACGATTAATAGGTGTTTTAATAAGAATTTATTGTGCAAATTTTATAGTTTTTGACTTTGCATTGTCACTAAAGCCATGCATTTTATTTTATTTGGTATATTTTTCTAAGCATAATTTGTCTTCTGCTGTGACAATCTTAAGCATTGCTAATTTTTAATATCAAGATTTATTCTAAAACTAATAACATGGTCTTAATCATTAATATTAATCGCTTATTATTTTTTAAATGTTTAAACTAATCATTCTAAACTAAACAATGCTGTCTTAAACGGGTAATAATTTCATATAATAAAATACTTATTAATCTTAAGAAAATGATTAAACTTTTATTACATATATCTGGCCTTTCACTCAAATCTTTTTTTAGTTGCATAAAAAGAATTAATAGTATAAGAATAGATATATTATATACTACTCTTTTCTAATGCAATTTTCTTTATTCAAAAAAGAAAAAAAAGCAAATCCTCACGCATAGTAAAAGTCTCAGTGTTCGATGAATGTTTCATTTCTTTCCCTTGTTTCTAGGATTAGTGAAATAATTATTTTGAGAATTAGATTATTATATAAGAATAAAATACTATTTAAAATGTTTTTCTTACGATGTAGTCGTTATTTTTTCAAGATCATTTTTTGTGTGTGTAATGATTTATATGTGATGCACAGATGACATTTGTTAAATTGAATGCTGTAGTAATTGCTCAGTTTAATTTTCTTTTGACAGGATGACAACGCAAATATTTTGTTTGAGTTTGAAATATTATATAATCATTTTTTTTGTTCCAGCTGAATTTGGCGACTATTGGAGACAATTGAAGTTGTATAAATGTTGCATGATGGTTGCAACTGCTCAATGTCCGAGCCAACTTTTGTACTCTTGCTTAGCTCTTCTCATTATGTTTGTAGTATTCAATTAAAATATGAGTTTACAGTCTTCTGTGCTTGTTTCTATGCATCACTAAATGAGTTATTCAACTTTACTTAAGATTTATTAAATGCGAAAAGGAACTTAGATATTAAAATTGAGTGACTTTCCTTCAATAATAATTTTTTTTAATCTTTTGAGAGCTAAAATGAGACTACGGTAGTTGAATGTCCAGAATTTCATGATACATTGTGTGTGTGATATCTAAATGTAGTTTTAAACCATTCCAGAGTTTGACAAAACTTAAACAAAGTAATAATAAACAGAGATCGTGATGAAAACGCAAAACATACTAATTTTTTTCTCTCTCTCTCTAAACCTTGAAATTAAAAAAATTATTTCAATTTAAATTTGTGGTGTTCCATATTACTTGCAATTTAGTTAAAACGGCGGAAATTGATGATATTTCCATTCCAGGAAAAAAGCTCATTATATTATATCAATTTATTCATATTTGCATAAATAATATTAATGTATTTAGATGGGTTCGCTAAAAGAAGTGGAAACTGTAGAGCAAAATTTTGAAAAATTCTTTGCGATATTCATATATATAATACTAAAAATAAAAACGAACCACAAATAAAAAATAAAGGTATTCCTTTTAACATCATGAATATTCAATTTTGATTATATTTATTATTTTATCATTTCATTTTGGAAAAACTTGACTTATTGAAAAACACAATTGCCTTATAAAGTAATATTTTGAATTGTAAACTTTAATTTAGGAAAGAGAAAGAAATCTAATTTTAATTTAAGAAAGAAAAGTGAAAAATTTTGTTATTGAAATCTTAAAATAATAATAATAAGAGAAATAATTGCATATTAAAACTAAATTTTAAAACAATTAATCTCCTTTTAAAGGTAAAGGGGGTATTTGTTAGTGAAAAATATTTCAAGTAAAAGATATATCATATCATATCATATCATATATCATATACTAGAATATAAAAATAGATTACGTAAATATTTCCTAGAAATGTAGTGGCTTAAAAGTTCTGGGAAATCAAAATCTTTGTAAAGATTTTCTCGTTTATTTAAAGATGTGTTTTAAATAGGGGAAAAGAAAGAAAATTCTAAATTAAGACTATTCTCACGGACATCTTAAAACTCACGACCATGGCGACGAATTTTAATCAGAAAATCACAAAAGGATGTTCCCTATTTACTCAAGAGATGAATAGAACTAAACGAGATGGTATCTTTCACGAAACTTGATCCACGCGAAAGATATCAATCCGGAATCATCGAAGCCGCCATCTTTTTCGGAAGACACGATCGTTATCAAAAGTGCTAAATGAAGAGACAAATGTCAACCACAAATTCTGCCATCAATTTTTTTCATTCGAGAATCTGTCCGTAAAGATTCATTACTTCTTTAGATCAAGTAACAATTTTTATTTTGATTGTCAACAAGTAATATAAAAACATTAAGTCAATTCCTACTTAGATCAACAAAGAAAAGTTTTATTTTAGCTACTTTTATTAAATAGTTACAGTTAATATACATATGTATATACATATGACAGAATCACAACGTAAAGCGGCAATTTTTATTAATTATCATTAAAGTATCGTATTGTCATCCAAAACAATCGTGTTTATAAAATTTCAGTTCAACTGAATTCTTTAAAACGCGAGAAAAATACCTTTTCAAATTTTAACACGTCACCAAAAGGGTCGCTAAGTAGCCAACAATGATGCCAACGTGGCTGTATTTGTAATTCTTCAAATAATTAGTTTTAATCAATTAGTTTTTATTAATTATAATTAAATTACTGTATTGTCATCCAAAATGATCATGTATATAAAATTTCAGTTCAATTGAGCGCTTTAAAATGTATTTTATTAACGATTGAAAATTCCACGAAGATAAATAAATAAATATATATAGACAGTGTGAGCTATATAATAGTAGGAATTGAATAAATGACTTTAAAATCTTAGAGATCAGCAGAGAAGTGGATTTATCAAAAAAATTACTATTTTCCTTTGTTTTATGATAGGGGATTTATTTTTATTTCTTTTAAAGCCAAATGAAGATGCTTTAACTTAGAATTATTTTTTTTCTTGGGGGGGGGGACTTGTATATTGTTACATCCACCTCGCAACCACGCTGGCGACTGTTTTCTTGGGAAAGGAAAATTATAAATTGCAACATAAAAAGTTATTTATATATGTCTTTTGAACCATATTTTAAGTTTCAATTACTTTCTAATTTATTTTTTAATTATTGCAGAACTGAAAAGGTTACTACAAACTTTTTGGAAGGTAAAATTTTAACACAATGGTTACAAAAATAATTCCAGTAGCTTAATAATTATGTGACTAGTACCACATACACAGCTGTGTCAAGAAACATGCGCCTGCTTTATAGCCAATTACTGTTTCTAATTCCAAATGTGTTTATTATGTATTTCCAAAACGCTTGGGCAATTTATTGGTGTACAAATTCCAACATTTGTTTCTATGCAGAAAATTTTTTAACTATTGAAGTAATTTTATAGCATATTCTTCAGCTATGGGCAAATATCCCTCCGAAGTATTTTTTAAAAGAATTACATAAAAAAAATAAAAAGGCGAGGAAAAATTTTTGTAAAGCAAAAATTAACAGCGAACGAATATATATATATATATATATATATATATATATATATATATATATATATATATATATATATACACTTCCGCCATTTGCCAAAACACAATGAGTTACATTCATAAAACGTCATAGTCACATGATAACTGTAATCACGTGTTTCCAGCTAATGAATTCATAAATTCATGTCATGTCATAATCACATGATGAATGGGTTTACGTGTTTTCAGCCAATCAGTTTATGCAATTCGCTGTTGCCTACTTTTTTTTACAGAAGCTTTTTTTATAAAAAATCATATTTGTCAACAGTAATAACGCTCATAGGTAACAAAAAATGAATTTGATTTAAAAGTATATGTACAATATAGTTTTTTTTAATTTTGAGGAATCTGAGTACTTTTGAACATATTTACCAAATTATTAAATTTGAAATTGTAACTAAATTTCACAAGTAGAATTCTAATGGGAGTTTTAAACTCAATGGAGAACTTGTGAATACATTTAATAAGTGTGAATCATGAATTTAGCTAATTGGAAATAATGTTCTTAGTTGCTATGAGGCAATGTCATCGGATTGATAGAATTTAACTCATTTCTTAAATTTGACGATCTTTACTAACACAAGTGCGATAATACACAAATGCAGTTTTTTATGTTACGTTATCTCTCTCTATTTAATACTTAAAGTTAATTTTTTAATTACTCTTCCTTTTCTCAAGAAGTAATAAATGTATAGGGAGCAAATAGTTTTTTGGCTTATATTTGCTATTAGTACTATTCAGAATAAAAAAATGAAATGAATAAATATTAAATTTGTCAATGGACCACTATCTTAAAAATAAAAGGTGGATAATTCTTATTTAAAGCTGACTTTTTAAAAAAAATAAATCCATTGTAAAAAAGAGCTTTTTCGTGATGAGTAGTAAATTAATTTTAATTTCAAATAATAGTTATATCTTGGAAAATAAATTCTCCAAAAGAATCCAAACCAGATTCAGTAATATGCATATTTTATCACACAAGCATTGATAATTTTTTTAAAAAATATAAATAAAAACGTGGAAATGCTTTTAAAATCTGAAATTTTCTTAAAAAGAAATGAGATTTTGTTTTTATTTATAATAAGCAAGTCAGGATTGATGGAAACTTTAGCTTCGATTGGTTAAATGTCACTCTGGGGCAATTCAAGAACTACTGTTGATAGATCCTGAGCCATGTAGACAAGATGTGTGGATGAACCTTCTTCTCCTAATTTCCACAACACTACCTTGGTTAACAGTTTGCTTTTCACTTCCATTTATAACTTAATACAGTTCTTATTTCTCGTTAATGTTTATTAACACATCTCGAAAACAACACGGTCATTGGTAAAATGACCAAGAGAGCCGAGTTCATCTGAAAGGAGTTTTTTTCTATTGAGAACATTTATGAATCCCCGTGCACCACAAAGTCTCGGGTGCACCACCCTTTCGGCTACGCCACTGAGTAAGCATGAATCAAAATTACAAAGGAAAGAAGGAGCTTAAAGTCATGAAGGATTACAATGCAAACATCCATCTCTTCTCCCTGATTTGAACCCCAGGCCCTATGGCACAACAGTCAGCGTCACTAACCACTATACCGGATGGGCGGCACCCGAAAGGAATTTAAAGCTACAAACCAATCCTTCGAGAAACAACCACCCCTGTATTGCGTCGGACCTCATGATTTCGGATCACGTTCGAGTGATGAGGCCAACACTCGAACTGGCACCTTCTCTCTAAACTTCCATACCACGCTAACTGCAGGACTTTGAGCTATGACGTATTTAAAGTGCATCAACTTCTCTTCACGGGGGTTCTTCAGTGGCATCAGGATTCAAATTCATGACACGCCAGCCACATTAACGTAGTGCCAGAGAAGACATTTGTCCAGAGACAGTGGCGTAACGAAGAGCATTTGAGCCCCCCTTGCAAAGTCAGATTTTGGGCCCCCAATTTTGATTTTACTAAGGGTAGGTACTTGGCGGCTGTCAGGCTTTAGGACCCCCACGGTGAGGGGGTTGTGGGTGTACGTTACGCCACTGTCCAGAGTCTCGTTTTCCTCTCTGGTCTTAGGTTTGACAACATAGAGAAATTTTGTACCCTTTTTACCGTCGTCACAAACACGGCTAACTACGATTCGTCCAGCACATTGTGTTAAATTAAGTATTTATTATTATAGACAAAAACAACTATAATGTAGAACAAGTGCTTATTGTGTGTTTAAAATAAAGACGACTAAATGTTTTTTAACTGAAATTCAAATGAACTTAGCAAAAAGGTTTGATTACAGATGAACAAGTAATGTAGATAATTAGCACTATATGCTAATACATGCATTCAAAAGAATGAATATCTATTCAAATGAAACTTATACTTACATTGTATTGTAGTCTTCTAGACTCACTTCGTTCAATTTCGGCACCTCCCAAAACGACAAGACTCCCCATGGATGTATTCGATCGATGAGGATTTTCCAAATTAACCACTCCACTAACCATATGGCACAAAACAGAATGTATAATCCATAGTAATACCCCCATGGTGGTAAAGTCTAAGCTTCTTTGTTGATATACTGCGCTTGTATACTCGCAAGATATAACCGCACTTGTATATCTTCTCCAAAGATTTGATTCTTTCCGATGAGAGAAGGGAGAAAAAAAATTCTTCAGTGTTTCCCTGCGCACATCAAAAGTTGCTTTTTATTTAATTCTATTTTATGGTCTTCCAACAACAAAGAAATCAGAAAAAAATTAATGAAGATCGTTGGCAATCAGTGTGCACGAGATTCACGTGCCAGAAAATTTCACTTTACTATTTCCATTCACGAGTCAAAATATGGTTTCAGTAAAATTCAGATATTACAGAACAATCCACTACAGCTTTGCCTTGCATTAAACTTCGATTGGTTCTCAACAGAAAATCTTTGAGAGAGTCTGTCCTCTACTGAACAGTTAAGAAACGTTTGGTGCGTATTAGTATGGAGCTCATAAGGACCGATGGGCAGTAGAGACGGAGATGGAATGAATTAAGTTCTTTAATGAGAAAAGCATTCCTCAAGAGGGTGCAGGGAGCGTGACCGACGAAGGATGTAGGACGAAACAAAAAGACCGCCAAGGTGAATCGTCTTCGAGGATTCCTCTTTCTTTATTTACCATTTCCGGCGTTCGGCCGAGCGTTTCCAGACACCTTCCCACTTTGTCAATTAAACGGCAGGAGTTTTGGCGACCCCGCCCCCTTTCATCACCATGAACTCGGTAAATAGTTGAGGTTGGTTAGTTGACATAACGAGGAAAAACCTTGTTCTGAATTCCGATACGTGTAAAATAAATAGAGATGCTTATGATATCGTACAATATTACTTTAACAATTATTGTTCTTATATAGGAGCAAGGTATTTATTTTTCTCAAGAAGTCATAAGGCTCGGTAGTATGAAATGTTAATTGAACTAGTAATTCTAAATATATATATATATATATAACTCAGATAAACTTTCATTAATTGTTTAATTTACTTGTTTGATGCATTGTTTTTGAAGCTATATACTTCATTTAATGATTCAGAAAAGTGAAAGGGTTATTCACACTGGCGTAGCTGACTGTGAAGGGGCGCTGTATCAAAATTCCTTCGGAGTCATTTTTTAGATATGGGTGCCTTGTTAGTGGGACTGTGTTATTACATGTGTTGGGGGCCCTGTAGCTTGGGGGCCCTTATCATTGATACGGTAGATATGGTGGTAGCTATGCCCCTGGTTATTCATTAATTGCCCTGTTCAAAATTTCACCTCTACAAATTTTTTTTACAAAACAACTTAATTATCTTATTTGTTTGCTAATTTACCTTATCGATATTAATTAAAATAATCGAATTAATGTATTTATTTTTCTAGCAAAAAAGGACGATATCTCATTAAAGGAAGGCCATTTTTGTTAAACAGAGTACTCACACACACACACACACACACACACACAAATATTTTCCAAGCTCAGTTCGGTTCTGTAATTAATTCCGAAACAAATGTTTTTATTAAAAGTATATTTTTTTAAATTTTAATTTGGGAGCTAAATTAGCTTATGCAGAACTGCAATGAATGTAAAGAAGTGTAAAAGAAATGTGATTTGTAGCATTTTTTCTTCATCATCTGTGCCTAATATTTCGCATTTACAATCTTAAGAAAAATAAAATCTTCAGATTTCTCATTCTTCACTTATTACCTCTACAAAATATCATTATAATTTCTTTTTTAATACGTTGTTTAATAACCTTTTTGTCGATTCCTTTTTACGAACAGTGATGAATTATTACGGTCAAAATAGTTAACTCTAAGTATCATTTTGCTATCTAAAATATTAATAAAATTAAAATACATATATATGAAAATTTATGTTGATCCAAAAACAAAACGGATCGTTAAGCAAAGTGTATTTGGATGTGCAAGAAAATTTTCTTTCACTACACAATTGTTGTACAAATTCATCTGTTGTTAAATATATATTAATAATCCATTGCTTATATATTTTATAGTACAGTGGATAATCTTTAGAAAATATTTGGAATTATTCAACTTATACCGCTTGTTAAGAATAACTTACTATTTAATAATTATTTTATTTTACATTTGTTTTATGAAGCAAACTATAGTTTGTAAAAAGGAATATTTTATTTTATTGTTTTCTCATGTAATTTTTGTTTTGGTAGAAAGTCAACAATTATTAACTTACTTTAAATGCTGCACTTGTTTTAATTCTCTGTTCCAAAAGTTAAAATTCAACGATAAGTAGCAGTAATTGATATTTCGAATGGAAAGCTGTTCAATGTCTGTTCTATGTCCAAGTTGGTTCATAAAATATCACTCTTCTCTTATCAAGTTTCGTTTGTAATATCCAATAAATTTCAAATATTGATTTTACTATGAATTTTTTTTTGTCTCACTGGATAAGTTACACACCTTTTTAAGGAATCAATTATACCTAAAAAAATGCACCGAGCTTATTGTAGGCTCAATAAATATCACTAATAGGTATGTATGTGGTGTGCTTAGTTATTATCTAAGCCCGGGTGGGCATTAAGTAGATCGCGATCAACTAGTGGACCGTCAAGACGTTTTGGGTTGACCACCTTTACTAAGAGTTAATGCGCGCATTCTAAAAGAACATCAATGGTACAACGACACCAGCTAGACTAGAGAAATGACTTTTCCCAATTGATGTGACTGACCTATTTGTGTGAATCTGCGTTTTCAATGATGAATGTAATTAAGCCAGCATATTGTTCCCGTTTCACAGACGACCACTTAGAATCCAGTACAAGATTAGCAGTTAGAAATTATATACTTAGAAATTCAAGATTTGAGAACAGTATACGCAGACTAAGTCTTCTTCCGACTATAATTACGAGTGTGAGTGAGTGAATTTTTTTAAGGCTCACTATTCAGATACTCTAGGGCTTTTGGTAACGGACTTCGTAATTTTGAACTATAGCCATGTGACGAGGATGATACCTGAGCTGGTACCCCACTTCCTCTAACTTCTCACCACATCAACTGGAAGACATTACAGCCATGGCATATTTAAAGTGCATCCTCCTCTCTGCATAGGCGGGTTTTCAGCGGTACTAGGCTTGAACTCAAGACACGCCAGCCACGAGTCCGTTACCTCGACCACTAGGCTACCAAGACAACCTACAACTATGAGAACTAACTTTAAATGAAAATGATTAATTTTTTAATGAATTGTTTGATAATAGATGTATCATGTGATATTATTATATTTGTAGCTATTATTATTATATTCATATCTTGCATTTTGCTTTAAGCGTGGTTTAAAGCGTAGGTTTTTTGTTGTTGTTATAATGTAGTTAAGCATATATTCTGTGTTTATTATCGTCGTTAAATATTGTTAACATTTTTTTAGCTCACCATAACTACACCACTAGATGGACCGCAGCACCTTGCAAAAATTAGAAGTAGACCGTACCATGTAAAAGTCTGCCAACTCCTGATCTAAGCAGACCACACATTGAACTTAAAGGTATAAATTAGAGTAAATGAATTTAATATTTTGATTGCTTTCTCTTAGGACTTTAAATTAAAAATTCGCTTGAAAATTCTTGAAAACTTTTGAAATAATTCATGTAGTTATTTTTGGTTATTTTATCCATCTCAATTCTATCTTTTTTGTACTATTATTTTGGATACAGTTTTTTCCAAAAAACGCAAATTTTCATCTGAATGTTTCTCGTTTCTCACTTTACCTTTTAAATATTATACTCACAATATTATAATCGAGTTTACAATGCTAAATTAGTTTAAAAAAAGACATCTTAAACTCTGTCTCTCTCTCTCGCTCTTTTATATTTATTTTATATATATATATATATATATATATATATATATATATATATATATATATATATATAAGAGAAGAGTCAAGATGTCAAGATATGTCAAGAAAATTTGCTTCATTGTTGCTGTTGTTATATATATATATACATGAAGCTTTGAGCATTCATATATATATATATATATATATATATATATATATATATATATATAACAACAACAACAATGAAGCAAATTTCTTGACATACATATCAAATTAATAGATAATGTAATAGTTTCTAATATTTATGATAAAAGAGAAGATTTTAATTTCAATATAATAAAAGTTCCACACTGGGAGAGTAATGTACATATTTCTATATTCAGAAATATTGTTATTAATTATATACAACGCAATAAATTTCTAGTGTCAAAAAATCAGAAATAATAAATAACTATAAACATTTTACTAAATATTGCTTAAATCAGAAATACCCAATTCACTTTATTAATAGTTATATGAATAAAGCTATTCAAAATTGTAAGGATTAAAAATTCTTAGATTAATTATAGTTTAATACTATAAATTTACACATTTCATAGTTATAGTTACCTCCATATTCTATTATTAGTTAAAATATTTAATTCATATATACTCTAGTGTCTCTAATGTTATGGTTTTTTGTAACGCTTTTATTAATTTTTGTTTCTATTCTTTTTATACTTTTGTTAAGCGCTACATTTCAGCCATTCACATGCTTTGAATCTGTATTAGGGTCCAGAATCTGGTAATAACTTTTTTATTGCACTCAGATTTAGCGTGGGCTCTGTATTTTCAAGTGCAATTTTTAGAAAAGTTACCTCTATATTGTAATGGATTTAGATATTCCTATCCATTATTTTTAATAGGGTTTTGATCAGTATTATTAACATAAAGAGGGAAGGTTGACTGGCCACAAAACATGTTTAACCCCACTTTTAGATAAATTATTTTTTATATATTAGCTGTCCTAAGTCAGCAATGTTTATAATACTGCAGCATCCATTTTATAATTTTAATCTAGTTTCCTTCATTGTATGTTCTCTTTACTGTCTCCGTGTTTTTTTTTCCGAATGTGCTGATGTGAAAGTTTATCTCTTGTTTGTTGAGAATTAGACTATATAAATATATATATATATATATATATATATATATATATATATATATATATATATATATATATATATATATATATATATATATATATTTGCCCACTAAAAACTTATATTTGATCAGAGAGGATTAAGTGTTCGTGGCCAAAAAATTAACGATGTTGTTCGTGATTACATCATTTTTTTTAGTTTGTTTCGCGTACGGTGCCAAAATACAAGAGAGGGAATTATTAAAATATCAAGTTTTTATATAAAGGGGAGAAAGCATTATAAAAATACAGTCACGTGTTTAGGCGAAAAGATTAATTAGTTATTTATAGAAATGTCATCACTGCTTAGGGAATATTAATCCCGGTTAGAAATGCGTGTGAAAACAATTAATGATATATGTATTTCTTATGTTAATCTTATGTATTTCTTGGATTCTCCAAAAATCTATCAAACTTCAGTTCTGACTCCAGTTTTACCAATTACTCGTTGCAGAACTATTGTGACTTTGAACTTCACATTTAATGTAACAGCAAACAGTATACTGACGGTCATGCAAAACAGTATGTTATAGATAGTGAGTAAAATTTTATCTGCGGATTTTCTAGTTTGAAAGAGAATATTGACATAAATATGGTTGAATGAAACACTTAACTCTAAATTTAACCTTATTTTTTATGAACATTTTTTTCTTTCAAATGCAAAGGAATACAAAGAAGCAGCTTGTTTGATGGCATTTCTTCTATTTGTGGGCACTCTGTGGTTTTGTTCTTCGTAAGCTACAGATTGCTTCAGTTATTTAGCAACGGAGAAAAGAAGGAGGTAAAAAAGAGGGGAAAAGAATTTCACAATGGAGTGATGTTTAATGGAAGAAATCATTTTCTGGTGGTTGAGCACGTGTATCCGCCATCATTGCACGAATGTTATAACAAAGTAAAAATAAAATAGCAATAGAAAACGATTGCTAACTGCTTGTTCTGCATGGAAAGATCCTTGAATATTTTTCCTCTGATTTCACCAGATGGGCAGAAAGGCATGGTTAAAATCTACAGGGAAAAAATGAAGAAGCGGTGAGTAATTACATTCCTAAATGGAATTATGAATTATAAGTTTTTGCCATTCATGTTTTGAAAACTAAATTTGAAATTCTTTAATGTTTTACAACACTTACTTGCAAATACTCGTTAAAAATTATACCGCTTGAGTAGTTACATACAGTTTTATTTGAAAAAGGTTATTTACTTTATATAAAGCTAATTTTTCTTGTTTTTGCTGATACTTGGTAGGTTTATTGTGTGTTTCAACAATATTAGATTCGTAGTGTGATTAACCACTAGATTTATGAGTGTTCAATTAAAATAACAAAATGCACACATGTTTCAATTAATGCTAAATTTGCTTGCGTTTCAATTAATCCTATATTTGTACATGCTTCTATTAACTATTTAATTTATTTATGTTTCAATTAATAACTATAATAAAATTAAGTATAAAAACAATCAATAACGAAAAATATTATTATCTGAAATAAAATTAAAAATACAGATGAGTGAATTATATTAACGTCGCTATTGGCGATGGACCTCGCCATTTTTTGAATCATAGACAAATGACGTGGAAGATACCTGAGCTGGCACTCATTCTCTCCTAACTTCAACAGCATACCAACGGGAGGAGGTTTGAGCCTCGACATATTCTATGTACATCGACCCTGTTTTCCCGGCGGATCTTCAACGGTACTAGTCTTGAACTCATAATACGCCGGCTACGAGACCGTGACATTAACCACTAGGCTACAGCAGCCACTAAGAATGTAGATATTTTGCCTAAAAAAGGATAAATCTTTTAAGGGAACATAGTGCTCTGTAAGCAATTTTTTTGTTTTAATGTTTATATGAAAAATATTTCTATAGATAAATATTACACACATAAAATAAATATACGTATCAGAAGAAAAACTTCATTTTATATTTAAGTTTCGTAAAATTTTTGCTTCTACAAATTATAATATTTTTAAAATTTTTTCTTCAGATTTTTAGTGGATTTTTTTTTTTAGAATTTGTGAAGAATTTCCCCCTTTCTCTTGCCGCCAAATATGTGGGAGGAAAGGAAGGAATACCAAACATATTTAAAATCAACTTGTGAGAACCCCCCTGGGTTCCACCCAGGACACTAAGGCAAAGAATGACTAGACGTCATTTGCATAATAATAAATTATATTTATTCACTTAGTTCAAAATATCAAACTTCTAATGACAAATATTAGACTATACACTGGTGTGCAAAAATTAAGGACGAAGTCGAAAAATTAGCATATCAGCTGAACGAAGAGGCAGAGCGGACAGAAAGACCAATCAGAAGATTAAGTAAGGTGATGTACGGTAGCACATGCGCAGATATGCAGGTAGACGTAATGGGGGAGTGTCTGAGTAGTATAAAGCATGTTGTCGGTGTAAGATCAGTATTTCTGGCAAAGAGATTGCACGCCGTATAGCAGTTAAAATCACATCGAGTTGCTGCCTCAGCGAGAAATGGCGAATAATCAATCTGTTAGACGACATCTGGATGCTTTTACCCGAGGTCGAATCATTGGGAAGTTGGAGGAAGGCCGCAGTGTGACAAGTGTGGCTGCAGAGTTCGGAATTGCTCATAGCATCGTTCCACGACTTTGGAGACAATTTCAAACAACAGGAACAGCTATCCGGGGGTTCAGTAGTGGTCGTCCACGAGGAACCACACCCGCAGATGACCAGTACATTGTCTTACAGGCCAGAATAAACAGGCGGCAGACAGCGAGAGAAATCGCTAGACACACGACACAGGCGACTGGACGACCGATATCGCGTTTTACCGTGGCCAGAAGACTGCACGGTGGTGGTCTGTTTGTACGACGCCCTGTACGGTGTGTACCTTTAACGCCTGCCCATCGTTGAAGGCGTTCTCTGTGGTGCCGGGAACACCGGAATTCTAGAGACAATGAATGGGGACGAGTACTCTTTACAGATGAAAGCAGATTCAGTTTGAGTAGCGATTCTCATCGTATACTCATCTGAAGAGAGCGGGGAAGCCGCAATCATCCCTCGAAGATCATTGAAAGGGACAGGTATGGAGGTCGCGGTGTTCTCGTTTGGGGAGGCATCATGCTTGGTAGTCGTACAGACCTTCACATCTTCGACGCAGGTTCAGTCAACGGGACCCGTTTTTGTAACGAGATTCTTCTTCCATATGTGCGTCTTTTTAGAGGCGCTATGGGTCTGCAGTTCCTTTTCATGGACGACAATGCACCATGTCATCGCACAGTAGCTGCCGAACAGCTCTTAGAGAGTGAGGATATTGAACGTATGGATTGGCCGGCACGATCTCCGGATCTCAATCCCATCGAGCATGTATGGGATTTTCTAGGCAGACGCTTGGCAGCTCGTACCTTACCACCAGTACCGATTCGGGAGCTTCTATTGGCGCTGCAAGACGAATGGGCAGCAATGCCTCAACAACTCATTGACACCCTCCTTCTCAGCATGGGCAGACGCTGTGAAACCTGCCTAGCAGTCAGGGGAGATCATATCCCCTACTTAAGACCGGATGTTTCTTGCTGGACACCCATCACAGGGATGTTTCGGCCTTCAGTCGCATTGCGCTCCATGCTACTTTTTCAATAAAGCTTCTTTTTATCCCTCTGATTTCTCTTTTAGTAAGTGTTGCTTACATATTACACATGTCCTTACGTATTGGGGATCTTACGGTATTAAATGTGTTGATTTGGAAAGCTTTTGTTTAAAGTTGTATTGAAAAACCCGTCTCGTCCTTAATTTTTGCACACCAGTGTATGTCTACGTCAAAAAGGAATTTACATTTAATATTAAATTAAATTACGAAATATGAAGTTAATCAATAACTACGTTCAATTTCAAAAGGGTTTATCGGAATAGAAGTTATGAGAAATACACGCAACTTGAATTTTTAGCTTTCATTAAACTTGAACTAATTTTATTAAACTAACGCTTGTGGTAAGCGGTATGAAGATAGAATATATTACCTGGTTGTACTTATGATCTCTTCAGGTAGCGTAATCCTCCTAAGGCTTCTTCGCTGAATTCTAGCAGCAATACTCTAATATCTTAATCCAATTGAATCCTGCAAGTCTCTTCACTACTTCTGCTGGCTCAATCGCCTTCTTCTACGCTAACCTACCACGCTCTCCTTACATACCTTATCTACTTTACATATCCCATTTTCTTCTTTTAAAGGTGACTGGAAATATGCACGAATTTACAATCCCCAAAGACGCCTAAGAGTATTAGTGGAAATGTGCCATAAAGATTCGTCAAAAACTTATTTATTTATCAGCCAAATTAACAACACTGATTCACATAAATTCAAAAAGAGAATGTTTCAATATCAACAATACAAGTGGAATAATAACGAGAAGCACGAATTATACGAAAACTATGAATATCGACCACTTTAATGTAGGATCGGTTCAATTATCCCAATTAGCTTATCGTTACTTTAAGTTTAGTGACCAATCGTCACTTTAAATCTTCGTCTATTTAATATTTGAAACATTCAATAATTTGTAGTGATACATGATCATTAGCAATATCACCTAACTCCTGGCTTTCTTTCTCTCCTTCTCTTCGTGCTAGCTAGAAAACCTTTACTATATATAGTAGATTTAATTTGAATATCACGGTTTCTTCTTCAGAAGGATTGGTAGTGAATAAACACGAATAATAGCCCAAAGATTTCCCAAGAGGATTAGCGGAAGGTACGCGAATACATCCGTCTCAAATTATGTACAGGGGTTTTGTATATAGAGTGCTGGCCTTATTTATAATTTTACAAAAATTTTATATTTCAGATACTACTAAAACCTATAAAAAAGGCAAATCTGATTTCGCAGATTTTTTAAAAATTTAACTTTTTATCTGAATTCTTATTTTATGCACATAATTTTGAAATATGTCATGCAAAATAATCAGAAAAAGCTTTAAAACTTTTTATCGATTACAAAAAAAGGCTGTAACCTCTCAAAAGCATGATTATCATGAAAAATAAAAAGCTGAGAAAAATAAGCTTAAAGCTTAGAAAGGCAACAGAGTAATAAAAAAAACTAAAATATAATATTCCTTCCTATATATTCATACATAAATAATAAATTTAGGTCATTTTAGTATTTTAAAATAAAAAAATCCCTCTATATAAATTTTATATATTAAAAATTAAATACGTTAAAAGTTAATGGATTTTTCTAGGCATATCGAATTTAAATTTTTTTTGTTAACATTATCATTCCAATTAATTTTATTTCAAAAATATTAATAAGAAAATAATCTGGAATATAATCTCTCCTTTTTTTAATTAGGGATGTATTTTGTCGCTTTTTTACTGATACAAATCTTTTTCGCGAGCAATCTAATATATATTATAAATGCGAAAGTTTGTGAATATCTTTGTGGGTCTTTCACGCAAAAACAACTGAATGGATTTTAATGAAACTTTACAGTAATTTAGCTTATACATTAGATTAGCACATAGGCTATAATTTAAAGCATAGACGATAATTTATAAAGATTTGTGAAAAGTGTCCAAAATATAACGATATTTATCAAGTAAGTAGGAAAAAATTCTGCCATCTGCTAGCAATTCTAGAGTGCGCTGCAAAAATGCCCACGTCAGCATATATCTATCTTTTGTTTGTGAAAAACTCTTTTTGTTTTGGCTACGCAAGGGGCTCGCTTCTAATTAATTCCTGTGATCAGAATAATGCCTATTTTTTATTTCAGAATAAAACTAAGTTTTGAAGGGAGAGGTTGTTAGTAGGAAAAAATTCTGCCATCTGCAAGCTTTTCTAGAGTGCCACGTCAACATATTTCTATCTTTCATGTATGAAGTAAAACGTTCCCCTCTGTTTTGTCTACGCCAGGCACCACTGCGTGCTCGATTCTAATTTTTTGCTTTGTAATCACTATTTTTTTTTATTTCAGAATAAAACTTACTTTTATCGCTTCTGTAGATAAGTTAAGTCTTTCACACTACACTACATCATTTGGAAAAATTTGCAACTTTGTTTGTGGTTTGTAGTTAATTATAACGCTATAGTTTTAACTGAATAGGCAGGCATTGCATTTTTTAAGTATAAAAATAATAACTGCCGTACTGTATTTTTTGGAAGTGTAAAAAAAGCACCTACTAAGAATTATGCCGCGAAAGCGGAAGTCTAATCTTTCCCAACGCTCTAATTCAGCTCGAGCTATGAAAGTAGCTAGATTTAACGAAACGTTTCCGCAAGCCGAACTGCGAAGGCTTGAACAGGCGGAGCGTGATGCAGCTCACACAGCTGCTGAGACACCAGAGCGGTCCCAAGCTCGGCGTCGACGTCAGGCAGAATATCTGGCATCTCAACGGGCTGCTGAGACACCCGAACAGTCCCAAGCTCGGCGTCTTCAGCATGCAACTTAACTTACATGGCGTCTCAGAGAGATACAGAAACCATTGAAGCAGCTGAATCTCGCAAACATGCTGTTGCTGAAAGGGCACAACAGCGACGTCTAATATTCACAAAAAACACGTGGGGGTATTCGATAAAGATGCATTCGAGTATGACGAAACTCTTGATTACGAAAGCCACAAGCTTATAAAAATAGAATCAATGAATAAAGAATGCAGATTTTGCGGTGCTCTTAAATGGAAAGAGGAATCTGCAGGCATGTGTTGTTTGGGGGAAGTAGCCACAATCTTAACTGGAGAGGCCAAGGGAGACAATGTTCTTATACCACGCATCCCAATCATACCCAATAACTTACCATTTAATTTTAAACGCATGCAGTTCCCATTAAAAGTTGCATTTTCAATGACTATCAACAAATCGCAAGGCCAAACCTTAAAGGTAGCAGGTATACAGTTGGGCTAGCCGTGCTTTTCGCACGGACACTCAAGGGTTTCTGAATCGCAAAATCTGCATGTTTATGCTGAACAAAAAAAATCGTTTAACATAGTTTATAGGAGTATATTGCAATAGCTACCTATAACTTTTGCATTACTATCAATCATCATATACAGCCGTACATCTATCAACACAAAATATAGGATTTATAATACCTATCAGTGAGATCATCAAAAATACTTGGTTTCAGTTTACATACATTACACAACATGGAACAAGGGTCTCAAAGTAACTCTGTCTGTCTGTTACGCCTTCACGACTAAACCGTAGAACCAATTTTGATGAATTTTGGTATAAAGATAGATAGAGAGAGAACCTTGGAGAAGAAAATAAAAGCTACTCGAAGGACTAATCCTGCGCAGACGAAATCGCGGTCACCAGTTATTTAATGTGTATACGTATCTATGTAAATAAACTGTACTCTAATAAACTTAATTTTGTTAAATATATGGGGTTTCTTTAGTATTCTTTTAACATCAACTTCTTTTAGCACGAAAAAAAAATTCATACCCTCTCAGTTTTGTGTTAAACGATTTTCACTGCATGTAAATTTTCTATAAACTAATTTAATGATCCGAACTTTAAGATTCCTTAATGCCATTTGTTTATCTAAAAAGTAAAAATGGATGTTTGCATGTATGCATGACCTCGCTTCACTCTAACACTGTTCAACCGATCACTATGAAAAATGGCATGTATATTTATTTTTTATGGAGAAGAGTTTTGTGCTATCTATTTTATAATAAAGAGTGTTTTTTTAAGGTATAGAACTTTAAATTGCAATAAAACAACGATGTATTATTCGATTGACATGAATTTTTTTTATTCGAAAGATAATCTTGTGGCATTACATTTTAAATATGATTTCTGGCATAGGACTGCCACGGCTGGCTCGGATGTAGTCCAATCTGGACGTCCAATTTTCGATGACTTTTTCCAACATTTGTGGCCGTATATCGGCAATAACACGGCTAATGTTGTCTTCCAAATGGTCAAGCGTTTGTGGCTTATCCGCATAGACCAATGACTTTACATAGCCCCACAGAAAATAGTCTAGCGGTGTTAAATCACAAGATCTTGGAGGCCAATTCACAGGTCCAAAACGTGAAATTAGGCGGTCACCAAACGTGTCTTTCAATAAATCGATTGTGGCACGAGCTGTGTGACATGTTGCGCCGTCTTGTTGGAACCACAGCTCCTGGACATCATGATTGTTCAATTCAGGAATGAAAAAGTTAGTAATCATGGCTCTGTACCGATCACCATTGACTGTAACGTTGTGGCCTTCATCGTTTTTGAAGAAGTACGGACCAATGATTCCACCAACCCATAAAGCGCACCAAACAGTCAGTGTTTCTGGATGTAACGGTGTTTCGACATACACTTGTGGATTAGCTTCACTCCAAATGCGGCAGTTTTGTTTGTTGACGTAGCCATTCAACCTGAAGTGCGCTTCATCGCTAAACAAAATTCGCTTATGAAAATCGGGAACAACGGCAATCTCGTTTTGGGCCCATTCGACGAATCTACGCCTTGCTTGATGATCGATTTGATGAATTGCCAAACCAAACTGAGAATAAATCACTTGACAGCTGTTAAATCGGTCGCCATCTTGGAAAGTAATGCCAACTTAAACTTCTATACCTGAAAAAAAACACTCTTTATTAGGAACGGAGTTGCTTGCGAATATTACAATTTTAACATAAAGTAAATACAACAGAAAGTAATAATAACGTATTACACTTCTAAATATAAATTATTTACACTACTTTAAGCGTTCAGTACACAAAATTTGTAACAATGTTTTGCTTTTGCTGGGCAGAGATCAGCTTAGGAAGGTGTTTTCGAAAATCGACCCACAAGAGACTTAAGAGGCGTTATAAATTAAAAAAAAAATCATTTTTATCAGTTATTAGATCTATAGACTTAAAATTTAACAAACATGTGTTTTCTTTTCGCTTAATATGCATTTCGAGTAAAATTAACTCATTAAAAACTTCTTTATTCTTCAAACTGTATTGCTTAATTTTTCAATTCACCCGTTCGAAGAACGGGTATACCAGCTAGTATTATATACTACCAGCTCTACCAATTTCTATTTCTTTGTTAAGTACTTCGATGATCGTAATACACAGTTGGCATTTTTATTGTTCATTAAAAAGAAAACCCCACTTTTAGTATTTAAAATTTTTCTAATGAGTTTTCGTTCTCCAACATCGAATTTATGAGCAGCATTTCAAAAGCTGCAAAAGTACTTCGATGTTGTGCCGTTGATACTTTATTTATTTTATTTTTTAGCATTGTTTTGAATAAGGCTATGAAAATTCTTGTATTGCGTACTTATTACCCGTCTTTTAAGGACTTTTCTGAAGTTAATCGTTGATAGGCCTGCATAATTGTAGCTTGATGAGCTTCATTCAATGGTCTCTTCATAGGCTTTATGTGGGAACGTGGTATATCAACACGAGCTAGAGCAGCTTGGTAAAAGCACCAAGATCGTTTTCTGCTGGTCATTTAAGGTGATGAGGTTTCTGGTCTGTTAATATGCACTCTTCACGTGTTCTTGCTTCAGATTTCACTTCGGCATATTGTTTAAAAGTTAAATAACTCGATAAATAACGTTAGAGTTGCGAAATCTTGTACACATATTAAAAATAAACTCACACAGTCAATGTAATGTAGTAAACAAATTTAATATTTTTTTCCTTTTTAAAGTGGTGTATGTTCTTTTAAATTAAGAATACTGGAATCAATAGCAACTATATTAGTATCTATTTGTCTACAATAAGATTATTCATTTAACTTGAAATAAACAAAACTGTTGTCCTTACTAGAAAAATTTATCTCATTTAAAGTTTGAATGTATTACAGATGTGTAACGATGTGTTGAGAAAATGAATTGCTTTTTGAAGTATTGGGCTGTATTAAATCTTTTTCTCAGAAAATCTGTAATTAATTCTTTTTATTCACTCTTTTTCTAAAAGTAAGCACCATCTTGTAAAATTAGCATATCTCGAGAAAAAGAAATGCTATAATGCAAAAGTAGCTCCCCAGTAAAATATTTGCATAACCACTGTGTAATGCGGCGGCTGTGGTAATCTAGTGATCAAGGCAACGAATTCGTGGCAGGCGATACCACTGAAGACCCGCTGTGTAGGAGGTCGATTCCCGTTAAATCTTTCGAGGCTCAAACGTCTTTCCGCTGGTGTGATGTGAAAGTTAGAAAAGAGGGGTGCCAGAGCTCAAGTATCGTCCTCGTCACTTGAGCATGGTTCAAAATTACGAGGTCTATCGTCAAATACACTTGAGTGACTGAATGGTGCGACGTAAATATTTACTCACTTACTCTGTGTAATGTGATAAATATCAAAATAGATTTATTTCAGTTGCCATTTCTTCTGTTGCGTCGGATGTTACGTTTTTTTTTTTTTTGCTGCTTATTTCCTCATTTGTGCCGAATTTCTGAAAAGGAGTCGTCGACTGCATTTGAATTAAAACATACGCTGGCACGCAATCGGATGAATCCAATATGATAGCGACCGCTGGAGATTAATTAACCCAGCCTGAAATGTTAATTGTTGGATTATCAGCCACTTGTGAAATCGCTATCAAAATGAGCATTAAGTGTCACGAAGACCTAATAATGGACATCCTAAGGTTACGACACGTTACAACACCCCACGAGGATCGTATCTGTCTATCCAAGCTCAGCATTATCCGAGTTCAACCTGTCAACTTTTTTCAATCATTGTGACGTCATTAGGAATAGAAATATCTTAGCAAACTGTTTGCAGACGTCTACATGAAAGTCATCTGTATTCCAAAAAACTATCCGCTTGAGTGTATTGATGTCATCAGTAGAATATCTGATTCATATTGGGCTCTGAATCATCACGTGCAGTGGACATCACAGCAATGGCCCAATGTTTTTCTCACGATGAGCCCTGATCCTATGTAAACAATGATTCCCGACGGATACGGATCATAAGAATCCAAGGAACTCGATCTCAAGCTCACAATATCTGTGAAAGACATAGCTACAGTCATGCTGGTGTCCAGGTTTGGGAGGAAATATCAATCAGTGCTCGAAATGATCTCTACGTCTTTCACTCCGGCTCAGTCACAGCAGTTATGTACCAGGATGAAATCTTCGACCCATATGTTTGTCCATATCTAGTAGTCAGGTCATGATGTCATCTTTAGGGACATCAACGCAATAGAACATAGAGCTCACATTGGTAACCATTAAATGGAACGAGGAACACACTACTTCGAATAAAATGGTCATTGCGTTCAACTGACTTGAGGCACCTTCCGTTCTGTACAAACCTCCCTGGAACCTTAAGGACTTGACAATCTGTATTTTTCTAGAATGGGCGCAGATCCCATTAAGTGTGATTGACGATTTGCTAGCTGGTATGAATCTTCGCTGTTGCGCCAAAAGAGGTGGTCACTCACACACAATCTACTGATATATGTTTGCATTAAAACATTATTTATGATGTTAAGAACATAATTGCTTGTACTACTTATTGAATATTAATTGTTGTTTTCCTCTTATTTTTTGCGGAGTTTTGCTTCTTATTCTGTTCAATAAACGGTAACAAATTTGTGTTTCAATTAATTGTTTTAATTTTATTGCCGTTTTTCTGCTTGTTGCCTTTTTTAGGCAGAATGTAGTTTTGCAAATTATTTATATGGTTCTTTGTATACAGCTAAGCAAATCCTCAGATCTAGATAGAATTTTAGGTCGCGTTCAACATTTGGATCATTGTACAAAAACATTTTCGAGGTTTGAACCCTGTTTAAGGCACTTAACAAATTAAAACAACCATTAACTGATGAATTTCATCCTCATTCCTTTGCGGAAAAATCAATGATTCTTAATTGTTATAGAGTCAATCAACTGCGGAAAAAAATAAAATAAACTTAGATCATGGACCATATTATTTCAAAACAGTGTAAAAGAAGAATTAGGTGTATTTAAATAAATGATGTAATTCTTTCTTCCTTTAATCAATTTCCTTCTATAAGAAGAAAGCAAATTCCGACACGAATGGATTGATTTTAGTTTCAATAAAATGAATAAAATAATACAGATGTTGAATTGGTTTTAAATGAGGACAAAATGTAATTTAAATAAAGGTAAAATTGAAATTAAAAATAAGAATAGAACTTACATATTTGGCAGTCAAACTTTCTTTCAAAGAATATCATTTTTAAAAATCTTCTTTTGGTATCCCTGTATTTTTTAAATCTCATTTGTAGCAATAAATTATGAGTAATAAGTAATCAAAAAGTACCACATACGAGACCATAATTAACCTCATATCACTCCATGATGTGTAGCTTTTCCTTCTTTTGTGATGTATCTGTCATCATTTTTTTCACTTGAGTGCTTTTAAGGCACTTAATATTTCAAGGTTTTCATTTCCCCCCATTTGGCGAAGTTATAGTTTTAATAGAATTTTATTCAACTATATATCAATCATTCTTAATAATTTAAGTATATTCAGAGTCAGGTTGAAAACAAAAATAAAAATGGGAGAATGAAAAGCTAATAAAAAATAAATTATAAAAGCTAAAATTTTTTAGAATGATATTTTGCTAACAATAATTTGTAATATATTTTAAATGCATACATACAAGCATATTTAATAATAATAAGAAGAAGAAACGCATAGGTGTCCAAAATTAATGCTACAAAAATAAAAAATGCAATACCAGAAAATAAATTAGATCAATGCAAAATAATTTACTACACATATATCAGACTATGGAACAGACAATAATAGTAATTTTCTTTTTTAAAAAAACAAAATACGCAGGAGTTTAATGTAGGGCGATATGCAAATGAAGCAAAATTGGTCAAAAAAGAACATCCCACAACTCAAAGATAGTCGAAATTAAAAGGAATGTGACGGATCTATTCGCGATCCTTCCCCTAATATTCTTGGGAAATCTTTGGGCTATCAATTCGTGTTATTCACAATCAACCCTTCGGAAGAAGAAACCGTGATATGCAAATTAAGTTTACTATATATAGTCAAAGTTTTCTATCTAGAATAGAGAGTAGGAGTGGATGCAAATCAGAAATCAGGTGAATTGTTACTGACAAGTATCATTATTGAATTATTGTGAATAAATACTAATTAGGAGAAAGATTTAAAGTGACGATTGCTCACATTGATATTAAGTTAATATTATATTAAATCGGATAATAGATTAGATCCTGTATAAGGTAAGGATCGAGTTTGATAGTCTCCTAACCTTTCATGTATTTTGTCGTTGCTCCACTTTCGCGGTTAGCCCCGAGACATTCTCTTGCTGTTATTAAATGAATTTGTGTCATTATATTGTGTGATTAATAAATAGATTGATTGGATCATGGCTAGTGTTTCTTCCCTACCTCCTAAATATCTAGGTGCCCAAGAAAGAGGTGAACACCTATCACAGTGATATAACCACCTCATAGAGCTTTACAAGCAGTAAGTACAACGAGTCCTCATAATGTTAATGAGAATACTGGTCCATAATTGGGGCAGCAACTCCGATTAGTTTAAACATACAGATTTTAATTCCTTTGAGGGTCCTGACATGAGGTTGAAGGCGGACAATATCTATTTCAAGATCATCCCAGACGTGTTCTTTGGGGTTGCGGTTCGGTGACCTCGTATGCCATATCGTACAAAGAATATCTTTCCCTCAAGAAAATCACGAACAAGTGCAGTTCTGTGGGGTCGGGTGTTATCGTTGAGCTGTAAAAAACAGAGCTCTTCTCATTCTACCTCTTGCAATCAATAGCGTATGTTCTCCTCGAGAAATGTCTAAAAAAACCCAATCTACTATATAGCTAGAAATACCTTTTTTGGACAGATAATGACTGGACTCATATTGTCTTTAACAACAAACCGAGATTTAGCACACATAAGTTTATATAAATGTACAAAATAGGAAATGTTTGAGATCTCACTGAAGAACTATTTCACGCCGTCGATATCTTCTAAGAATCCTTTCGAACGTTAAAATCGTCCTTTTTGAGGGAGTAGGAGATGATGCCCTAACCACGGATCAACATCCTTATTATCAGTTTTAGGGCAATCTGGGACGCTTGCAAAGCTTAGGCCATACCCCTTATAAATCCGCCAATCTGGTGTTGCGATGTATCCTGCTTTGACTAATGTTGTTTTCATTTGCATATCGTCATGCATTAAATTCCTAAACAGTTCTATTTTCTCTCTATATATACATATATATAGTCTAATTCTCTACAAACGAGAGATGAGCATCCAACAATCAAAATCGAAAAACACATAGACAGTAAGGAATCACACAATGAAGACCACATGAGCAATCGAAATATAAAAATGGTTTCTGCAGTATTATAAACATTGCTGACTGAGAACAGCTTATATATAATAATTTATCAAAAAGTGGGGTTAAACACGTTTTGTGGCCAGCCAATTTTCCCCCTTTATGTTAATAATACTGAGCAAAACCCTATTGAAAATAATGGATAGGAATATCTAAATCCATTACAATATAGAGGTAACTTACCTAAAAATTGCACTTAAAAATACAGAGCCCGCGCTAAATCTGAGTGCAATAAACAAGTTATTGCCAGATTCTTGACCCAAATGCAGATTCAAAGCATGTGAATGGCTGAAATGTAGCACTTAACAAAAGTATTAAAAGAATAAAAAAAAATTAATAAAAGCGTTACAAAAACCATAACATTAGAGACACTAGTTATATATGAATTAAAAAATCATAAGTAATTTTATTTAATATTAGAATAAGGAAGTAACCATAACTAGGAAAAATGATAAATGTATAGTAATAAACTGTTATTATTCTAAGGAATTTTAATCCTTACTATTTAGAATTGCTTTATTCAAATAACTATTAATAAAATTTATTGGGTATTTCTGATTTAAGCTATTTAATTAAATGTTTATAGTTATTTATTATTTATAAATTTTTTGAAACTGGAAATTGATTGCGTTTTCTATAATTAATAACAATATTTTTGAATATATAGAAACATGTACATTACTCTCCCAATGAGGAACGTTTATGTGATATTGAAATTAAATTCTTCTCTTTTATCATAAATATTAGTAACTATAATATTATCTTTTAATTTGATATATATATCAAGGAAATTTGCTTCATTGTTGTTGCTATTTGCCTGTATTAAATTAAGATATTGTGGATAAAAATTAGTGTTAGGTTTAAAATTGTCTTGCATGTCCGCTTAACGTTGATATATATATATATATATATATATATATATATATATATATATATATATATATATATATATATTATATTATATATATATATATATACAGGGTGTTCCAAAACCCAACGTTAAGCGGGCACGAGGTGAAAGGGTGGATCATATCAGTTCTGGAAAAATGAAAAAAGTCCGTATCATTTGTTTTGTGATGGTTACCATATTTTTGAAAATGTCAAACATTGACAAACTCCATCGCATCATTAGGTACTATGACAACAAATTTCACAATTTTACACTGATTTTTTCACTAAAGTGATATTTCCTAGCTGTGCTATTAAGTCCAATAACAAATTGGTCAAAGAATATTTTTAGTTTAGTTAAAATTAATATAGTTTGTTTGAGTCGGGCTTTGAGAAAATGATGTAACTTAACTTTGATTTTCCATAAAAAGAAAAATATTGTATACTACTTTAAGCAAGTTATTTCATTAAAGAAAGGATCATTTCAAAATACTAATAAAAAGGATCGGAAAAATGCAAATTATTTGAATGGGCAGAATTTTGTCGAGGCATTTTGTTTTAGTCTCATAATTCGGTTTTGTAAATGTTCTTCGTGAAGTGAAATTTTCACGTGATGTATTCTCTCGTGAGAGAGAGACCATACGTAAGGGGAAAAAGAAGTGATGCCACGAAACCTCTCACCTGAGTCGCTTTTGTTAGTTTCCTGTTCAGTGCATTTAGATGAAAATCTCAAAGAAAGTGACTTTTCTTAAAAAAAAAAATTGTATTCTGTTGCAAATATCCTCAACACGCGATAACAGGAAATAAATACGAAGTAAAAAGAAAGCAACATTTAGTTTCTTAAAAGAAAAAAAAAATCTCGAATATTTTAATTTGCTCTCTGTAGCGAAAGAAACAGAGGAATGATGACATTGATTTGGAATTTTAGATGAACATTCGGGTTATTTGGATGATAGCATGACATACAAGAGAGATTAGTGAACTAAATATACGTATCAAAAACAGATCCTCTGGGTATGCTAGGCATACAGAGCATAAACTATGTTTTTTTTATGAATCGTAGAAATGTCAAACATTTCTTTCAGTTTGTTTTTGCATTTATTTTACTACTTTAACAATGTATAGTGACTGAATTCCAACGATCATAGCAGGAAAAAATACTTTTAAGATTCAATAGGGTGAGTTTCTGAATGTTTGCTTCTCCACGCATCTTGCCATACATCTCCTCCAAGACATACAACTAATAAAGATTTTATATGGAAAAAAAAGTATGCGTGCGCATGTTTTTCTGACATTAACACTTGCCAGTTTTCAAGGCATGGTCGTTGCAAACAAATATTAAGAATTTGGTCTCTGGTAAAAATGATGTAACATAACTTTGACTTTCCATAATGACTTTCCAAATATGTCATTTCAATTTACGGTAGAACCTGTTCTTGTATGGTCTTTTTTATGCGATTTTTTATGTGGTGTACGAATTTCAAAGGCTTTGGCGCCACTGTTATGTTTTCTATCTATTTACCAGTGGTGTAACGAAGAATGTTAGGACCCCTCACTGAAAGTCAGGTTTTTGCCTTTAATACTTTATAAATTGGGTAAATATAAGTCAGGTCTTAGGCCCCCTTGAGTCCTGCCCCTCCGTGATGCGGGGGTGTGCGTTTCGCCACTGGAATGAAGACACTTCAAGACGCTCTGTTCATTTGTTATAGTCTCTCGACAATGCGCATTCAGTTGCTTTCTCTCAACGCTCCAGCAGCCCGCGCTTGATTGAAGACGAAACTTTCAAAGACAGTGAAATTATCAATAATTTGATAAATTATGAAGAGAAGCAAGAAGCCAGATTCCAAGAAAGCGGATAAAAATATGCAGAGACCCAGCTTTCCAACAAATTGGAAAAGCATTTTCTTAAAATAGATACCAGTTAAGAAAGGAGTATAAAATTTCAAAAAGGACTTCAATCATGTATATCTGGTTATCGTGACATTTACAAGCAACTGACCACCCAACCTTTGTCAAAAAAACTTATCTCTTACTTTATGTTGCCAAAAAATAAATCAATTGAAATTGCACCTTCAAGTGACGAAAGCGATTTTGAACTTATTCATTGCAGGGCTTTGGATTACGATAAGTAGCGATGAAGTATTTATGTGCATTTTAAAGACTTATCCGAATATACAATGAGAAACTATGTGTTTTAAAATGTTTCCATGTGTAATATTTAAATATTTATTTTGTTATGGAAGCATTCTTACATAAATTTCGTAAATAATTGACATATTTTACAAATGCGACTTTTTTTATGCGGTCTCTATCCACCGCATAAAGTATTTCCACGAATTAGTTTGCTTTATGTAAGAATTTATAAAAATTTTGAATATTTTTCGTGCGTTTATTTTTATGCGGTCCCTATCTACCGCACAAAAACAGATTCAACTGTACTGACAACATGTCCTTCACTATTCCTAATTACAGACCGCGACTGATAACCTCTACACTCTAGCCACAGAACACTACGTCATCGTTTCTCAAACTGTGGGAAGCGCCCCCTAGGGGGTGTGATAATTCTATGAGGAAGGCGCGAGCATATTAAAAAGTCGAAAACAAAAGATTATTTTTTAAAAAATATTAATTTACTGTTAGTAACAAACAAAATGCATTCTGACATAATAAAAATTAAAATACACATTTACACCGATAAATGTATCAGCCTATACAATGTGTTTTATAATTAATTTAAGGGGTATCGGAACGCCCTATACTGATAATGTTAAAAAGCCCGTTTTCAATGTTCCTTTTCTAAGAATCTGTTGTAAATACAACCCCCAAATTTTTTTTACAAGTTAAACATAGGTTTAGTATTATTCTGAAATGATCTTTTTTAAAAAAATTTATTAGTTTTTTTTTTTAAATTTTTATTTGATTTATTTCGAGAAAACAAAATTTTTTGACAAAAAAAATATATAAAAATATATATATATACAAAATTTTGCTAAAAGCTCCTTCCAGTAAATACTAGAACATACAAAGAATGTGTCATATAAATTTTGTAGACATAACATATATACTTTCTGAGAAAAGGTACATCGAACCTTCAAAAATGACATTTTGAGAAAAACACATTTTTATAAAAAAAAACTCTCCTTATCAAAACATTCCAGCTCCATATTCCAAATTTTCAGTATTTTTTGAAAATTCACCCTCTTGTATAATTCTTTTAAGTCTTTTTATCTTTCTGACCTCCTTAGTTTTTTGCAAATTGGCATATCTTGCCCTTGTAATCCTCTCTTTGTCGAGGCGTTCCATGCAGCATGTCGCATAATATCCAGGCTCTATGTTTAGTTTTTGCAAAATATCCAACTTAGTTGCATTCCCTTTATTAAAGGATGCAATAGCATCATACGTACCAAAGGAAAGTGTTTCTAAGTGCACGAATGTCTTTTTGGGGACACGAGACCAAATAACATTATTAATGCTTTCATTTGGATTCTGCGTGTTTCCATGTAAGCATTTTTTCACTAGCTCTGGATCAGAAAGATCCCTAAAAATAGGCCTAATGGCTTCCACAACAGCAACTGGAAGTTCATGTTTGTGGTGATAAACTTTATTTTCCAATTGTGCCTTCTTATAATGGCACCACGTGTCAGGACCTGATGGACAAAATCCATGTTGTGGATTTTCATCCGTTGATATTTTGTGAAGAAATATTGCCCATATACCTTGTCGCATATCCTTCACACTTGACAAATTTCTTCGAATGGCAAGACCATAATATGTTTGTAATTGGGCGATGGATGCTTCCGCTAATCTATTTTTTCCACATAATGCCTTGCCATCTGACAATTTTTGGCCTCTCATCTTTGCTTTCAAACGTCGGAGGCGAGATCCCATCCGTTTCATAACATGGCCTATACACTCAAGTTTTGTGATCGTACAATTATCACCGTATACTTTATTCTTCACAATGTTATCGAAAGCTTTGGAGTCACCATCTCCTAAATATTTCGTGTAATGCACATCATAACGTTGAACAGAGCGCTGAAATATCGATAGAGCTCCATCGACTTCCATTCGTCCACTATACCCGTTGAAGTTCTTGTAGACCGGTCCATGTTTCTTTTTATCTTTGCAAACACAATGTTTAGATAATATCTCAGTGTCAATTACCTTTCCTGTGTCCACACTCGTAACTGTCACAATACCATTCATGGAGGAATATCCTCTCTTTTGCCATGTTCCATCAACCGCCACAGAAATGTCTCTAATATGTTGGTTTTCTTGTACAGCTTCTTCTACGGCATCTTTAATCGTTGCATCACACACATCCTTAGTTGCACCTAACAGCATTTTATTGTACTTCGAGAACTTTGTCGGTGGGGGTGGTAAGTTCATGATTCCGCAAAACATTCGTGCAGCTTCTGCACCTTTCCCTATGCATCTCATTGCATAAACAAGCCTGTTGTTTACTTCGTAGGTGTTGGGTTTCCCAATTTCAGCTTTGCACTTCTTAGAGGAACAAAACTTGTAGCTATAACTGCAAAAATCACAGATTATATCAAATTCAACAGCTCCACCAGAACAATTTTCTTCACAGGAAAGGTTAAGTCCTGTTGCTCCACACTGTAAACATTTGACAGCTTCAGAAAACACACCAGCTAAAACATTCAAATCCACAATAGCATTTTTAAATCCACTATTAAACTCACGTTTGTGTGAGTTATTTAAGTGCTAAGTTTTTTTTCTGAAGTAGAAATATTACTGTTAAACGAAGACTGCTGTGGTACAAAATCACTTCTCACTGTTGATTCGGAATTACTTATTCTGCCTTGATTAAAATTACTTCGCCTTTTTTTAAAAACTTTGCCGCTAGATCTAGGCATTTTAAATACAACAAATTAATACTAAAATCAAAATAATAGCGTTGAAAAGAGCTAAGCAGGTCCTGCTTGGCTCCTATTTTAGCCCACCCCGGTTTTTGAACTTTTTTTGTCGCCAAGCAGGGCGATAAGTTCGCCAAGCTATCTACCCTTCCTTTTCATCTTTAAATTAAAATTCCGTTATTTTTTACCGTTAGGTATCTTCAATTAAAATTTACCGTTAGTTACGTTAACTATGACAACCCTAAAACCAATATATACAGAAAAATTTAACCATTTTCTTCATCTTTAGCACGGTTGAACGACCTTTTTAGAATACGTGTGGGTACCGGTTTTTGAGAATGAGTAGCCGTATGCAACATTTAACAATTTCTTTTTTTGCTGTTTTGGAAGAAAAAGGACAAATGAATTTGCTTGAATGGTGTATGCGTGAAAATTTAATTTCTAGCAGGTATGAATGTCCTAAATGTGGAAAAGACATGGTTCTGAGAGAAAGGAAGGGAACGATTGATGGATATAAATGGAGATGCCGTACGAAAGGAGAAGAGAATCTGCATGATGTTTGCAAGATTATAAGAAAAGGTACGTGACTCTCTAAGAATCATTTAAGTATGTGTGATATTTTAATTTTAACGCGTCATTTTTTTTGGAAAGTCAATGAATGAGTTTGCTGTGAAAAATGTGAGAGTGAATAAAAATACCGTGATTGATTGGTACATGTTTTGCCGAGAGGTCTGCATGGTTGCGGTTTTGAAAGAAAGTGAACCACTCGGTGGTGAAGGAAAAATTATTGAAATTGGTGAGAGCATGTTTGGTAAAATGAAGTATGGAAAGGGGAAGTCTGTGAATGGTCAATGGGTGTTTGGAGGAGTTGAAAGGAACTCGAATAAATGTTTTTTAGAGTGGTGCCAAATCGAACGAAAAAGGAACTTTTGAGTGTGATAAAGGAGTGGGTGGTACCAGGGTCCGTTATAATTTCAGACTGTTGGAAGGCCTACAATTGCCTGTCACATGAAGGTTATCAGCATTTGCGGGTCAACCACAGTCTGGCTTTTAAGGACTCTGAAACCGGTGCTCACACCAATTCAATCGAAGGGACGTGGTCGGCGATAAAAAGATCGTTACGGAACCATGCGGCGCATGTGGAGGGCGAATTCGACCACTATTTAGCAGAATACATGTGGCGACGCTGGAGAGGGCATTCGTTGGATGATGATGTTTTTCGGGAATTTCTGCGTGCGATCACCACATTGTACCCTCCCATGGAGAAAGACGTTCCTTCGTAAGCACGTAAGTTTTCCCAATTTTTTCAATTTTAGTATGCATTCATTACATTTGCTTCGCTGAACTGTTCAATTTCAGTTGTTTTTATTTTTTATGGTTATCAAAATTTACCATTCTTTGAAAGTCATACTTTTTCCCTGTCCCGTCGGTAGGAGTTTGAAAATCGCGCTTTTGCGCCATTTTGGCACGGATAAAAAAATTCTTCGCCAAAGTGGTGGGCTATAATAGGAATTTACCATGTAAACAACGTATAATTAGTTGTATCGCTGAAGCCGTTCTTAGGGTGAAAAATAACTGAGGCTTGGCAGCTAGCATCACGTGAGAAATTTTAAAAATGACGTCAAACTTCTAGCTGGCCAAAGAGGAAGTGCAATGTTTACCTTTTTTCTGTCCATTTAAATCGGTGACAAAAAACAAAATAAAATTTTAGCACTTCTTTAAAAACAAAAGTTTAGCACTTCTAATTGTGCTAGAGATTAAAATGAGGTATTTTTGGAAAGGTAATGAGTTAAAAAATTTTAAAATGCAATAATCTGAAATTGACAAAAAGAATTTTTTTTAGGTTTCCAACAGCCCTTAACAATACTAAGTTAAGGACAAGTTTGATAATTACCAGTGACCTCTCTCTCTCTCTTATGAGTTTGTATTAAAAATTATCTTGATAATTTATGCGGTATATAATTAATCCTTTAATTGCCGAATAAATGTTACGTGATTCGCTCCCCAATGCTACGGTTTTCCACGTAGATGCTGATATGTGATGTTTTTTTAGGGGGGGGGAGGGCGGGAGAAAAGTGATAAATAAGCAAATCCTCTGAAATAAGTAAATCCTTCGCAAACACCGTCAAAGGCCTTTTAATGCAGTTCAAAGCCTTCGGAATAATTGTATGGACTGTAGTGTTCAGAAAAGATCGTACTTTGGAAAGACGTATATATATGTTCAGAAAACTAATGCTTTGGCTGTGCGAGACGTTTATTTATGTCGGTGTCACTTAAAAGGCTAAAGTCGTATATAATTTTGTAGCTTTACTGTCAAATTATAGTACTATTGAATTTAATACATTGTTATTGTATGGAGGGGGGATGCAATGAAAATTATGATTGAATATTGGGTCGCGAATATTGAAAGTTTGATAAGAACTGCACTAGGTCAGCTTTTGAAAGCTTTGGATTTATTTTATAATGTTAATGCTATGAATATATAATACGTAAGTTAAGTAGTGAAGTTTCCTTAGGCTTGTCTTATCTGCATATCGAGAAGTCGTTTCTATAGTGTTTGATAAATAAAACTAAATTGTTATGTTGGCTTGATCGTAATCATTTCGAGTTTGATTCAGTGGCTTTTCTACTCATGCTGCGTTAAGATCCCTTTGGGAATTCACACAATGAACGAGATTTTCCCCTCGAAAAAATTGAGGAGGAGGTTCTACTACAATTGTTCTGAGAAGCATTACTAGGAATTTCCTTTCAAGAGGTAATTTGTAAATATGTTTTGATAAATACACTGAGAGGTGAATCCTTACGCTCATTAATAAAAGACAATGATATGCAAGTATACGAGTTTCCGGTTTAAAGTAATTAAAATTGTATGTTTTTAGAGCAAACTTTACACTTCTTATTTCCTAAAACAATAAAAAACATTCTACATTAATAATTTTTCATTAACTTTTATTTTTTTTATTATTACACTAATTGTTTTAAAATTTAGTATAAACTATTTTGTCTTTCTTTGTCCATATAGGTAGAATAATCATGACTTGATTTGAAATTCTACATAAGCTATGGGTGCATATTTAAAGCATTTCCAATTTGTAGTAGCTATTTGAAGAAAGCCAAAATGACTTTTTTTATCTAAAAAATACTAGCACTTTTGAGAGGAAAAATATACTTTAATTCAGCACTTTCAGAATAACAGCAGAGTAAACTTGCCAAATATGGGCACTAAAACACTCAATTACACACACAAATACACTACACTAAAACAATTCCAATTTTTCCGAAATTAAGATATTTCAAACTTTAGAATATGGTCTTTCTAATAGAATATGAACAAACCTCTAACTCTTGTTGCTATGTGTATAAAGAAGACTAGCTACAAATTCTGCAACTGCCCATATTTGAATAATACTTTATGTAATATGGGCACAATTGTGTGCCGGAAATATGGCCTACTTGCATTTTAACAAGTAATATATATATAAAAGAAATTTTAAAGGCAATTCCTATTTCGTTAGAAAAACGCAGTGGTGCCATCTGTTGCATTCAGTTGTAACTTCAACAGAAAAAACGCAGAATAAATTTATAATTAAAAAATAAAATTTAATTAATATTTAAAAAAGCTATATTAACATCAAGTGTCATTCACTACAAGTTTAAAAATGTATTTGAACTTGAATGGGTGAATAAGTATTTTATAAACAATTGAAAATTTGATTAAGAAACATGCATATATATATATATATATATATATATATATATATATATATATATATATATATATATATATATGGGAGACAACAAGGGGTCCAAGACGTTTGTCTTACTTCATATTTATTTTAAAATTAAACAAAATTTAATTAAAAAAGGTAGCTATTCTAACAGATAGGTTTACATGATGACGGTAACGCCTGGTCGCGCACCTCTGTCGTTCTTTTTTCTCTGCTCGCTTTTTTCTCTTTTTTTAAAAGTCCACAGGTTTCGGTTCTACTTTCACTAGTTCTAAAGTTTTCGTTTCAGTTTCAATTCACTGCGCCTGCGCGCGAAGACTGCTTGCTTTTGGCTGCATGCCACAACCGGCCAACCTGACTGTACGCTGTCCGCAGCGGTACGTCCATGAAGACCAAAGGAGAATCTGAAACATACAGACGGAACAGACAAGGACTATATGACAAATACACAAAGATTTAACATATCATAATTCTGCTGAACTAGACAGTTTCTCCATCATGTGAAGGCACCTCTTCGACATCCGGAAGGTTCCACAGGAAAACATGTTTCACAGGCATGGCATGATTCTGAGATGACGATAGTACGCTAGGATGAACGGAATCATTTATTCTGCTATCTTGGTCTTTATCGGTTCCATCAGGCATAAGAACGTCTTTTTTAATGAACTCTTCTTTAGTTGAAGGCATCGATATTTTCCTCTCTAGAGTTCTGGACGTCTGTTCAAAACGATCTCTCTTTTTACTCCGTTTCCACTGCCAGGGCTGGAAGATCCTTCGGAGCATTGCAAACCGTCTTTGTTTACTCTTCATAGGTGAAAGGGTAGGTGAGCGGGAGATAAATTCCACGGAACTCGTTTTCATGGCACCATTGACTTTCTTACACAATACTATATCAAAACATTTTTCTCTTATAATACTCAATTTTAACTTAGTACTCTTAATTTTATTACATTTATAATTCTTGATTAGAGAACTCAAATCATTTCTAGTATTAAAGTTTTTAACATATGGCAAATCATAACTAGAGTTTTTTTTATCACACTTGAAACAGAAACAACACTAGGATAAGCATAAGCACCTAAAGAGGATTCACTTTCATTCAATAAAACATCGCTCTTTGCGTGGCCTAGTTCCTTTATTTCAGCATATACACTGGGATGTATAATAAATTCTTCGGTCAAGGTCGGTGATATTGCCGTTCGAACACTTAAGCTGGGAGAGAGTTGATTAAGAAAAAAAGATTTATCGGTTTAACTTCTACCATTCGCTGTTCGCCAAAACATGAGCTTAATGTTATGATTTCTTCGGAAGGTTTTTGCACTCTAATTAGTGAGGAATTTAAAACTGGGATCTGGCAACCTGAATCGATCAAGGCTGTTACGGGCTGATTTTCCACAAAAATGTTTACATGTTGAAGTCGTGCAAACTCATCGCTATTTTGTTTTTCGCTCTCGACTTTCAAAGTATTCACGTTTATTCTATTATCGATGTGGCTGTTAGATTCTTTAGGTTTAAAACGCCTCTCACAGTCTCTTGCGTAATGAGATGAATCACCGCATATATATATAGCAATTTTTATTTTCTCTTTCAAGATATTGGGGATAGTTCTCTTTAATCTCTGGTTTAAAGTTTCGTGATCTATTTTTAAAGGGGTCTTGGGTATATCCATAAGTAATAGGAATTTCCTTACGTGATCCGTTTTTAGATTAAATATAAATATCACACTCTTTAGCTAAATCAATAGGCCTAAACCAATCTTCTGCTTCTCGAATGCCAATATGAGTTGCGGTTCCCTTATTTAAAGTTTCAAATAATTTATCAGAAATTAAAAGATCACATAGAGATTCAAAGGAATTAACTTTTCTTAATGAACAATAATATTGGAAGTTTGCCGTCAATCTTGCAGCACATTGGATGTATGTCTCGCCTGATGATTTTACAGCATTTTTAAATGAGTTTAAACACTCGCGAGGGGTTACTTGGAATTCTCTGAGTACTATAGATTTTAGTTTTTCATAGTCATTTAATTCCTCCTTTTTAATATACAGTAAGACATTATAAGCTCTTTCACCCAGAAGATTTATTAAAATTTCAGATTTATATTCGTCATTTATTTTCTTGGTTAAAAATGCGCGTTCTAATGATTGGAAGAACAGATTAAAATTTTCAGATCTGGTGGGAACAGGAAGAGAGATAAAGTTTTAATGCTTTTTATCATATTTTCTATGTTTGTTTCGAACTGTTTCTCTTCGACTTTAGCTGCAGGATTTAAACTTAATGCTTTATTTTTAGCCGCTTGAAGTTCGATTTCTTTTTCTAATTGTGCTAACTGAAGTTTAGCGAACTCAGTTTTCTGTTTTTCTAAATCCCTTTCGTTTCGCGATACCCTGTCATCTATACAGTTTTTAATCAAAGTTTTAACGAAATCTGGATCACTTTCAAATGTACTACTGTTCTCAATTTTAGTCTTTAGTTTAGCTATAGTGTCCGTACTCTCCACAGTACCGTCTAGATCCTCAACAACTCTTATGAAATCCTCTTTAAGAGCGTTTTTATACATTTTAGAAAAATATGGAAAGATCCTACCTTTTTTTTACCTCCCTTGTTGCTCGCACGTACGATGTATCCAATAATTGAAGAAAAACGTTGATTTCACTGATTTCACCTCTTCGCAGGTAATAATAGTTCCGGTAATTATTCAAATTGACACCTCTTCGCAGGTGTTTATGAAAGAGTTCCAACCTCTACACAGGCGGATTATTCACACTGAGTTTGAGTTTGTTCCAACCTCTACACAGGCGGAACGAAGTTTAAAAATTCAACCTCTACACAGGTTGAACGAAGTTTCCAAAAATGGCGGCGCGTCTCCTCCACGAACGGATTTTGTTCACGTTCCAAACTTTGATCAAAATCGAAATTTTTTCGATCCCGGCCTCTACACAGGCGGAGTATTCATGCTGAGTTCAAACCTCTACACAGGTTGAACGAAGTTTCCAAAAAATGGCGGAGCGTCTCCTTCACGGACGCTCTTGTTCATTGTCCAGACTTTGGTTCAAATCGAAATTTTATCGATCCCGGCCGAGCCCCCATAATTTGTGGGAGACAACAAGGGGTCCAAGACGTTTGTCTTACTTCACATTTATTGTAAAATTAAACAAAATTTAATTAAAAAAGGTAGCTATTCTAACAGATAGGTTTACATGATGACGGTAACGCCTGCTCGCGCACCTCTGTCGTTCTTTTTTCTCTGCTCGCTTTTTTCTCTTTTTTTAAAAGTCCACAGGTTTCGGTTCTACTTTCACTAGTTCTAAAGTTTTCGTTTCAGTTTCAATTCACTGCGCCTGCGCGTGAAGACTGCTTGCTTTTGGCTGCATGCCACATATATATATTGTAACAACTACATTTAAACCCTGCCTTCCCTTGATGATTAGTGGCAGCCAGGGGGCACCACCTGTTCTTTAGAGAAGCGGGAACTCGTTCCCCTCGCGCTTCTGCCTTGGATCGCTACCGGGGAAAGATGTGTACACGTGGAGTCAGGGAAAGCCTGTTTCCCTCCTTTTAGTCCTTAAGCCATTTTCTGTAACGATAATGGATGTGTGTTGTTTTATTTAAGTGACCCCTTGTGTTGTGGAACGTAAGAACATTAAATAGTATTTGTTCCAGTAATGAAAAGGCTTCTTCATTTCAACACAATGAATACACGACATGGGGGATTGTCATAGTGGCGCCTAACGTTCTAACCGGACCAGGAAACCGAGATGCTGATCAACGCTTCCTTGAGTGTACATTTTGTTTTTCTTCGACCAACTGACCACGTGTATGGAAATTTTAGTGTGTGTCGCCCCGACAGTCAAAGTTAAAGTGCTCGTCTTTCAGAAAATTGTCAGTTTTAGTATCATCCCGATGCTAAGGTGAAAGTGCTCGTCTTTCAGAAAACTGTCAGTTTTAGTATCATCCTGATACTAAGGTGAAAGTGCTCGTCTTTTAGTTGGAAAATTATCGGTTTAGTATCATCCCGATACTAAGGTGAAAGTGCTCGTCTTTTAGTTGGAAAATAATCGGTTTAGTATCATCCGGATACTAAGGTGAAAGTGCTCGAAAAGTGAGGAAATAATCCGAAGTGAAATTGTGTTGCTTTATGTGTTATGTTTTGAAGTGCGCGAGTGGTGTTTACAAGATATCTGCTATTTTGAAGAAAAACAATCTCTTCCCGAGATTATGTGTTATTGAAATCTTTACCTGTATTTGAACAAGAAAACGGAAATTAAATCTGTGAGTAGATGTAACAAATCTTTTGTACAATAATATTGAGGAATATGATCATTTATCTTTTTTGAGATATTAGTATTTGTATATTTTGCTTCTATAATGCAATTTTTTTTTAATTATAATTATTTCAATCTACTGTTGAAAATAATTGTGAAATTCAAATAGTGAAAGATCATTTCTGCTTTCAGGAAGAAGTAACTGATATAACATTGTTGATAAATATGTATTGGTGCATTTTAAAATAATTGCTATATAATAATTTGCTGTAAATAATTGCTATATAATAATTTGCTGTAAATAATTGCTATATTGAGTAAATGGTGAAATTCTTGGTTATTATTATTATAAGGATCTGTTGAATATATATATATTTATTCTTTCTTAAAGTTAAATATTGAAATAAAAGGTAATTTCTGCTATCAAGCTGAGGGGGAGAAACCTCATTTAATTATCAAACTTTGATATATGTAATGTTTTCAGATTTAGATATTTTTATTGTTTAATATATTTCATGAATCGATATATTTATAGCTTTCAAAAAGTTCTATTTGGTGATTTTAAATTTTATGTTTCTTGAGAATAGATTTGTTTAATTTGCATGAGTCACATCCTGTGATAGCGGAGTACTTGTTTAGTTTGTGTATTTTATTCATTGCATTTCCGGTGTGTTTTTTGAATTACATAAGGAAGGTTTCATAAAATATATAAGTATGTCACAAGAAATATTTTTTTTTTTAAAAAAAATGAATATTAAATAATCTTATATTTCTAATTGAATCACAGTGTGATACATTTATTTAGTTTTTAAATGTTTTGTACTTATTAAGTATATATATATATATTTCACAACATAACATGTAATCACGTTTTTTTTCAATATGCTATTGTGACTCATGATTAATTTTATATTTCATATACAGTTGAATTTATGGTATTTTATTTAGATTTTCTGAAGATCTTTTTGTAAAATAATGTTTTGTTTATTCCCTTTATATTGAATTTTTTTCTTTATATGTTTTCTCTGCAGGGAAGGTAGTTGTTTAATGATTAGTTAATACGTATCCATTGATATTAGGAAAACCAGTTTAATTTATAACTTCCTGTATACTTTAAAACCTGAATCTAGTTTTAGTTTTAAAGACAAATATGGCTTTTCTCTCAAAAGGCAAGAAAATAGACCTCTATAATTTAGCAAGTGAGCTACGAGTCTCTGTGACTTTAGAGGATAAAATAATTGACTTACGCGAAAAATCACTTCATGTACATTCTTTCAGAATAATGAGCAGTTTGTGAAAGAGATGCTCGATAACATTGTTGATGAACGTAAATCGCTTGAAATCGAAGCCTTAAAGAAAATAGAACGGGAGGATAAGTTCCTTGCTGATCAGAGAGCATTTGAGCTTGAAAAGCTTAAATTACAAGCGCAAAATCCTCCAGCTTCCGTAGGTAATTCTTCTCAAATGGATTCTAAACCCATGAGGCTGGATTTAAAAACAGTCTTGCCCACATTCATCCCTGATAAAGATGACATATCACTGTTTTTAACAATGTTCGAAAGACAAATGAAGCTCCTAAATGTACCTGCCGATTTTTGGGTATCACACTTAATTGGAGTCCTGCCAAGTGATATTGGCAGGTTAATTGCAAGAGAACCAGAAGAGATGTTTAGGAATTATGCTCACATTCACAATATTTTATTGCAAACGGTTCAAACTGACAGCTGACCGTTTCAGAGTCCTTTTGCCGACACCAGAAACAGGATAATTCCACGTGGAAAGATTTTTTTGAGCTAAGAACCTTTTTCGAAGGTTGGCTAAAAGAATTAGATATAGATTCATTTGAAACCTTGAAAGATCTTATCATAGCAGATCAAATAAAAAAAAGGTGTCCACCAGATTACAAGAATCATTTCCTAGACACTTGGGAAATACTGAATGATCCTGTTGTGTTAGCTGAAAAGCTGGACTCATACGAAAATGTTAAACCCTCTTCGCAAAAATTAACAAAACTAAGCAACTCTCGTTTTTCTAGGAACACAGGCAATCCGGAGTTTAGGAAGTCTCACTCATTCAAAGTTGAAAAGAATGTTTCGGGTAACCACAATAGTGCTTTTGCTAACCCTAGCTACATACCAGCTCGGAATACCAACACCGGTTTTCATCCACCTATTTCTTGCTATGGTTGTGGCAACCCTGGAATTATAAAATCGAAATGTCCAAAATGCTCACAAAAAAGAGAGTGCCTCTGTCAACGCCATACACATGTTTACTTGTCTTACCTCCCCAGTAGCTCTACTTGACATCGAAGTCTATGAGGCTACAGGCACAGTTTGTGCTGATACAGGAGCCAGCCAGTCACTCGGGGGAGAATTAATGTTTAAATTCTTGAGAAATCGTGGACAAAAATTCTCAGAATTTCATCTTGCTATGTGCCTAGCTGATGGTCAACAATCCACATCCCTTGTTCAAAACGCTACAGTACCAATCACCGTAGGTGGACGAACTTTCCAAATCGATTTAATTTTTTTGCCACATGCAAAAGGTAACCGCACTCTTCTAGGTGTTGACTTTTTAAGGACATCAGGAATCGTAATGGACATGCGTAACAATTTTTTGGTATTTTGGTGACAAACCAAGCTTCAGGATACCTTTTTCAAAAGATGTTCCTTTGCCTGTAGACGACAGTCCTGTCGAAATAAATAGTAGTTCTTGTCCCACGAATTCGATTCCCAGTGAAATTCCATTGCATAGCAACACTGTTAAAGAAACTGAGACAAATGATCTCCATTTGCGAGAAGAAGGACAGGCCCTAAATGTAGAAGAAAGAAATGATTTGATGGTCCTGCTTAATGAAAGTAAAGATGTTTTCAGACTAGGGGGAGAACCAACTCCATTCGTAAAACACTTTATAAACACAGGTGACCACCCACCAGTTTCAACTGCACCTTATAGACTATCTCCAAACAGGAAAGAACACTTAAGGAAAGAAATTGATAATCTTTTGGCTCATAATATTATAGAAGAATGCGAGTCCCCATACGCAGCCCCAGTAGTTTTAGTACCCAAGTCTAATGGAACTGTTAGGTTGTGCATAGATTATCGTAAACTAAATGCGATTACTATACCTGACAAATATCCACTGCCCCTCATGGAGGTTCTTTTACATGATGCTAAATCTACTGCTTTTATGTCTACCCTTGACTTAAAATCCGGTTATCATCAGGTAGAGGTCAATCCAGCGGACCAGGACAAGACTGCATTCGTTTGCCCTTTTGGTACATTTAGGTACAAAAGAATGCCATTTGGACTTCGCAATGCCCCAGCAACCTTTCAGCGTCTTATGGATCAGTTTCGTAATGGATTGCCAAATGTAAATATCCTGGTGTATTTAGACGATATCGTTGTGTTGTCTGAAACGTTTGAACAACACATTGAGGACTTAAGAATGGTCTTTGACAGACTTAAAAAATTTAAATTATGTGCTAACAGAGAAAATGCAAGTTTGTTTGCTCGCGTGAAATGCCTTGGACTTTGGATAACTCCTAAGGGAATAGAGGTGGATCAAGATAAAATTGCAGCGATACAAAACATTCCTTCCCCGAGAAACCTAAAGCAGCTACAGTCATTTTTACAGACCTGCTCATGGTATAGAAAATTCATCCCGAATTTTTCAGATATTGCTAGACCCCTTAGCAACTTGTCCAAGAAAAGTACTGCTTGGAAATGGAGTGAAATTGAGCAACAAGCTTTCCAAACCCTCAAAGAATGTTTAATAACCCCGCCAATATTGAGACAAGTTGATCCTAAAAAGCCTTTTATCATCCGAACGGATGCAAGCAGTTACGCCCTCGGTGCAGTTCTGCTACAAGGAGAAAGCCCCACCGATGAACAACCAGTAGAATATGCCAGTAGACTCTTGAGTTCTGCTGAAAAAAATTACTCGACAACAGAGCGAGAAGCCTTGGCTGTAGTCTGGGCCTTAAACAAATTTAGAGGATATATTGAAGGGGCAGAAATTACAGTGGCATCTGACCATCAACCGTTAAAGTGGCTGATGAATTTAACATCACCAACCGGAAGATTAGCCCGCGCGCGCGCGATGGGCACTTCAAATACAATCTTACAATCTGAAGATTGACTATTTTCCAGGGAAATGCAATTTTATTGCAGATATGCTTTCCAGGCCAGAGTATAGAGATGAAGAAATTTGCGAATTAAAAACTATAATTATTGATTTCCCGACGAGAACTGCTAATGAGCTAAGAACAGAACAATTGAAGGACCTTGAGCTAAAAAAGATAGTTGATTGTTTTGAAAATCCCAACAAGGGAGTTGACTTTGCCAATTGGACTGGGAGAGGGTACGTGATGAATCAGGGAGTACTGTACCGGTACTCACCTCATGCTGAAGTTGAAGAAGCTCAACTAGTTGTCCCTACTCATGAGAGAGAAGATATTAAAATTGCACCATGATGCTCCCACCGCTGCACATTACGGTGCTGATGGTACCCTTTTCCAGAATTTCCTCGAAATATTACTGGACTGGTATGAGGAAATTTATTGCTGATTATGTGAAGAGCTGTTCAGAATGCATTAGATATAAAGCCACGAATCAGAAACCTGCAGGTCTTCTGCAGACCCCTGTTCCAACTCAACGATTTGAGAGCATAGCTATTGATCTTTTGGTCCCTTACCAGAAACGACCGAAGGTATGAAGTGGATTTTCATAGTGGAGGATTACACAACAAAATGGGTAGAGTGATTCCCATTAAAGCAAGCTACTGCTAAAGAATGTGCCATGACACTTCTAAATGAAGTCTTCCTAAGATACGGAGTGCCCCGTAGACTAATAAGTGACAATGGGACTCAATTTGTGAGTGCGGTGATGCAACAGTTATGTTTTGTCTTGGATAGAAGAAGTCACTTTCTAACTCGACACATTCCTCATGGAACCAGGATGAATTAGAGCCACAACTTTGCACTTAAGCCTGTCCTTGATTTTCATCATTATAATTAGCACCAGAAATAGGATAAATGCAGGATGCATTGTGTTTGCTGTCCCTTGTTATTGCTTTGCACTTTGTCCCCGCACCTTTTCTACGACCACCGTTGGCAACTCTGTTCTTCGTAAAGGCCAGCCATTCTGCACTTATCTGCTCTCTCTTGCACAGTTCTTAGTTTTCCAAGATTTCCGCAGGTTGTTTCAGCGTTGGAATTGGACAACTCCTGTACAACTGTAATTTGGTTTAAGTTGTTAGAAGAAAGAGGTTTATGGAAGGAGGATGAACTCAATGTTCGCGCAGGGTGAGAAGATGGTCCCGACGTAAATTTTCAAATCATATTACTTCATCAAATGAAGTACTGTCCATATTCCTTTAATCTTTCTGCTCATATTTGCTCTAGTGGCGTTATTCAATAGGTCGAAACTACCTGCTGTCGAAGGGAGAAAGAACGAAATGACCCACTCCCACCAACAGATACTACACTCACATAAGACTGCAGCCGTTTTATAGGTTTCATGTAAAATTAATTAATTTATTGAGTTAATCTTAAGTAAGATAACTAACATATAACAAAACCCCCAATTTAAAGTATCAGGTAGCTTTACTTACATTAGAAATGGTTCGTTTGCACTTCTTTTTGAACCACGTAACAACACAAACAAATCACAACTGTGGTGGCTTGCTTCTCAGTAATCCCTAAAGGGAAATATGTGTGAACCCTCCCTAACCGATGGGGAGTTCAAATCAGTCTGTAAGCAACTTTGGCCGATAACGGAACCTCCGAAATCGGTGGGTGTGCCAACCCACAAAATAGTAGTTTTCAATTTATATTTAATTGTTTGTGTGTCGTGTGTGTCGTCATAATAGATATTTAAAAGCCAAAAAAAATAAGGAGTGATATCTTGAACACACAACATGTATGCGACAATCACCATGACACTTGAGCATAGCCAATTCCTCAGAGCAAATGCACCAACTCAAAATCATTACGTGTAATATGGATGTTTGATTAAAATTGCCCATACTTGCTAAGTTTGCCCCATCTGTTTCGCCGAACAGAGATGAAGCTTAATGTTACTTTCCTTCGAATCATCTTATAGCTTGTATTTAAAATTTTAAAAGCTACAAGCAATTTCTGAAAATAATACAATTGGCTAAATTCATATGACGGTCACATAACTGTAATCACGTGTTTTCCATTGAATTCAAAACTGACCTAAGATTTATACGTCTATTGTACTTATTAAATCCAGATAAAGTTCCAAATTTGATGATTAGGTAAACATGTTCTAATAATAAGATTCCTCAAAAGGATTTTTAAAATAAAAAAAAGCTTTATTATACAGTGTTTTGAACCAAAAGCATTTCGTTTAATTATGTGTGTTATCAATGTAAACTGATGTGCTCTTTTTAAAAGAAAGTTTCAAGAAGCAAATTTTGGCAACAGCAAAGCACTTGAACTGATTAGCTGGAAATACCTAGTTGCAATTATCATGATTATGGCGTCATATGGATTAAGTCCATTCTTATATAATGTAAAATATTAAATGTATTACTAACGCTGCATAATGGCTTACTGATTACTCATTGTTGCACAGTTATGAAAACGGCACTTAATGTGTTATCTCACTCTAGTAGTTTCCATATCAGGGAGCGAAAAACTTTGTCCTATTTAAATTACAACGTGACAGAGCCTTTCTCCTTTTAAGTTACGTTAAGTTTTTTAACCACAATAAAGTCTGAAATTTTCTACTCTATCATGCTGTGAGGTATGACCTGAATTGATGTAACTTTCGTAGCTTCTGAAATCGTTAGAAGTCAGACTCACACAAGACGAGGAAGGAGCAAAGATAGCTCTTTTTAATATAATTAAATGATTTCACAGACTCTCAATTGGAAAGGTAAAACCAAGTGCGTCTAAGCTTAAAGTAAAGAGAGCAATTTAGTACCAAAATGAGTAAAATGGACACTTGTAAAATATCTGATCATTGAAAAACTGGATGATATCCTCGACCTATATTGTGGATATCTAAATTAAACCCACATACAGATATTATGGAAGAAATGGATTATTCCTCGTTAGGAAATAGTACCAATATAACATAAATCTTTACCTTCCATTGAAAACCACTTGGTACTGGACAAGAAAATGCAGTTACCTAGGTTTTTTCTTATCTGCATAAGAAATTAAAAGAAATGAAAAAGGGTTTCCTGCAAGAAATATAATCATTAGAAAATAAAACAGCTACATACAAATAAATAGTCAGTTTAATATCAAATTAAATATAAATAAAAACCAATATCAAACAAAGAAACTATATTATGTATGCATTTGTGTGAGATTTTTCTTAAACTATTTCTCTAATTTCTCTATAATCTATTTTTATTTGTACTCAATAATAAAAACTAATTGTCTTTTTAATGTATTCGGATAAAATTCTGCTTCTTCCCATACAAAAAACTTTGTACATTCGAGGTGATATAAGAGAAAGAATACCACCTTATCTTCTTTCGGTTGTTCTGAGTTATCAAATGCTATTTTGGAAATCAGACTTCGTTTTCGACGCGTGTTATCAGATGCTGCTGCATTGACGACGAGAGCACGCCTTCGAGATGAAAGCATGGTTGTCAAGAAGGTTATTTCTTCCGTCGTGAAAAATGTGTACAACTTCTTCCGCTATTGTGTAGACACTGTGGTACATATAACCATTCTAGGTAAGTTATACATATTTCAATGCAATCAATTAAAGGTAATATTTGTTGTTTATCAGCCCAATTAAAAAAATAGCTTGTTCTCTGTATCTTAAAAATATTATCTTTAGTATTTGTAAATAAGTGATGTAAGGTTTACAAAGGACTTCCCTGTTTCTCAGTATGCACTCCATCCTTAGTGGACTACAAACCAAATATGGAACTTTATATTTATAGAAAGTTCTATTATTGAACCTACAGTCTTTTTACTTAGAGGTAAATTCCTGTTTATTGCATGAGGGTAATTTTTCATTATATATACATGATATATGTATGTATGTCTATATATATACATACATCGTTTCTAAAATTCCTTTTACTTGATTAAAAAAAATTGAAATCATCATTCTCAATACCTTGATATAATATTATTCCATTTTTTGTTGTTTAAACACTTATCTGTATTATATTAGGAAGCCATATATTTCCCTCAATTTGTGCTAGTTATAGTGGCGGCTATTTGATACAGTTGTTGGATAAAAATGAGACACTCTTTGATAGAAACAATTTTCGGATATATAACTAGATCGTCAAGGGCAAAATCAAGGAACATAAACAGTTTTGCGTGGAGTTTTAAAAAAGCGTTCATTTCATTTAAGTGAAATTTGGTACAAAAATTCTTAAGAACACTATAGATACACGATAGTAAAAAATGATACTACTCACTCATAATTATGGTTTCTGTTCATGGAAGCGTAATAGTAGCAAAATAATGTAGCAAAATGACACTTGTAGAGGATATAAACGGGATATGATCCCTCTGACAGCAATGAAACTTTCACAACGAGCTCTCATCCTGATTATGAGGTCTAGGGCCATTAAGTCTCACATTCCAATAATGCACTTCTTGATCCGGGAGTGTTTTAGAAGCACCTTGCTACCTCCATGTGGGATTGACTTGCTTCTGATCTTTCTATAGCACCCTACTGTAATTCGCTTTGCAGACGTTGTCTTTATTCCATTGTTTTTAAAAGTTTGAAAAACAATGTGCTTCAGAAATGTGAACAAAACTAAAACTGTACGGAGTATTGTTTGAAGCTTTAGCCCTATGAATTTTCCTAATACATATAAAATAAAATAGGGAAAGAGAGAGGTTGAATTTCGATTGCATAATCAAAAAAGGCATATTTGCTTTGCTGTGTCTACCGATTTCCATTAAAAACTGTTGAGATGATTTTGAAAAATCCACAAAAATGTGTTTGTTCCTTGGCCTTTGCTCATCAGTGCAGTTTTATGTATGAAACAAATTCTTATTTTTTTTTAAAAAAATAAACATTAGTCTTTTTTTTCTTTTGTGGAAGGACAATTAACAGTTTGCTTGTTTTGGAGTATCACATGTATTAACTATACAAGGATCCATTGTTTTATCTACCAATAAATTGGTCAACTAATCGTTTTCAGTTTTGCTTATGTTACAATTCCGATCCACTTTCACCAATAGTGAACTTAATTTTAAAAGTAAGAACCTTAATAAAAAAAACTTACTGTTTCATTTCATTGGAATATAGTCTCATGTGATGGCTAAAACTGCTCATTCGACAACTTTGCATAGTACTATTAAATATTCTATGATCTCAAATTGTGAAGAAAATGCCAACCTTGCCTACTTATCGTGTTTTTTAAAATTTTATTTTAATTTGTTTAAAAGTTGAAAAAAGAAATAAGACTTATATAAGTTACATTTCTTATTTATTTTATAAAATAACATCACAGTATTCCCAGGTTGTGAAATGTAATATTATGATTTCCGGACACTGAACCATAAAATTTAATAACTTCCAGAAATTTAGTATTTATGTTAAAGTTAAAAAATTTATTTATGTGATGATAGTTATCTTATGAATTAACTTAATTAAAGCTGTTAATTAATTTCCAAAAGTAAATTTTTGGTTTGTTTAATTTACAAACACACGTGTATATAAATCGACCTAAATATCAAATTTCACAACATTCTTTTCAAGTTTAGCATCATGGGGTTTTTGAAAAATTAGTTTCCTAATGGTATATAAAATGTCTTTAAAATTAAACCATATACAGTTTTATATTCGACAAACACTCATGGATAAAAAAAGTAGCGCACCAAGAAATAATAGCGGAATCGTAACGAAACTTGGCATGAAGGAACATGTCAGTGAGATATGCAAATGATTAGAAATGCAGCGTGATTGCGCATTACATATAGCCGGTAGAGGGCGTTTAACTTCTTTCTCCGTGGAGTATAAAACAGGTAACCAAAACTTGTTTGAGTGTGCTTTATCATTTACAAAGGAAGAGCTGAGGTAGACATGCCACATTACGCCGTTTTCGAAATCAATATGAGCAGCTGTCACAGTTTGAGAGTTGGAGAATCATCGGCATGATGGAAGCAGGTTGGTCAGCTATGCGAGTAACTCGTTAATTAGGCCGCTCTGATTGTGTTGTAAGAAGGTGTTGGAACCAGTGGATACGAGAGATGTCATTTACGCGAAGACTAGGCTCAGGACGCCCTCGACAAACCAGTCGTCGAGAAGACTGCCACATCGTAAGAAAAGCACGCGTACAGCCAACTGCTTCATCGGCCGCCATCCATGCACAGGTAGCACCTTCACTAGGGTCCTCTGTGTCTTCTTGAACCATACGCCTGGTTGAAGGACATTTGAGAGCACGGTGCCCATTACGTGTGCTGTACTTGACGCAAATCCATCGACGCCTCCGTTTGGAGTGGTGTCACGCACGAAGAAACTGGACTGCAGCGAAATGTAACCAGGTCGTCTTTAGCGACGAATCCAGATTCAATCTCAGCAATGATGACAATCGTGTTCGTCTGCAGAGATCCCGTGGTAAACGCCCCAATCCTGTCTTTGCTTTACAGCGACACACCGTTCCCACAGCTGGTGTGATGGTAAGGGGTGCCATTGCATACAATACACGGTCACCCCTAGTATTGATCCATGGCACCATTACAGCCCAGCGGTATGTCCATGACATCTTGCAACAACATGTGTTGCCACTCATTCAACAGCTCCCAGGAGCCAGTTTTCAACTAGACAATGCTCGGACTCACACGGCAAGGGTGTCACAAGACTGTCTAAAAAACTATTACTGCCCTTTCTTGTCTGACCGATCCCCAGATTTGTCTCCAATCGAGCCTATCTTGGATCATTTGGGACGGCTAGTTGGGCATCCCACGAGTTTGAACGAACTAGAGCAGTGTTTCTGAAACTGTGGGGCGCCTCCCCCCCTTAAGAGGCATGATAACTCTACAAGGGGGGCACGAGCATATTGAAAAGTTGAAAACTAAAGATTATATTCAAAACATTAATAATTTACTGAAAGTAAGCAAATGAAATACTTTCTGATATAATAAAATATCAAATCCACATTTACACTGATATAATACACTCATAAAAGTATCTGTACTGTACATGTATTTTATTATTAATTTCACAATACTAAGTTAAGAACAATTTTGATAATCATCAGTGACACCCCATGGGCTAGTATTAACACTTATCTTGATGATTTGTACGGTTTATAATTAATTCCTTAACTGCCGATTAAAAGTTACGCGGTTTGGTTCCAAATGCGTTTTTAATGTTTTTTTGGGGGGAGGAGAAAAGGAATAAATAAGCAAAATCCTCTGAAATAAGTAAATTCTTTGCAAAGACTGTCAAGGTCCTTTTATTGTATTCCAAAACCTTAGAAATAATTTTATGGATAGCAGTGCACAGAAAAGATCGTACTTCGGAAAGAAGTATATATACGTCCAGAATATTTATGCTGTGTCTGAGCGAGACGTTTATATACGTCGGTGGCATATAAGAGGTTAAAGTCGTACACTATAACTTAAGTGTAAAAGCATAGTATTATTGAATTCAATATAATGTTATTGTATGGAGGGGGCGCGATGAAAATGATGATTGAATATTTGGTCACGAGTATTGAAAGTTTGAGAAGCACTGAACTAGAGGCAAGGTTAAAGCAAATATGGAACGAAATGTCTCAAGACATCACACAGAACTTGTATGCCTCAATGCCCGATCGTATCGCTTCGTGCATTCGCGCTAGAGGGGGTTCAACAAGGGAGACCTAGAGAGGGTTCATATCCTCCATTCTTTTGCCTTTTTCTCTAAATTATAAATTATACTTTTTATTTGATTTTCTAATCATTTACTTATACCAAAGTAGTCCTCACGTACGTAAAATTTCGTTTTATTTTGATGACTCCTTGGTGCACTAATTTTTTGTCCATGCGTGTATTTCAAAGATGTTTCTATATTACTTTATTATTTTCCAATGCTTCAAATTATGAAGTGATTTTAAAAACAATATTATTCCAAAATATGTGAGCTACATTAAAAAAAGAACAAAATTAGTGAGCATCAGCAAATTCAAATTTTTGCCTATGTTTGAAAATGTCGGGTCTTTCAAAAAAAATTTCTGCAATTCCCTGTAATAGCTAAAAAAATATTGAACACTGAAATTCCAGTATCTGAAACAATTTTCCTTAAGAGAAAAAATAGCATACTAGTTTGCAATGATTATAGCTATTCATTTTCTTCTCACGAGGTTTTTGGAATGAACTGTTTTATTTTTGAGCTATTATCATTAGTACAAAAAGAACAAAATGAGAGAAAGTTATAAGAGTATTTTGCAAAAAGTTATTTAGATAAACTTTAATAAAGATAACTACAGAAAAAAAAATGTTAAGCGTTTTGCAGATTAATAATTTTTACGGACAGTCTTTCCAGAATATCTTCGGCATCGATGATCAAATTTGAATAAAGTTTGATTTCTAGGATATTTAGAATATTTTTCTAATTTATTGTATCAATTATATATTAAGTTAGATAGATTAATCCTTCACATCATAATTCAGTTCAATTCAAGCTATGATCAGTATTATTTCTATTTCTCAGTAGCATTGGAATTATTCAAAATACCTCTTTTTTTGTCATCTGCACATCAAAATTAAACTTTTTTCGTTTTGAAAAAGTACAGCATCCCAGTCACGATCCTTTTTTCCATGGAGTTTATGATTCTCTTCAGCACTTAGTAAAGAAAGATTCATTCAATTTTTTATGTATTTTGTAAGTTTTTTTTAATGTATTTTGTATTTTTATATGCACGAAATGTTTACATTGAAAGGAATTAGAACTATATATATATTTTACTTTTTGGAAGTCAATTTTGCCATACTTTCATACTTCTTAATTTCACCTGTAGAATTTATCCTTAACCATTGTTCTGGTATATTTTTTCAGCCGGTATGCTAATTTCATTTAATTATTTAATTTCATTTATATTTTCCTATTTAGACAGTATTTCACTTAGTTCATTCGTTCAACTCAAACATTTCGTGATACAATTGCTTTCATAATAAAATTTGTATCTTTTTTCAAATTTCTGCTATTGATACATTTTTGTGGAGGTTTTTTTTATAGACTCCCGTTTTTTTTTTTTTTTTTTTTACTGTTAACTCAACAAAAAAAAAAAAAATTTTTGAAAAGGTCACGTCATCCTAATTTTCGTAAAACTATTAATTTTGCTCCTTTTTTTTACAGTGATAATGGAATTTTCAGATTTAAGTCTTCAATATTGCGTCAATGCCTCTCCATGCATTATACAGAATTAAAAAAGAAATTAACATAATCAAATTTGAATTTTTTGTAAATTTTCATAATTATTGGTATTTTAAAGCTAACTTGATAGGTTTTCTGATTCTATAATCAATGCATTTCTAAAATAGCATAGTTTTATCTTTATAAATTCAAACACACTAGTATGTTACTAACTTTAAATTAACATTCTGTGAATAAACATCGCACATTTGTGAAAAAACCTTTTCTAGACATCTACTATTGATAATGTGATAAACGTAGAAGAATATATATATATATATATAAAAGGTATACAACTTTGCTTCCGCCGTTTTGCAATAGTCTGTAGCGGTAAGTGGAAGTCGAAATAAATAGATCGTAGATGTCATACAATAAGCTTAGGTGTTTGTAAACATAACGCCATCGAAATATTAGTCGATTTGTGTCTGCATCATAAAGTTATTCTCGATTAAACATGTCAGCTTACGAGCCAAATTCTCGTCATTTGCGGGAGATTTTAATTTTCTGCTTTAATATGAAGAAATCTGCGGCTGAGGCTCATGGAATGCTCTCAAATACCTATGGTGAGGCCGCTATTAGTGAAAGAACGTGCCAAGAGTGGTTTTAACGCTTCAAGAAGGGTGATTTTGAAGTCGAAGACCAGCATGGCGGTGGAAGAGAGAAGGTTTTCGAAGATGCGGAATTGGAGGCATTACTTGATCAAGACTCGTGTCAAACGCAACAAGAATTATCATGATCATTGGGAGTGACGCAACAAGCCATTTCAAAACGCCTGAAAGTCATGGGAATGATTCAGAAACAAGGAAATTGGGTGCCGTATGAAGCCGAGAGATGTTGAATGACGTTTGTTTGCTTGTGAATAGCTGCTTGCAAGGCAAAGACGGAAGGGATTTCTGCATCGCATTGCGACTGGGGACGAAAAATGGGTTTGTTACGATAATCCCAAGCGCAGAAAATCATGGGGATATCCCGGCCATGCTTCCACGTCGACGGCCAAACCGAATATTCACGGTTCCAAGGTCATGCTCAGGATTTGGTGGAACCAGCTCGGCGTAGTGTATTATGAGTTATTAAAACCGACTGAAACAATCACAGGTGATCGTTATTGAATGCAATTAATGCGTTTGAGCCGAGCATTGAAAGACAAACGGCCGCAATACAACGAGAGACACGATAAAGTGATTTTACATCATGACAATGCTCGACCCTATGTTGCAAAAGTGGTCAAGACATACTTGGAAACGTTGAAATGGGAAGTCCTACCCCACCCGCTGTATTCTCCAGACCTTGCTCCCTCGAATTATCTCTTGTTTCGATCAATGGCACACGGCCTGGCTGACCAGCACTTCCGGTCTTATGAAGAAGTAAAAAATTGGATCGATTCGTGGATCGCTTCAAAAGATAACCAGTTTTTTCAACGCGGGATTCGTACGCTGCCCGAAAGATGGGAGAAAGTAGTGGCCAGTGATGGACAATACTTTGAATCATAAATGTATAATCAGTTTTTTTACAATAAAGCCTCGAATTTCGGAAAAAAACAGCGGAAGCAAAGTTGTACATATCAGTAAGAATACTGCTACAGTCTTGCATTGCACATGCGGCGATCTCCATCTAAGGTGCTAGGGAACTTATGACTGCTAGGGAACTTATGACTTCCCCACGGTCACGGTATTTCGTATGGAACAGTGCCCAAGATAGGACAATTCCGCACTTAACTTCGAGGGAAAGTCAGCATTTGATTTCCCTATGGTCAAGCCGACAGAGTGCCAATATCCGGTTTCAAAGTCCACCGTACAAGGGGAGGGCATGTACAATGGCCGAATGGTAATCTCGACTAAGTCCAAACAAAAAGGATTCTGCCTCACGTGTCTCTTTCGAAAGTGGAACACATTCCACCTTTAAAGAGACACTCCGAGACACACTCCAAGAAACATTCCAAGACACTGGATATCAGACTCCTTTTCAGACTAGCTTCTGGATTTGTTTCTACACTCTTACACCTACGATGACCTCTCAGGGCTCCAGATAACGAGCATTATAATGCATATTATACAACCTTCACGTCAGTAATCCGGCCTGTAAGATCCTCCGACCACCACGACATACCGGAGAACCCAGGATTACCTAAATGATTTATCAGGTTTCAAGCCTGTTTAGTTACAAGTATACGACGTAAAAAGATGGGTGATATATGAAAAGTTATACATACACTGTCCAAATTTCTGATACCTACTACAAATGTTCAATGCTTGCGCTCCTGTGGTCACCTGGTCCTTATTCCAACGATACTCTAATTCTGTCCAGACGTTCAATTGTATGTTCCCGTTAGTGGTATACATAGGAGTTTTATAGGCGGAGGGGGAAATGGCTATATTCTCTAAGAATAACGTAAGCGCAAGCCCCGAGGTTATGCTAAAAATTAAAAATCTATTGGTTTAAAGATGGGGTTTGAATCCTGAGATCGTATCACAACAGCAATGATACATTCCTTCAGTACTTGCTGTGTTGTTGGTATTGTGGGCCGGTGGGTTTTGAAACTTGTAAAGGGTGTTTTTTTAGAGGTATAGAACTTTAAATTGCAATACAACAACGATGTATTATTCGATTGACATGAATTTTTTTTTATTCGAAAGATAATCTTGTGGCATTACATTTTAAATATGATTTCTGGCATATGACTGCCACGGCTGGCTCGGATGTAGTCCAATCTGGACGTCCAATTTTCGATGACCCTTTCCAACATTTGTGGCCGTATATCGGCAATAACACGGCGAATGTTGTCTTCCAAATGGTCAAGCGTTTGTGGCTTATCCGCATAGACCAATGACTTTACATAGCCCCACAGAAAATAGTCTAGCGGTGTTGAATCACAAGATCTTGGAGGCCAATTCACAGGTCCAAAACGTGCAATTAGGCGGTCACCAAACGTGTCTTTCAATAAATCGATTGTGGCACGAGCTGTGTGACATGTTGCGCCGTCTTGTTGGAACCACAGCTCCTGGACATCATGATTGCTCAATTCAGGAAGGAAAAAGTTAGTAATCATGGCTCTATACCGATCACCATTGACTGTAACGTTGTGGCCTTCATCGTTTTTGAAGAAGGATTCCACCAGCCCATAAAGCGCCCCAAACAGTCAGTTTTTCTGGATGTAACGGTGTTTCGACATACACTATTGGATTAGCTTCACTCCACATGCGGCAGTTTTGTTTGTTGACGTAGCCATTCAACCAGAAGTGCGCTTCATCGCTAAACAAAATTCGCTTATGAAAATCGGGAACAACGGCAATCTCGTTTTGGGCCCATTCGACGAATCTACGCCTTGCTTGATGATCGTTTTGATGAATTGCCAAACCAAACTGAGAATAAATCACTTGACAGCAGTTAAATCGGTCGCCATCTTGGAAAGTAATGCCAACTTAAACTTCTATACCTGGAAAAAAAAGCCCCCTTACAATGCTTGTATCTCGCGCCGTGTATCACTCGTTTTTTTATGTCATGTACTTCTCAATATATAGTGCTTTAAAACCTGATAAAATATTTTGGCTAGCCATGTATTATAATATATCAAAAGCATAAAATATACCAATTGGATATTTGGTACCTTTTAATATCACCCTCTTGAATACGAAGAGATAAAGTATCGAAATTATTTCAAAAAGCATATTATATTAAGAGGATATGCTAAAGTTAAAGCATAGATACACGCACTTAATAACATTATTATTTTTTTTTCATTCAAATTTTGTTATTTTTTTAATTTTCAGTCACAACATTCTTCATCATGGTGTTAAATACAGCCCTAAGCGTAGTAATACTGTTGGAGGAATTAGTAGTGTTCTGCCTCATTCTCCCATGGATGCCTGTTAATAAGTAAGTATATTTTACATTTTGCCGGTAGACTAATATTTTAGCTTCATGTAGTACGATTTCTTTCTATAAATTCTTCTTTTTTCCAACAGATAAACAAAACACTTAAATGAACACTTGATTCTAACACTTCTTTCATAGAATGAAATTTTATTGCATTATTTGTGATGAGAAAAAACTAATATTAAGCTTCGAAGTGAATAAATCAGAACCATGACTAATTTTCCAAAATAGCGGTGCTCAAAATGAAACTCACGTTTATGCAGATTTAAAATTTTGGGTGTCAACAATCCTTTTGAAAATTAAGAGAAGGGATGGAATTGAAATGGCTAATGCAAAAGAATCTAATCAGGAATTCAAAGTACCATAATTAGACAAAGGAAACCTTAAATTTCATAATTTTTCCCTTATCCATTGCAACAGATGGTTCGATTGTGTATTAAAGTCACAATTCGAAGCAATATATTGACAAAAAACCTCATAGTTTTGAATCATGGACAAATAACGACGCCTAAGCTGGCACCTCAATCTCAACAAAACTCTAAGTGTCTGAGTAAACAAAGTAAATAACGTTTAACATTAGAGAGTATTTATAGTACTTAAAAAATGGAAAATCTAACAACAGTCGACTGATAACCTGGTAACTTAATTAAAAACGATACACTAAGAAAAACACAAACACTGTAAAATAATATTTTCAATTTCAGATTCTTATGATATATAGAAAAAAAGGTATCACTTACTAAATTCTTCGTTTTTGAATCCCGGGATGAGCTTGACCTTGTTCATCAAGTTCCCTGGCATTACTACTACTAGCACTTGCACAAGATGATGTACTTGCGGATATTAAAGAGTTATCCAATTTTGCATATTTGCTATTAATATTATACTCCTTTTCCTTTCGAATTTTTCGTTTTTGAGAACCACTCAGTTTTTTTTTAACTCCACTCATTTTAGAGCCGCGTTTCTTCTTGTCTTAACAAAATAACAATATAAGAACCAGAATAATTAATTGCGTTTACAAAATACAGTTCTAATATTACTAGAGAAAAAAGTGAGATCAAAATGTTTTAACAGCGAAGGAACACTTCCTATATTGAAGTGCATTGAATATAAAAATATATATGTTCTAAAACAGAGTTTTGTGAATCATTTCTCATTATGCTTTATTTGATTGAATACTCATAAATCTACGGAAATTTCTGTGGGCATATGGGTTTTTAAATCATAAATCTAGACCATGTAATCATTTAAAATGCGTTTCAAGTATCCTAATACTATTTTTCATGAAAAAAGCATAACCGATGTACGTTATTTACGAATTCGCTAAATGAAAATGAAATACATGAGGGGGAGGAGGAGTTAAAGACGCCAATATGTTACTTTGCTACTTCAGTAAAAAGTAACATGTCTTTTTTTCTCCCTACCACTAACATGAAGTATACTAAAAAAACAGTGATGAATTTTTTTATATTTCTACCATTTTATCCAATTTTCCGTCTGACTTTCTTTTTATCTGTTAGTAATTTAGGTTTGGAAAGAAAACCCACTAAAGAAAAGTATCTCTTTCGCCGCGGGTATTATAGCAAATTAAAAAGTTTTTTGATTTGGTTATTGGATCTAAGATATCTAATAAGCTATCAGAGTTTTGATTTTGAATGATGTTAGATCGCTAATTTGAAAATCGCTTAAAAATTGGATTAAAAAAATGTAAAGCTAATTTTGTGAAATTCTACGTTAATGGCGTCAGTCTAGCTTTGGGCCCCTTGAAGCCTTGCCCCCGCAGTGCGGGGGTGTACGTTACGTCACTGTTCTTAGGTGAATATGTACATTGAAACGAACGGTGCTCTTTAATTATGTTTGTTGACTATATGATTATAATTAAAATAGAATTTTAGTCCTCTCGGTGGCCTAGAGGCAATGTGCCTGCTTCGTAAGTCCTAGGCTGCGGGTTCGGTCCCGGCTGGAGTCGATAGATTTTGTGGTTTTGAAAATCGTATGCACGCAAGTCTTAAGATTATGGGACATATAAAAGGTTGATTATCAATTTCGCTCTGGTACTCTCGGCAATATGTAGCATCCGACGAGAGAGCTTGGATTGAACAGTTTCAAGCATAAAAAAAAATTTGGTAGCGAAGGCCACCACTAGACGGTGCCACCATGAAATGACCCTCACCTTGTAAGGGCGAACCCTTTGGTTGCCCTTCTCCTAGATTATCAGCGTGAGCTAGAGGTGTAGGATTAAATGAAGAACCAGAAGCTGCCATAATCTTAATATTACTTTATTAAGACCTTAACTTAAACCAATAACAGATTAGGTAATAATATGATATATGAGAGAATTTATATACGGGGGCAAAACACACAATATATAATACCGAAATAACATAACCCAAACCACTATCAATAACTAACTCGCCAAAGCTCAATTTCAATGTAAACACAGATTCGAATATTAAAATGGTAACTCCTACCTTAATATCGAACGATGCAGCAATCTACCGGATCCTAACTGAAGTTGCGGTTCACTGGCGTGGAATTGTTCCGCCTTGACTAAAGGCTCTCTGTCACGGGTAACCTCTCTTGACTGTCACTTAACATCTCGAAAAACTCTTCTCACTTGCAACACGGACTATCGTAACTCTCCCCAAATGCTACCTCGCTTACTCTAAACTTCTGTTATTTAAAAGCTTCCTAATTTGCATCTTCCATTCACGTTTTACTTCTCGAGTTGGTTGGAAAAGAATTGCCATTTATTTTGGCCCCAAAGAACCCAAAAGGACTTGTTAACGAAAAAACGCGCGAGCCCGTCACAACCTTTGGGGACTTTCTGTGCATGCAAAGGATAACATGCAGCCCATTAAAGGGAAAACAACAGAATTTTAGTGTGGGAAAAAATCCTTCAAAAATTAAGATTCCCTAAACAATATTATATATTCAGAGTAAATGTTACACTCCCAACTGGTGACGGGAAAGAATATTTTCGTAGCCAATCATGTTACGGTTGCTGCCGCAAAGTCCATGTTCGCTTGCGGAGATAGCTTATTTCAAGTATGCTAACAGATGGCCCCCCCACACAGTTTTGTTATCTACTGCTATTCTTAGATGTAGCCGGGGCCTTGGTACCTGAGGCATCATGGTTAAGAACTGATAGCCCCTGTCGTCGAGTCATGCGTTCAAACCCTAATACCGCTGAAGATCCGCCGTTTGGAGGAGCTAATGCATACTAAATCTGTTGAGGCTTAAGTCCTTATATTGACGTCATAGGGAAGTTTGAAGAGTAAATTACCAGCTCAAGTAATGTTTTCATCACTTGTAACCGAGGTTAATCGCCGGTAACTCTTGTGCTGCTTCAGAGAGAAAGATTAATGAAATCATATCATGAATGTTATGAATTGAGAATTATTTTTCTAAAATGTCTACTAAAGGGTGTTTTTTTAGAGGTATAGAACTTTAAATTGCAATACAACAACGATGTATTATTCGATTGACATGAATTTTTTTTATTCGAAGGATAATCTTGTGGCATTACATTTTAAATATGACTTCTGGCATATGACTGCCACGGCTAGCTCGGATGTAGTCCAATCTGGACGTCCAATTTTCGATGACTCTTTCCAACATTTGTGGCCGTATATCGGCAATAACACGGCGAATGTTGTCTTCCAAATGGTCAAGCGTTTGTGGCTTATCTGCATAGACCAATGACTTTACATAGCCCCACAGAAAATAGTCTAGCGGTGTTAAATCACAAGATATTTGAGGCCAATTCACAGGTCCAAAACGTGAAATTAGGCGGTCACCAAACGTGTCTTTCAATAAATCGATTGTGGCACGAGCTGTGTGACATGTTGCGACGTCTTGTTGGAACCACAGCTCCTGGACATCATGATTGTTCAATTCAGGAATGAAAAAGTTAGTAATCATGACTGTATACCAATCACCATTGACTGTAACGTTGTGGCCTTCATCGTTTTTGAAGAAGGATTCCACCAGCCCATAAAGCGCACCAAACAGTCAGTTTTTCTGGATGTAACGGTATTTCGACATACACTTGTGGATTAGCTTCACTCCACATGCGGCAGTTTTGTTTGTTGACATAGCCATTCAACCAGAAGTGCGCTTCGTCGCTAAACAAAATTCGCTTATGAAAATCGACCATTCTTTTCGAAATAAAATTGCAGAATTTGAAAGCGTTGTTCCGGCGTGAGTCTATTCATGATGAATTGCCAAACCAAACTGAGAATAAATCACTTGACAGCTGTTAAATCGGTCGCCATCTTGGAAAGTAATGCCAACTTAAATTCTATACCTGGAAAAAAACACTCTGTACCAGTATCAAAACCAGTATCGTGATATTAAGGTCTAAAAAATACCGAATACCGGTATTGAACTTTCGGTCCGATATTGCAATCCCTAATGGTGATATTTGAAGTCGTCTTTTGATTTGATGAAATTGTCTGACAGTGTGATACGTAAGTACCGTATATTCTGCTTGTAACTATTTGAAATATGTTGCTTTATAATACATAATTGCCTTTCATTTCTTTGCAGAATAGGAGACATAGTTTGCTACCTAAGAAAATGGGGATTGCCAGTAAAACTGCCCATTTCCTTGTACATATTTTTTGTTGTCGTCTTTTTTACTCTTAGCATAATCAGTAAGTTAATGATTACATTTGAATAACGATACAATGACTAACACTTTAAGAGCAGAGGTCACCAACTTGTAGACCATTAAGTCTATAATTTTATATTTGGCAGACCACTAAAATAATTGACCATCAAATATGGAGGACTACTGTAACGATATGGTCATTTATTGGCATATTTATTTATATTTCCATGTTACTGAAAATGAACTTCATAAAAATCAAGAACAAACCGGCAAACAAAACAAGTAATATAAAAAAAAACAATTTTTAAGTTAATTCCTACTCAGATCAACAGAGAAAAAATTTATTTTAGCTACTTTTTATTAAGGCTACACGGTACCCTTTTTCAAAAAAATTTTTTGGAGACAGTTACAGTAAAAATAATTGATGTTTTATATTTAGATTATATTTTTAAGCTGATTCTGTAAGCAAAAATTCAGCTTGACCAGCCATTATTTTACAATTTTAAAAAATTAGGAATTTTTGAAGTTCTTTCAAACTTTTATAAAATACTCAATTTTTAAATTCTTTTAGTAATTTTAAGTTATTTATCATTCTTAGATTATTACAAACAATACTTTGTATGAATTTGAAAATATATTCCCTTGTTGATTTTTAATAATTATTTTTCTAGAAAAACCTGGAAAAAACACGAAAATTTTTAAAATATCAGCTTTAGCATTTTTTAGAAAAATAACTAGAGTTCTCAGCCCTAAATCCACACTAACTTTTATAGAACATACATTTGGGAGTATATACAAAAAATTCAAGGCTCTATCTTGAACAGGAAAAAAGCCTTAGGGATTAGAAAACACTTATACCTTCAAAATTAAGAGTCTGAGAAAAACGCATTTAAAGTTTGTAAAGTCATAAAACAAAAACTTATAATGCCCGTAAAACTCTAATTTTTTAATATGTTATTTTCCGATGTATGTTCTACATTAAAACGTTACTCTTTTATTAAATATGACTGAAAATTATATTTTTAATTCAAAATATATTTTTGCATAATATTGATAGTATTTGTTAAGACGTCAGTTTATTCAGCTTTTTCTTCACCTAATATTTCACAAAAGTTTTGAAACACAAAGCATTTATGTACAAAATAATAATGATACTAACTTAAGCTAAAAATAGTCAGGTTTGTTGATAAAATTTAATTTTTTTCAGTTTTCAATTGGGGCAGTTTAGCAAGTTTTAGCTCCTGTCGTACGACTTTAAAATACTAAAATATAGTGCTACAATGTGTTTAGTATAATGTAGTTTGGTACATCAAGGAAATATTCAGTTATATCTGCAGTATTTGAATTCAGAATACTTGTATTTGGAAGTCTAATTGTAGAATCAGCTGAGGACTGATTTTTAGATACATCATTTTCAGTAGTATTCCATCTCTTCAAAATTTTGCTTCTCACAGAAATCCAGAACACATTTGCCATGGCCTTTTTTCTACAGGAAAAATTAATGATAGAGCATTTAAGTTATATAAACTATTTTTAAAGCAAAAACTAGCCATGAAATTAATCTTTATTAATTAATTATGAGAACTCAAAAAACTCAAAACATAATCAAGCAGAAATGATTTTAGTAATGAAAATTGGAATTAATAACCCTTTCAAACTAAAAGCTCAAAAATATTTTTAATTAATTCAACTTAAGTGTGAAAAAATGCTTTAAAAGGAAACCGAAAGCAAAACCATAGCTCATAAAACTTCAAATATCTTAAAAACTAATTTGCTAACAGATCTGAAATTTCGTGGCAAGCATCTGAATGATATGGGCCACCAAAACATGCAAAAAAAGTTTCGGTAAGAATGAAATTTTTAGGGTACTGAGTAGTCTTAAGGAGTTACAATTAATATAAATATGTATATACATATGACAGAATCACAACATTAAGTGGTAATTAATTTTTATTAATTATCATTAAAGTATCGTACTGTCATCCAAAATAATCATGTATATAAAATTTCAGTTTAACTGAATACTTTAAAACGTGAGAAAAAAAACCTTTTCAAAGTTTGACACAAGTCGCCAAAAGAGTTGCTAAGTCGCCGAAAATAACGCCAACGTGGCTGTATTTGTAATTCTTTAAATAATTAGTTTTACAATTAATTTTTATTAATTATAATTAAATTATTGTATTGTCATCCAAAATAATCATGTATATAAAGTTTCAGCTTAATTGAGCACTTTAAAATGTATTTTATTAACGATTAAAAATTCCACCAAGTTAAGTAAATAAATATATGGAGAGTGTGAGCTAATAGTAGGTATTGAATGAAAAATATCAGCAAACTAAAGTGATTGCTAACTCTCACTTTCAAACAGGGCTTCGAGCCGGAACTGAACCGAAAACCGGAAAAAAACCGTTATTTTGGTCGTAACGAAAACTGGAAATGAACCAAAAAAAATATCGGTCTGTCATTTTGTTATAGTAACCAAATTATCAATATCTTCTAATTTAACGTCTATATAATTATCATCATTACACTTACATTACTCCTCGATTGCCTGTTTTGGTGTTTACTAGTACTTCTCTGTTACAGTTTTACATGAAACTACTTGTAGAAGGCAGATTTAATTCTGATGAAAAAATTAGTAGATGATTTTTTTATGAAAAATATCAGTGTGAGTTACATATTTTTCGCATATCAACATACGATCATTCACGGTTGTTTATATGGATTGTTTAGATAAACAAACTAGAATCATGTACCTAGGTGTCAAATGCGATTTTGATAATGGATAACGATGTCAATACTTGCCGTTCTTTGCTCATTGCTCATATCACGCTTGCATGCTAGTTAATTTCATTAATTAACATAGTGTGCAAGTTAAACAAGTAATATAAAAAATAATTTTAAGTCAATTCCTACTTAGATCAACGAAGAAAATTTTTATTTTAGCTACTTTTTATTAAATAGTTACAATTAATATAAATATGTATATACATAGGACCGAATCACAACATTAATTGGTAATTAATTTTTATTAATTATCATTAAAGTATCGTATTGTCATCCAAAACAATCGTGTATATATAAAGTTTCAGTTTAACTGAATTCTTTAAAACGTGAGAAAAAAGCCTTTTCAAGTTTTGACACAAGTCGCCAAAAATGATGTCAACGTGGCTGGATTTGTAATTCTTTAAATAATTAGTTTTAATCAATTCATTTTTATTAATTATAATTAAATTATTGTATTGTCATCCAAAATAATCATGTATATAAAATTTCAGCTCAATTGAGCGTTTTAAAATGTATTTTATTAATGATTTAAAATTTCACCAAGATAATTAAATATAGAAAGAGTGCGAGCTAATAGTAGGAATTCAAAAAAAGAATAATATCTACTTAATTTTAATATAATTACATACTTTGTTTACGATAGAATTATATTTTTAGTACAAATAAAAATATACATAAAATAAAATTATTCATTCGGAACTGAACCGAAAACCGTTATTTTTGGTGGGACGAAAATCGGAACTGAACCAATATATATATATTTTAGTTGAACCGGATTGAACAAAATAACGGTTCGAAACACTGCTTTCAAATGTCGTTAGATGCGCCTTTAAAGGTAACAAAGTTTCGTTAAACTGAGAAAAAGTTTTGCTTGAAGTAGTAACTAAATTTCATTTAAAACAAAGTATATTTCATAATGTATTGTTACTCTTGTTATTTTTTAAACTGAATCTCCTTTAAAATATCAATTATGTCTCAATTTTTCTTCTTACCACCAAAAATTCATCTCGGACTACCAGTTAACGACAGTTTTTTTAGAGTACTGTAACTGATAATGAAAATTTCGACTTTCAAATTAGTTTCTATTTGAATAATATTCTTCCTTTTATTGTAGTACTTAAAGTAATTATAAATAAAAGATGACGAAACCACACATCATAATATAAATAATTTTAGGAATATATCCAATATCAAACTTTGACATAGGAAAGTTGAATCTAGTTAGGAAAAAAACTTATTTGGATTTGTTTTTCGAAATTGGCAAGAATAAATTATTTAAAAAAAACAACATCTTAAAATAGAACATCAGTTTTATTAATCTAAAACAGAGTCTAATTTTTTAATATTTTTTTAAAAAAATTTTCTAGTGAGCTTAAATTTTAAATTTATTTTATTGGCGAGATTGTTCGTCACATACTAAGCAAAACGAAGGTGAACACATCAAAGTCTGCCCTGATTAAAATTATTTTTGGGCTCACACAAACTATTATAATTAAACAGATACTTACTTGAATAAGTAAACTAAACAAAACTGAGTGGTGTAACAGCCTATGAGGGTCAAAGCCTACTATGCCCATCTCAGTATACGTGACCTTGGGCACTGAGGTGCGCAAGCAGATGTTCCGGTCATGTGGTCAGTCTCAGGTGAAACCCTCAGTGTTTAATTCCCCAGTAAACTTGGAACTTATTTATTGACTCACTGAAGGGATGAAAACCTGAGTCGACCTTGCCCAGCCTGAAGTTTTGAACCTGCGACCTGTCGCGTGGAAGCGCGATACGCTACCATTTAGCCACTGGACTATGTTTTTAGTACTGGAATAAATTTTATACGCCATTTACTTCAGTAAATTGCAGTAAATGCCCTTGGTAGCTTGGGAACTATCTAAGTGTTATTCCAGTTCTCACCAAGTGTTCTTTAACGTGTTTTCTGTTACACTACCTGTTCCTTAAAACATTTCATGTCATCAGAAAGTCTGTGACGGGGCTTTACGAGAATTTCTACTAATCCTCTTGGGGAATCTTTTGACCAGCAAATCGCGTTATTTCACAGCCATTCCTCTCAAGAAGAAACCTAGATATGCAGATTAGCTAGTATATATATAGTTGAAGTTTAATAAACGTGGATTAGGAGGAAAAGGAGCTGAGTCGCTGGAAGCAGTGCTGTTAGGTAAGGATCAGAATTTACGGTAAGGATCAGAATTTAGCTGCGCGATGAAATGTTGGACTTTAACTATTAGAATAAATTAAGAAAGTTAGGATTCTTAAGATACCGTTAACGTTGAGTAAAGTTAAGCTATTCGGATTTCGCGCGCTTATTCACATAGGGTTTGAGCTCTTGTTATATCACTCTAGAATTTCCCTTTATATTTTGCTTGCCTTGGAATATTATCTTTGGTCATAATAAATTGGATTTATCATGGTTAGTTTGGGTCATCAATCTTTACCTTCTACAGATTTAGGTCGATTAGATGAGGAGGAGGCTTCCCCAGGTGAGGCCATTATAGGTACGTAACAATGCCGAAATTTACGCTGAACATTAATGAGTGAATTCGTTTCCTGAAACCAAAGCACACAACGAGTTCTTTCTTAAATCGACATCATTTCAGCCTAAAATGATGTGTTTTTTACAAATGCCCCCACCCCTCAAGTCCCTCTTAAAGGAGCACTCCCGTCATCTGTTGCACAATAAAACTGCTAAAACTGATCAATCCAATGATTTAAAAGTTACATTGCTATATTAAATGATTATTTTATAATGAATTTTATAATCAGGGCAAAACTTTGGGTTCACTTTATATTTCAGAATGAATTGAATACTTATTTTCTCCACAAATAAGTATGAGCAAGCTATAAATAACATTAAATCGTGAGGCTTCTACATATCTGTATATCATTCACTGCAAGAATTATTTAACTTTTTAATGAGTTTCGGTTTTCGATAAGTATTGTCTTTTAATTTTTTTAAAATTCATTTATTAAATTTTTTTTATCTTACATTTTACTAAATTAAAAAAAATCTAAGTAATAGGTTGTAATGAAAATCACATCAGATTAGCTTTGTAGCCCTTTTTTCTCTATTGGATGAAAATTACAAAAATTATAAAAAAGGTCAAGGAAACCATTGATCTGCAGAAGTTTAATGGCGTCTTATTATGTATTATATGTAAAAATACATTTGATATTATAGGATATTTTGCATAATGAAGAATTATTGTAATTAATTAATACACACACTTTTGAAAAATAAATGCATTTCATCTTAAATGTTAATCATAATAAAATTATTTGCTTAATTGATATTCTTTTTCTTTTTATAGGTCTGGAACTACATTATCTCCAAATTAATGAGAGTCTAAAGACAAATTTTGATGAGTTCAAAAGTAGTACATTTACAGCAATCAAAATTTTTGTGTGAGTGAAACAATTTAAATCATTTCGCAGTATGCGCGAAAAAGAAATAGGTTACATATACATACTCTTATTTCTCTTAAATTTCAAAAATTTAGCCTGAAAATACACTTAAACATAAAGAGAGATTTGTATTTTAAAAAAGAAATATTTTTTTTATAGTTTAGTTCGATGTATTTATTTAAATTCTTATTACGATATAAGAGGGTCATCAAAAAAGTAGATCTTCCCCATCCCGCCAACAAATGGCAGTCAATATACTGGGAAATACAATTTCCCAAAGTGTGAAAGATGTTACAATTTAAGATATTTTAATCTTGAGAAGTAGTGTGTGTGAAAGAGAGAGAATGCCACGTGTTCCAAAAAACGCGTCCTGGTAACTATGCTTTGTTTACGATTACGGCACGCGGGAAACTTGCTTTCTGTATGCACCTTGTTTTGATACATATTCAATTTTTCTTCTCTTTAATTTTGTAACGACTTCACACAGCTCTGGGATAAACTATTTATTTCACAGTAAGAAAATCCCCTAAAAAATATTCTATTACAATTAATTACCAAAATGGATCCCCAGATAAAGAGTCTCTTTTGCTGCAATGTCTTATACCGCTTGCCTAAACATATTTAAATAAAGTGATCCTTTAGAGAAATGTCCTATACATTTGATATGTCAAAGGATTCACAGTTCATTTTCGATAATTCCACACCGAGTTTGGATGAGCTCGCTGGCTCTATCTCCACCATGCGATTGCTGATTCGAAACCTCCTCTGTTTGAAATCCACCTTAATTTGCGGACTCGGGTATCGCGGACTCTCAAGTCTATCGCTAACGAGAGGCCTCAATCGGATTCTCTCTTGTCAAAATCTGTTCTTCGTATTCCCTCGCTCTCATTTTATAAATCTCTCACGGTCACTCACCACCTATCCACCTTGTCCGTCTGCCGCTAAAAGCTGGAGTCTGTCTAGGTGCATAGTGAGAGTTCTGTCCTGCAGACGCACTGTCACCCCAGATTTGTGAGAACCCTAAAAGCACATTGTACCGGTGTCTCTTTTAACTTTCGGACTGGCATGGGAAAAAATAGTCAGAATTTTCGACCACCCATTTTCCTATTTTTCCCCAGCAATTAGGGAAACGAACAGAATTTTCCCACGTTTGTCGGCGTCTGCTCTTAGAAATTAGGGGAAAGAGACTGAGTACATATTACAATTTGAATAAGTTTATGAGTAGAAATATTTTTTAAAAGTTCTGTAGAGTGAAAAATTTGTAAAGAATTATAAATTCTACAGTTACAGAATAGAATGACTTGATTCTTTAATTATTATTATAATGTGGTTAATATATAATTAAGCTCTAAGCTTTATTTTTTAGTTATTACTTATGTTGTAGACGATATTTAAATTAATAAGAATAATTAATTTTAGACATAAATTAAAGTGACTAACTTATGAATGATAGCAATTTTTTTTACCCTTTAAATCGAAATCAAAATATAAATTTATAATAAATTTCAACAAATGCGCGTTTTAACTTGACATAAATTAATTTAAATTTAAAAATTAGGAAACATTTTGACTTATAACAAAGAAAAAACGACGCAAACACTTACTAATTTTGAATACATACTTGTAGTTTAATTATGAATTTTTATATTTCAAAATCTGAACTGAAGAGATCTGACTTAGAATAAGCAAATGTAAGCAATAAAGATTAATTTCTTATTTTAGGAAATTATTTCATTTTAAAATCCACTATACTATGCTTGATTGAAATAATTAAAAGAACATTTTTTAAAAGAATAGAATTTAAGGAGTAAAATCATTGTCAAAAATGTAATAATCTCAGAACAAAAATACATGCAGCTTCATTCTTACCATCAGGCTTAGTATTTTTATTCTACTCTTTAGAGTCATTCATCGATTTGTGCATCTTTTATCGAACGAGTCCTCCTTAAGAAGCACCTGCAAACTTCTGAGAAAGCGTCTTAAGTTTGAACAGGTAAGTCAATTGAAAAATTGTTTAAAAGCACACATGACATTCCACATTTTACATTAAGAAAGAAAATTAGGATTATTTTTCCAGACTAAAAAAAAACAACCCGAAATAATTATCATACTTTCTTTAAATTCTTTTAAGGTATCCGATTACGTTCGGAACCGTGATTTTAAAGTGGCCGCGGTAGCCGAGTGGTATAGGTATCAGATCGTGGCTTGCCATGTCACGAGTTCGAGCCCAGTACCACTAAAGATCCGCCGTGTAGGACAGCGATGCACGTTAAATCTGTCGAGAGATGAAACGTCCTCCCGTTGGTGTGGTGTGGTAGTTAGGAGAGGGGGGTGCCAGCTCAGGTGTCGTCCACGTCACTTGACCATGGTTCAAAATTGCGTGGTCCGTCGCCAAAAGCCCTCGTGTAGCTGAACAGTGCGACGTTAATATTTAATTAATCAATCAATCAACCGTGATTTTAAAAAGGCGCATAAATGGAATCAGATTAGAATGTCCTTCAAATTAGAATACATGTATAAAATTGTTTTAAGGACACATTTTGACAAAAACATTTTATTTAAATATAATATTTTGGCAAAAAATTAACTTAGAATAATCTTTTTTTCCAAATGTTCTCCTTCTGCAAAAAATGGTTCTATTATAATAATATTTTGCCAGTATATGGCTCAGAACTCTCTACAGAGGCTCAACTAGAATTTTTGAAAAATTCACATTATTTTCAGAGTTACCACCAATTGAAATAATTATTGGCGTTTTTTTCTTAAAATTGCTCCCCTCTGTTGTCGTAAAATATGAATAAACCCACTTCTATGTTATATATTCCAAAAATTCTAGTTGAGCCTCTGAACAGAGGTCTGAGCTATATACACGCAAAATATTATTCTAATAGAAGCAATGTTCACAAAAGGAGAACATTTGGAAAAAAGATTATTCTAAGTTAATTTTTTTGTCAAAATGTCCTTAAGACAATTTATGCATGTATTCTAATCTAAGTGACACTAAATATCATGAAAATTATCCATTTATGCGCTTTTGCAAAATCACGGTTCCGAACGTAGTTGGATACCTTAAAATTGAAGGAATAAGGAGATTTTTTGTGACCAGAACAGATCTTATAAGACCTTTAGAAAATACTGATCTATCTGAAATATCTTTTATTATTTTTTTCCTGTTGCAAATAATATTGAAAATAAATATAAATTGTACTTTATCTCTCTCTCTCTCGTTCGCTTAACTCTCCAGCCATTTTAGTTTCTTTCTGTAGTCTTTATTTATTGATTGATTTTTATGGTCTTAAGCATGGATAGTTAGTTGTCAGTCGCGTAGGTCATAAGTCAATGATAAGTTGTTTACTTTGCTTACGTAGTTTCAAATTTCATCAACAGTTTTATCTAGCGTGTTTATTTTAGTGAAAGGCTGTGCTTCGGTGAAGTTAAAGTTGTTAACAAAGGCGCATAAGCCATCTCATAGAAGGGAAAATCTTGAAATTTTTTTTTTTTATTTATTCAAGTTAACTTTAGTTTTTAAGAAAATATTGCGGATAATTATTTTTATAAATAGTTATTCAATTAATCTATTTCATGTGTTCTAGCTTAAATCTGTCGGCTCGGTGTCTTAGAGGTAGCGTGCCCGCTTCGTAAGCCCAAGGTGGCGAATCCGATCCCGGCTAGAGTCGATTGATTTTCTGGATTCGAAAATCATATGCACGTATGTCATATGATTAACTCGCATGTAAAAGATCCCTTGAGTATCAATTTGGTTCGTACTCTCGGCAAAATTAAATCACGGCAATGTTTAGCTTCCAACGAAAGCTTGAATTCAAATTAATTCAAGCGACAAAATTTGATAGCGAGAGCTGCCACTATGAAATGGCTCTCACATTTTCAGACTTGCCGTGTCTGCAAAAGCATATTTGCTAATATGCAGGCAATAGGGTAAAAAAAATATTTTAGCTGAAATCTAAGTTTAGTTCAAGTGGAAATTCAGTTTCTGTGTTTATTATTTTAAGTTAATTCGATTTTTTCGATCAATTTCTTTTGGATGGTTCATTGCTTTTTTATTTTTTTTTTATTGAGTTAAGGTTAATAATGATAACAAAATAATTGTTTATGAATGTAAATATCAAAATTTTGATTTGTTATAGCTTACCGTACATGTAAACAATGAATAAAAGTATGTACAAATTCTGAGTATTTGTGAATTTCAAAACCAGCTCTTGACCATAACCACTCGGTTACTGCACCATCCGATTCAATTGAGATTGTAAGCAACTATACAATTTACAATTATTACAGTAAGCAATTATACAATTATATGATTTACAATTTTATTAATTTCAAATTTTGCTTAGATAATAAAAAACATCTAATTTAATAAAACAGATATTTAATTTTTGGTTGTTTTAGTACAATGCAAGAAAAAAAACAAATTTCAATTTTGGAACACTTTTTAGATAGAAAACGTCTCAATATGCATATAAAAATGTATATTTAAAACATATAACTATTTATTACACGGTATTCTAAAAATTAGGAAATTTCCAAGAAATATGTATATTTTTTAATCTTTCTCTAGAGAGTTCACAAATGACACTTGATTAATAAAATTATTTGTTTCATTTGTCACAGCAATTGGCTAAATTCATGTGACGTCATACTCGCATGATGAATGCTATCATGTGTTTTCAGCCTATCAATTCATACGCTTCGTCTTTGCCAATTCTCGGTTTTTGTAGAAACTTATCTCTAAAAAGTACATATTTGTCAACAATACTAAATATCATAAGAAAGCAAAAAGTACACTTATAAAATAAAAGTATTTTTAAATTTTAAAAACTGTTTGAGGAGAGAAATTTTTTTCTTAATATTTGAACATCTTTGCCAAATAAAAACATTTGAAATTTTATCTAAATTTCACAAATAGAACAAGTACAAGTCCGATACCAGTTCTGAAGTCTCTGATGCATAAGTCAGGACAAATCTTATAAGACTTTTGTAAAAAAGCAATTTAGCTCTTAATTTGAGAAAGCTGGATTTTAAATAATTCTTCAGACCATAAAAACATCAATTTACAGCAATGATTCTCTTATAAATTTCTGGAGCGAACTCATTTTTATTATTTATCTCCGTTTCCAAATAAGTAACATAATTTACTTTTTCAAATTTATAATTGCCAATTTCTATGCGACTAAGTTGTAAGTCAGACTTTACGCAAGGTAAATAAAGAGTGTTTTTTTTCCAGGTATAGAAGTTTAAGTTGGCATTACTTTCCAAGATGGCGACCGATTTAACAGCTGTCAAATGATTTATTCTCAGTTTGGTTTGGCAATTCATCAAAACGATCATCGAGCAAGGCGTAGATTCGTCGAATGGGCCCAAAACGAGATTGCCGTTGTTCCCGATTTTCATAAGCGAATTTTGTTTAGCGATGAAGCGCACTTCTGGTTGAATGGCTACGTCAACAAACAAAACTGCCGCATGTGGAGTGAAGCTAATCCACAAGTGTATGTCGAAACACCGTTACATCCAGAAAAACTGACTGTTTGATGCGCTTTATGGGCTGGTGGAATCCTTCTTCAAAAACGATGAAGGCCACAACGTTACAGTCAATGGTGATCGGTATAGAGCCATGATTACTAACTTTTTCATTCCTGAATTGAACAATCATGATGTCCAGGAGCTGTGGTTCCAACCAGACGGCGCAACATGTCACACAGCTCGTGCCACAATCGATTTATTGAAAGACACGTTTGGTGACCGCCTAATTTCACGTTTTGGACCTGTGAATTGGCCTCCAAGATCTTGTGATTTAACACCGCTAGACTATTTTCTGTGGGGCTATGTAAAGTCATTGGTCTATGCGGATAAGCCACAAACGCTTGACCATTTGGAAGACAACATTCGCCGTGTTATTGCCGATATACGGCCACAAATGTTGGAAAAAGTCATCGAAAATTGGACGTCCAGATTGGACTACATCCGAGCCAGCCGTTGCATTCATATGCCAGAAATCATATTTAAAATGTAATGCCACAAGATTATCTTTTGAATAAAAAATCATGTCAATCGAATAGTACATCGTTGTTTTATTGCAATTTAAAGTTCTATACCTCTCAAAAAACACCCTTTATTTAGTTTTATTATCGTTTAGAGATAAGTTAATAACTTTCAAGCCGCATTTTTTAAATTTTAAGCATATTCGCCGTATAACCCGCAGCCCCATTTTTACGAAAGAACGAGAAATGTGAGTGCACAATGCTGACATGTTTCTAAGTCATTTATTCGAGGTACAATATTATCCCAGGATTTTGAAATATATATATATATATATATATATATATATATATATATATATATATATATATATATATATATATATATATATATATATGTATATATATATATACACGTTTACAATCAGAATCCCTTAATTTCATTAGGTATTTCGTTTCTTTCAAATAAACAGTATTCCGATCTATCTAGAACTCTAATTTTTCTTATGCTAATCTCTTTTTTCATTTTTGAATCCATCATTTTTTTATACCCGGCGTATAACGCGGACCCTTGTATTTCAATCTCCTTTTTTGTGTTAAAAGTGCGCGTTATACGCCGGATTTTACGGTACTTGTTTGATAACTGCTGTGGTTAGAGCTTATTATAAATACTTCCTCTAATTTTGATCTTTGAGCATAGTAATGTTTGCTAGTGAAGAACATTTCTTAATCAAAACATATAATTCTAAAAATTATGTATGTCATTCACTAAGAAATGTGACAAATTCAACTTTGAAAGTAGTAGTGTGTGGCGGATCTATTCGCGTCCTTTCATAAATCCTCTTGAAAAATCTTTGGTCTATCAATTCAAGTTTATTCACAACCAACCCTCTGAAGAAGAAACCTTGATTATGTAAATTAAGTTGGCTATATATAGCTCAGGTTTTCAAACTAGAAAGAGAGAATGTGAGGAAATAGGATAGATTGCTACTGATCAAGTATTATTTATTTTTATATTTCAGATTTTGGAGAAGTGTGTGAATTTAAGCGATGATTGGTCAATATAGTTTAATTAGTGATAAAATAATCTGGAAAGTAGATTTGATCTAGAATTAAGTAGGTCTGTAAGGTCTGCGACCTTCACCAACTAATCCTCTCGGGGAATCTTTGGGCTAGCATTCGCATTTATTTCACAGTCATCGCTCTCCAGAAGAAACCCTAAGATGCAAATTAGTTAAGAATATATAAAGTTAGAGTCTAATAATTGCAAATCACAAGGAGCGGTGCATCTGAATGCAGTGTTACTATGGTAATAATTAGAATTTACGCATTTTGACTAAAGGACGGATTTTGGCTACTAAACTAAATTAGTGGATCCAGAATTAATAGGATAGGATTGATTAAAGTAAACTAATCTGATTAGGTACGCTTATTCACTTAACGTAGTTGTTTTTTTATAGCACTCCTAGGGCTTCCTTTGATAGATTACTTTGTTGTGGAATATTATAATTGATAATAATAAATTAGAATTATCATGGAGAGTCTTGGTCATGCATCTTTCCCTTCAGGTAGACAAGATAATGAGGAAGCGACTTCAGGGATAAGACCATTACACAAGTCGATATTTAAAGTCTTCTCATAGTTTCGTATCTCGTTGTTAATCCACATATTGCTTAGTTTGAGAACATCTCTTCCCTTTGAAATTACTTGAATTGTGTTGCTAATTGTGTGATTAATAAATAGATTGTTTTTGGATATATGGCTAGTCTTCCTTCTATTCCCCCTACATCTCTAGGCGAGAATGAGAGATTATCTCATTCTTCACACGTGATATAACATTTGATATCTAGCGATATAACGTGATAATAAAATTTAAGTTTTGTAATGTTTAATGCACGCGCATTAGAGAAAAGTATATTGAGTAAATAAATGAATAAAGAGCTGAAGAGAGATAAAATTGTGTTCAGGAAGTTAAAATCTGCACACAGGTAAAAATAGTGTCAGTAATTAGTGAATACTTTTCAGATGCGAATCAAAACGAACGATTTAGTTAATTTGAAAATAGATATTGTATGTGTGTGTGCATTTATGAATTAACGTGATTAGAGTTAGTAAATTTTAAGTGTTTAGTTTGCTTTGCCCATGAAAAAAATTAACTTGTAACTAATCATATTATCTTAAAATTATGCCCTTACAAGAAGAAACACAATAATGTAATTAAAAATTCATATTATATAAGGGTATTGTAATACATGGGGATATTATGGATAAAGCTGACTCAAATCCAACACAGAATTAGAAACTTTATCTCCTTAATTTACTCAGTATTTAGCAAACTATACAAACTTAAGAACTAAATAAAAGGCATTTTTGCCAGCGTATAGGTGCTTATTCACCGGTTAAATGACATTGATGGTTTTGCGCTAGTTTGTACGTCCAACTTTGTGGGTTCGTCCATGGCTCGACAAATCGACAGTGTCCATGTTGTATGATTATGTGGCATGTTGAAAATCCTTAGAGTGTCTCTTTGGCTTGTGTACTCAAGAAAAAATTAAATGCCCATTACAGATTCGCATCGTTAAAGTTCATGTGCCTATACCTCTAGGGAGGTAATTGTTGACAAAATTACAGTGGGGCAATTGATAACAAACCTACATTATGCCACACTAAAAAGTGATACCAGCTCCCAAAGAATGTATCAAGTCTGCAATTGTAATTAGCCACAGCCCCATTCCAAAAAAATTTCTACCAATGCAATGGGCTTTGTTAAATTATACCCGATATTTTTATAAAATAATAACTTAAGCCTTAGTTTTTTGAACATATTGATGTCAATACTTCGATATTTCAATACTTTCAGCTTTATGATAGTTAATTGAACTTATACTCAATTATATATATATATTGTATTTTTTTCAGAATATATTTCATTTTAGTAGTTGTTCAAACAACAATTTAAAAGGAGAATCATGGGCACTTGTTTAAAAATTAAGAATTTTCTGTATAAAAAAGTATTTTGAGATTCAGTATATTAAAAATAATTATTTTATTATTAAAATAAATTCAAATGTGTTTTATTTCATTTTTGATAATTTTTCAACAATACTAAAGTAACTTAAATTTTGAGTTTATCTTAAATTTTTTTAAATAATTTTAAATCGTATTTAATAAACAATTAAACATATCTACAAATATACCTCTTAAGTAAGATTTTTGTCTCCCTCACTAAATAAAGCAACATTTAATTACTTATAATTCTTCTTGAACTGGTTTTAAGAAGGTTATTTCTCTTTTCCCTTCTGTTTCTTTTATTAAAAAAAATTATAGTTTAAAAAAACTAAAAGAGTTATATAATATATATATATATATTTATATATATATATATATATATATATATATATATATATATATATATATATCTATATATCTTTATAATGTGTGAATCGAATTAAAAAGTAAGAAAATAATTCTTAATATAAGAATAAAATGATTAACGAGAAAATTAATGCCATTGTAGTAAAAGCGTGGAGTGCTTTGTACTACATTTTTACACTAACTCAGCATTTCGGAATAAAACTAAAAAGGAATTATAACAATTAATATAGAGCATCCCAAGCGTTTACCCCAATGGCATTAATTTTGTCGTTAATCATTTCATTCTTATATTAAGAATTTTTTTTTTTTTACTTTTTAGTTCGATTCACTATAAAAGCGTGTTTTTTAGATTTTTTAAAACTATTATTTATTTTTTAGTTCGATCTACAGTAAAAGCGTGTTTCTTTAGTTTTTTAAACTATCATTTATTCATTGTTGAATTTATCCTTGAGTTTGATATTTGGAGCCGGAATTATGTGGCTGCTGGAATTAGTCTTGCTCTTCAATGGATATTAATTAATGAGTCTGAAGTTTATTTATTCTATCCGTTTACGGAGGCCTCCGATGAGTCCGGTATCGTTATTATTTCAAAGATTCAGTCTCTATAGATAGAAACAGATTAAACTAACTAAGTGTCGAAAGAAAGCTTTTAATGTTGTGACTATTTTAATAACCATAATTGTAATTATTATTATTATTATTATTATTATTATTTAATTGAAAATATCATTTCCCTACACTGTTATTTATTTATTTATTTTTGAGTCACTGCATGTTTAAAATTTTACCAAGATGTTCTATTTTTATTAATGAGATGAGAGAGACACACACACGCAAAATGAAACCATTTTCGGGGGGACTAAATATTTCATATGTATTCCATACTTTTTAAACTACAAAACACTTAGAGATTAGATAAATACAAAAAGCATTTAAAAATATAAGAATATTGAGATAATTAAGTATGAATAAAAACTATGTACCAATATATGTCAAGGATATTTCCTTTGTAGCAAATAATAATAATAATAATATTGTAACTAATTAAAATAATTTGTTTGTTATAACTTTATTAATTTGATAAATAGTATCTGTTGTTGTTCCTATCATTCCAATTCGTATTTAATTGAAGAGAATTTATAATACTAATTTGAAGTCAGAATAAGAGCTTCGTTTACAGTTCAACAGATGGCAGCACTACAAGTTGAGTTTTTTTAAAAAATATTTATTACCACTTTCACAAAAACCATAAATTTACGGCTAATTTGAGCAAATAATACACTATATTCAACTATAACTTTCTACTTCTTTTTCACACGAATTAATTTCATTAAAATTAAATATCTTCTAACTAATCGATGTACTTATTAATACAACAAAATATACATATTGAGTTTCAGAGAATCATTTCCATTTTGGAATATTTTTGCAGTACGAAAGCCTCTATTATTACCTTAAACTATGTTTTGAGTGTAAGTATATCTTATTTTAAATTAATTCACATTTGAATTTAAAATTATGAATCGTTATGATCTATAATCTTCAAATTGCAAAACACCAAGAAATTATCTTTTTTTTAATAAACTGAAAAAAAAATTATTTTGTTGCATTTAAACTCCTCTTTCTTTTTAGTATTATTAAACAAACACATAATTACTTCATTTCTTGAATTTACCTGAGAAAGCATGTAAAAATAGAAATTATTATTCTGCTAAGCGAGGGGAAAAATCAAGATTAAGAAATTGCAGTTTTATTCCGAAGTAATAATACTAACGTGCACTTTTTATTATTCAAATGTGATGACGCATTTTCATTTATATAAATACTGTGAGAAATATTTACAAGAAGAAACATTCATTAATTGATAGTTAACTACTGGATTAACTCATATTTCAATTTAGGCAATTGCAAAATTATATAGTGACAAGAATTAAAATGTATTTCACATTGACAAATAATTTAATTGAATTAGGAAGCTAAAAGAATTATCATGAAAAACTCGCATGATTACATTTTCATTTTTCTTTTTCAGAACGAAGAACTAGACGAGGAGATTCTAGCGGAAGGACTGGATGACAATCTGGAAGTGGAGAAACTTAGATTTGAGCTCGACCAAACCAAAGAGCGTAAGTGTAATGCTTTGCTTCAATCTCTTGTTTTTTCATACGTACGAATACATACAAGTGTTTCCGTACTTGAGGGATAAGGCATTTAATTATTAAGGAACGAGTTTTCATTGTAATCGCGTCGCAACTGAAGAGGAAACATCTTGTTTATGAGAAGTCTATATTTATTTAGTCATGTACAAACACAACTACAAACATAAAATAAGCAACGCCATTTACAGCAAGATATTAGCACACGGTTTACAAGACCATCATCAAAAAAGCCTTTATTCTCTCCAGAGATCTCATCTATTTATAGTCTTAGTAATCCGGAAGACATTAAAATCATATGATTTCCGGTAGAGGCTTTTCTTATTGGTCCGAATACGCATACGATGCAAGAATGCGTCATCATGATTTGAAAACGCTAACCTATTAGTTTTTTGGGAGATAAAGTCGTGCTTTTAGTTCCCGTATATATATATATATATATATATATATATATATATATATATATATATATATATATATATATATATATATGTATGTATATATATAAAAGACGCATTTGTTGTCTGTTTGTCTGTTCCCTCATAACTCAAGATCCAGACAACCAAATAACGAGAAATTTGGTACACGTGCACAAAATTACACGAGGAAGGTTCTTAAATAGGTTTGACGTTCCTAATTCTTTCCGAATTTTTTAAAATTTAATTTTTAAGTGATTTTCCAGTGTTATGACGTCATATCATGTCACGTTTCTCAGTAAGTGGACAATTTACACTTTACATGCAGTTTTTCAAGATTATTACATATTTTTACTGTAGCTATGTTAATCGGTTGGAATATTTATTCAATTTTTCTATATTCTTTGATATTTAATTAAGTTTATTTTTCGAATAAATCATTTTTTTAAGGATTCAACTAAAATTTTGTTTTGTTGTTTTGGCAACATTTAGGTATTATGGCGGGATGTTTATGCGTGTGATTTTGCTTAAAAATTAGAACTTACAAATTCAGTACTTTTTCGGAAAGTTTATTTATTTCTTTAGAATGCGAAGGTTATAATTTTGACAATCTAAAACTTCTTATTGATAATGGTATTTCAGTTCTTATTACTGTGATTAACATAAGCATAGTATTTCCGTTTTCGTTATCTGTTTTAGATAGTATGAAATTAATAATATTTTGCAATTTTATGTGTCTTTATTTTAACCTTTAAGGGTATACTATTGGCTTCAGTGTATAAAATTGCCTTGCAGAAAATCAAACTTGCGTAATTATACTGCCCAAGAGAAAGCAGTGTTGGTAGTAATTACATATCAAACTGGAATAGGCATCAGAGAATGAACAAAACAGACAAATGGCTTAAATACCTGTTGAGGAAGCAGGTAGTCGTAAGATAAATTATTTTTGGTACTTATGTACTATCCTAACAATTTCTAACGTTCAAAATAACTTGCCAAGTTGGCAACCCCGATTTCGCATGTCATATATTTGCTGAATTGTGAGTGATGTGCTTCGTTTCAGATGTCGCCAATAGGTTGCGGTTATATGTAAGTACCATATTTTTCTCAAATTATGCTTTTGCATTAATAGAGTTAGTTCAGTTCTTTTTATGTCAGTTAATATTAGTATTGTACTTAATCATTCAACTTATTTTTATGCTCGGGATATATATTCTTTGGATAATTTTTTTATTTAGTATTTACGCGCATTGCACAATCGCCACTGTTCAAGACAACTCGCCACTTTGGCAATTCCAACTTTGTATGCGTTAAATTGGCAAACATGTGCTTCATTTTGTATATGGTCACCAATAGGTTGCGATAATACATAAGTACCTTTAATTCTGTACATTACTATAACATAAAACTGGCCACAACACCAATTTAGCGTGATTTTAAAATCATGCCAAAAATGAGTAGCCTACCAATATGAAATTATTATGAGTATTATCTTAGCCTGTTTTATCTTTCCCTCCACTAATCCTTAATTAATTCAATATATAATTTTTGTTTTTTTATATTTTAGTACTTACATTTTATTTTTTTATTTATTTATTTTTTTTGGCAATTATGTACTGCAAATATTTTTTTACACATTGCGATGTCTTTAGCAAAATTAATCAGTGGTATTTTCCTTAAATATGTTTATCTGTTTTTGACAATTTTTAAAATTTTGTTAGATGGTAGTCTGAAAGGCAAGTAGTAAACTAAATATTTTACAGTATATATATTACGTTTGTACGAAAATTTTTATACTGATTTAACCAAAATATTGAGTCTTCTTTTATTTTTGATACCTTTTTAAGATTTAATTTTATGTTATAACTAGCTATACCTAGCTAAATGTTGCTGTGGCTCAGTCAGCTTTAAAAGACTGGTACACCATAAAATATGCCATGAAGCTTACAAAAGTAATACACAAGAATTCAAACAAATCTATATCTATATTTATATATATATATACATATGACGCATTTGTTTGTCTGTCTGTTTCCTTATAACTCAAGATCCAGACAACCAAATAACGTGAAATTTGGTACACATTCATAAAATTACATGGGGAAGGTTCTTAAACAGGTTTCGTTCCATCCCAACCTCACTCGGGCCTCCTCCAGCCAAAAAGAGTGCTCCATGTGCATGTTCTGAGCCATGGGTTCATTTTAGAGAAAACTTTACTAAACAAAAGCGGTAAGTAATTTGCAATACTTCTTTGTTATATTTACTTTACTGCAAGCAAATACTGCAACAAATATCACATTACTTACTACATTCCATTCCATTCCTTCATTCATAGGAATGCATTGTCATTTTTGACTACAGTCATGCCTCTGAGAAAAAGGGGGAAAGTATAGACGCAGACACCATGCTTTTCTCATGGGCAGTTGTATGTGGCCTGCTCTAGAGTGGGCAGACAGGAAATTATTTTTGTACACACTCCAAATAGAACTGCCAAAAATGTTGTCTATCACATTGCTTTAAGATAAATGTACCCTTTTATTGCATGCAAATAAACAGTTTTGTAAGCTTCTACAGAAAACCTTATTTTAAACCCGGGCAAAGCCGGGTACTTGCAGCTAGTATATATATATATATATATATATATATATATATATATATATATATATATATATATATATATATATATATATATATATATACACACTCATGGACAAAAAAATTAGCACACCAAGAAGGAGTCGTCAAAATGAAACGAAATTTTACATACGTAATGACTACTTTGATATAAGTAAATGATTAGAAAATCAAAGAAAAAGGATCATTTGTGTTTCAGAGAAAAAAGGCAAAAGAACGGAGGATTTAATACCTTGTTGAATCCCCTGTAGCGCGAATGCACGATGCGATACGATCGGGCATTGAGGCATACGAGTTCTGTATGATGTCTTGAGACATTTCGTTCCATATTTGCTGTAACCTTGCCTCTAGTTCGTTCGAACTTAAGGAATGTCCAACTCACCATCCCAAATGATCCCAGATATGCTCGATTGGAAACCAATCTGGGGATCAGGCAGGCCAAGGAAAGGTAGTAACGGTGCGGAGACAGTCTTGTGACACCTTTGCCGGGTGAGGCCAAGCCTTGCCTTGTTGAAAATAAAAAAAAATGGCTCTTGGGATCCGTTGCATGAGTGGCAACACATGTGGTTGCAGGATATATATATATATATATATATATATATATATATATATATATATATTATTCATGGCGAGTTGTAGTGATAAATGTAACGAAATGACAGAGCGTAGTCATTCGTAATTTCTTCTTTAAGGTTGATCATATTTTAGATCGTTGATGTTAATTACTGATGAGATAGACGAAACAATCTTTTGAAATAGGAAATCCGGTTTATTGAACAGTTAACATACGTATTGCGTTCCAACACAACAAGAAACAGACAAGAAGACACAAAACACAAACCAAGCTGAAGCCGGATACACATACACGGATTCACTTCCGGAACAATAAAGGCACAATTTCCAGTGATCTCGCTATTTATACTAAGCGGGAAATCACATGATTAAAGTGGGTAGATGGATGTAGTTCAAAAAGTTCCCGTTAGGCGAGTGGCTAGTTAAAACAATTAAACAGTTGTCTTGAAGGACTGGACCAGAGCATATTAATAGTTATTTAAAAGGATAGTAGAGGGAATTATTACATTTATACAGAGTGTTTTTTTCCAGGAATAGAAGTTTAAGTTGGCATTACTTTCCAAGATGGCGACCGATTTAACAGCTGTCAAGTGATTTATTCTCAGTTTGGTTTGGCAATTCATCATGAATAGACTCACGCCTGAACAACGCTTTCAAATTGTGCAATTTTATTTCGAAAATAATGGTCGATTTTCATAAGTGAATTTTGTTTAGCGATGAAGCGCACTTCTGGTTGAATGGCTACGTCAACAAACAAAACTGCCGCATTTGGAGTGAAGCTAATTCACAAGTGTATGTCGAAACACCGTTACATCCAGAAAAACTGACTGTTTGGTGCGCTTTATGGGCTGGTGGAATCCTTCTTCGAAAACGATGAAGGCCACAACGTTACAGTCAATGGTGATCGGTATAGAGCCATGATTACTAACTTTTTCATTCCTGAATTGAACAATCATGATGTCCAGGAGCTGTGGTTCTAACAAGACGGCGCAACATGTCACACATCTCGTGCCACAATCGATTTATTGAAAGACACGTTTGGTGACCGCCTAATTTAACGTTTTGGACCTGTGAATTGGCCTCCAAGATCTTGTGATTTAACACCGCTAGACTATTTTCTGTGGGGCTATGTAAAGTCATTGGTCTATGCGGATAAGCCACAAACGCTTGACCATTTGGAAGACAACATTCACCATGTTATTGCCGATATACGGCCACAAATGTTGGAAAAAGTCATAGAAAATTGGACGTCCAGATTGGAATACATCCGAGCCAGCCGTGGCAGTCATATGCCAGAAGTCATATTTAAAATGTAATGCCACAATATTATCTTTTGAATAAAAAAAATTCATGTCAATCGAATAATACATCGTTGTTTTATTACAATTTAAAGTTCTATACCTCTAAAGAAACACCCTTTATATTTTAAAAATATTTCTAACAATTTGCTGTGCAGATTAAGTTTTTATTATAATTTTTCTACGTTTCTCTTCGGTTATTTGTCTTATGGTATTTTGATAAATGCTATTATTATATTGTTTGTTTAAAAAAATTAACTTTTATAGAGAATTTTAAGTAATAATTACTTTTGTATTATATTACTGAACTTCAATAGTTTTAGAAACTATATAACTCATTCTTACTCTTACACTATTTTTTCTCTCGTTCATCCCAGTAGTATAGAAAATGTAAGGGAAATTTGGGCCTTAAATCTATGTTTAACCAAACAATCATAGCACCCAAGACTAAGAATTTACTATTATAATACTATGGACATTTAATTTGATCTATACTGCCTTGTCAAAATAATGTTTATAGTTTAGCATTAAATTAGGTTTATGGCAATTAGTATATGAGTAATGATTATATGTTATATATATATATACAGTATGCCCACGAAAGTCCTTTGCCAACCTCTTAATTTTCGAACGTCTGCCGCTATATTCATATAAGTGGTGTCTAGATATATAGTAAAGTAGCCATGCACTACTAATTAAAACCACCTACAGCGTCACCTGGTGGAAAACTTCCGAGTTAGTATTCCTATCTAAAAAAACTGAACGAAATCTGGGAGGGGAGAGTGATATACAAAGTTGTAGAGCATCATTTACTTAGTACGAAAAGATACCTTGAAGACATTAATGAAAAGAATAGAACGGTTAAACCAAGTATTTGGCTTTTCGTGATTTCTTACATTGTGACGAGAGAAAAATGATTTGAGAAAGAAAAATAGTTATAAAAAACGATGTACGTTTATTTGAGACCTTCGAACTTCTCACCTTCAGCTGCAATTCACGTTTGGATTCTCGTTTGAATGACACGATTCGCACTTTAGAACATAGAGCGTGAAACATTGGGCTCAAGTCTCCACAATACGTCCTTTTTGGTCATGAAATGTTTGTGGAGGTGTCATACACATCACTTGCTTCAGGGATCCCCACAAGAAAAAGTCCATCGGAGTCAGATCAGGCGAACATGAAGAACAATCTTCGACACCGCCATGTTGGGTGTATAGATTTTGCTGAAGAACTCGTTGCAGATAATTGTCCAAAGGCTAGGGACATATTAAAGCATGAGTCAACTGGGCCCGGACACAGGGCCTCGTCTCATTCCCAATTTGATCTCAACAAGACCATGGTCCGAATAACTGTAATCGTAAAACGTTATTCCCAGACATATTCTACTAAAAACTGAGAATTTCAAACTACTCTGGTTATCATAAATTAAGGAAAAATAATTAAAAAAATAGGGATAACTCGTTTGGAAATAAGCCAATCTCAATGAAATTTGAATATGTTGGTAAGTAAACGAAGAGAGACGATATTACATTATGCAAAATAGCGGCGATGCAATCAGAATGAAACATTTGTGAGGAGCATAAAAATCGATGTCTCAGATTAATCGACAATTGTCGCTACGTGTCTGAAATTAGAAATCTAGTATAGCGAAATTGTAACAATGACCTTGAAGCATCATTTGACCTAAGAACTGTGACTAGGCGAGATACTAAGAAACTAGAGGCAGGACACAAAGACAGATGGAAGTGGCTAGCGGACTGAATGGGAGCCCGTCTGTGATTCATCGACTTTGGCAACAATTTCTAACCTTGGATTCGGCATCCAGGAAGTTCAGCAAAGGACAGGCTCAAGCTACCACGAGTGCCGATTGATCTATATTTGTCATTATGCGCACGAAGGAATAGAGCCGCAACTTCTTCTGAATTCAGATTCTCCCTCGCTGAAAGCTCCGAAAGGTTGGTATCAACGTCAACCGTGCGTCGAAGGCTTCGCAAACGTGGCCTTTATGCGAAGCGACCAATCCTTTGCGTCCCACTCACGTCAAGCCGTAGGAGGGAACGTTTGCAGTGGACATGGCAGAGACATCGCTGAATTTGTCTCCTTTGAAAGCTCACTGGTAGTGCCTACCGTCTTCTCTCGTTGAGAGACAATCACCGAATCCAAATATCCACACTAAGCTCGCTGGCGAAGCTAAACGACCTCTCTTGTCGAGAAATAATCGAATACCCTGGCATGGTACTCGCGCAGGCGCAGTACCTCGGATCAGTCTGTGTTGCCACCTAGAGTTTCAGAATGGGTCTAGAGTTCATTACGCTGGACACAATGATAAGCTTACATTATTTTGTCAATGTCCGTGTCTAGGGTTTGGCCTCCAGTCATGCACCATTATTAGTGTTGTAATGGAGAATATTAGGGCTCCCTTGCAAGGTTAGGTTATGACAGTAATATATTAAACATAGGCTTACTTTTATATACTACTATATTTTATAGTCTACTTTTATATACGGATCTAAAGTCTCAAGAAATCTTAAGGCATCATAGACGAGGACACTCATTTGATAGTTTTTTTCACATACTTCTGGGTAGAAGAAAATCATGCTTTTTAGAGAAACCTTTTACACAGCATTTTAGATAAACCTTTTACACAGCATTTTAGATAAACTTGTTCAGTTGAATTCAAAAATACGCTTAACTAAACTACCAATACAATTAAACTTAACTAAACTATCTTGTTTTTGCCGAGGAGGTGTTTTCGATTTGGCTGAAGAAACTTTATTTTATTACGGAATTACTTGTCGTTTTAATGTGATGTTTCGAAGCCAGCATTCAGAACTTCTTGTTAAAAAAAAACAAATTTTATTAAATGAGCAATCGACACATCTTTTCGCTGAGAGAAACCAACGCCAAATGCCCCGATTTAATTGAATTGTATTTCTATTCTAGAACTGTTAAATCATTACTTTTTAGTAAATGTTTTCGATTGGAAAGTAAAGCGTGTGAGCGTATATGTATCTCAGCTCATAAAAATCAATGAGCAGGGATTGGAATTGTTGTGTTTAGAATATTTTTTCTCTGAGAAAATAATTAGCTGTATATGTCATGGTAAATAGATGATTTTGTATTAGATATAAGCTAACTATCCTAACATACATATACATTTTATATTTTCTAGCATTTTTTACAATTTATACAAATGAATGAAAAAGCGATTGGAATTGTTATTTGTATTCACTAGAATAGTTTAAGTATTTTAACGCACACACACACACACACATTACAGAGGAATTACTTAATTAAATATTTATTTATTTTTATTCGCAGAGCTGGAGTTTCTGAAGCAATCCAATGCCAGATTACAGCGAGAATTAGAAAGGAAATCCGAATGATGAGACCACATAATAAGCGTTAAAAACCAGTGGAACCAAGAATGTTGAATTTCCTGTGTGAATCAAGTTTAGAAATCGCGCGTCATTTTTTTTTATCAGTATCTTATCAAAACGGGTATGCGCTCATAATATTTATCTTTCTTTATCTGAACCACACGAGCTGTACTTTTTGTAAATAGTGTCGATGTATCACAACAATTATTATTTTATGTAATCAAAGTTTATTCAAAACAAAAACAATTGATAACGTTAAAAGAAAATAATCATCAATGATTTATCTGTAATAGTTTGTTTTACCTCTTTGTTGCTATGCTTTTGTTCTACGAAAATAAAATCTAGTGTCATTCTGATGTGTTCTGAGACAGAATTATTCCGTGAAATAAACAAAGTATAATGACATATGAAGAGATTTTCATGTCTGTAAACACAAATAAAGATTGTTGAAATGGCGTCATTCATAAGAGTAATTTGGTCGATTGTTATTGCTTCCTTTTAAATGACTTCATACAGCGCTATTGTTTTATGTCTTTTAACGAGTGTAAGAATTCTGTTAAGGAATCTGATTTTAACTTATATGTTTGAAAGTAAAGTTTTATCTACGTTTTCCTGTATATTGATATATATGGTTCTTCACACAAGGAAACCCTGAGAATAAATTAAAAGAGAATAGAAACAATAGAGTCGAGTTTTTATGCTTTGAACAATAGATAGTATTGCATTATTCCTTAGGTAATTGATTCATATTTCACTTGATACTCAAAATATGTTCAAAAGATATCCCACCATGATTTTTTTATACTTTACCAAATGACGTATGAATGTTAGTGATTTTAATGCAGGGGTTTTTTTCTGCTGGGCCACATGCATATGTCAGCGTGGAAAATTGATCAAAATATCATAACTCCTGCTTCGCTTTTTTTAATTATTATTTTTTATATTTTTTTATTTTTGTCACTAACACTGAATTAGAAGTATTTAAGAAACATTCTTTCACAATTTCTGAATCAGTAAATGGTTTCATATGGTTACCAATATTATAACAAACACTTCATAGGATGCCTTTGTTACCGCTATGATATTACCATTGACAAAACACTTTGTTGCTGTTGCAAAGAGTATTCAAGAAAGTCTATTTACCACCTCTTGAAAGAGATCTTCGAGGAAAAGTGTCATTGCATGATTCCTGTTTATTGAAACATTTAAATTCAACACTTTCGTGAAAAATTAAACAATTACTGATCCATGCTTGTTTTTCACTACAAAATAGTCAATTTCCCAATCGTCTTGAAACAACCTATTTTCTTCGAATATTTTTCACTGGCAAGATATGAAAGATAGTTAAAAATTAGTTCCACTCATAAAATGGTCGCTACTCCACTGTTGTCTGTTATTACTAACCGTAACCGTTCCAAATATAAAAATAATATCAATTCGTACTCGCACGACACCAACAGCAAAAAGCAAAATTGATGTGTTTGATTTCTTGACAAAGAATTTCCCACAAATTTTTAACACAATGTTCTTAAACAAGTAAATTTCTCAGAGCAATGGGCTATGACCGGACCACTTAAAAAGGCTCGGTGGGCCGCATGCGGCCCGCGGATTTCAGGTTGAGTATCGCTGTTTTAATGCATGCGCATGCGTGAATTTGGTACTTACCCTAAAGTCCGGCTTAAAATGCGCACTTAACACAAAAAACAAGTAACATATATATATAAAAAATTAAGTCAATTCCTACTTTGGTCAACAAAGAAAATTCTATATATACTTTAGTTACTTTTTATTAAATAGTTATATTTATATATATATAGTATAAATATGTATATACGTGTATGACAGAATCACAATATTAAGTCACAAAATAAAAAACGATTTTCCTCACAATTTTCTATTTTCCTTTCTATTTATGGTGTTGGACTATTTTTTGTTTATTTGTTACTACTTATTCATGAATTAAATTTAATTATTCAAACAAAAAAGTATAGTAAAAAAGAAATCACATTCTCAGAAATTGTGACAAATCTATACGGAATTTTATCACTAACCTTCTGAGACGTCTTTTTTAGGGAAATTTAATTCCCTACCTATTTCCAATCAACTCCAAAAAGAGGACAGGGATTCTTTGTTATGCAGATTAGATAAAGTATTTAAGTCAAACGGAATAGTAAAGTGAGATACAGTAGGAGAGAGAGATTGAAGCAGGAAGTTATAATAGTGAAGTTAGAGATTTATTATTGAAGATTTCTAGGTGGATAAATTAGGCACAGGAAGAGTTGAGATTCAGTGTGGTAAATATTGATTTATAATTTAAGTCTCATTAAAGCTTTATATTAGGAGTGAGATTAAAGTTAAATGTTCAGTAGGAACATTATTGAATATAATTCTGAGATCTCTTATTGCGGTAATCTCTGCGTGATCGATATCCTAATTGCTAATTAATTGGATCATTAAATATTTAAGTTAATATAAAGGAAAGTCGCTTTTAAACCTCATAAAGCTATTTTGATTTATTTGTTATTAAAAGTCTTTGATTCTATTTGGGAAAGATAACCAAATAAAGTAAGTTATTTATAAAAATGGCTACTGGTTCTTCTTTGACTCAAAATTATTCTCGTTCTCAAAGTGAGATCCAAGGAGATCTTCACAAAATTAGGCCATTTTAGGTGCAATTTGTACCCACGGCCTTTGGATTAGAAATCCAAAGTATTATCCATTGCGCTACAGGGACACAATGAACGATTTTCCTTTCTATATATGCCGTTGTTCTATTGTTTTTTGTTAGTTACTATTTATTCATTTTTTAATTTACTTTATGAATTAACATTTGAAAAAACTTTATTAACTTCAAGTGTCATCCAGTACAAGTTTTAAAATATGTATTTGAACTTGAACGGATGAATAAAAAGTATTTTATTAATGATGGAAAACTTTATACAATATATATATATATATATATATATATATATATATATATATATATATGTATATGGCATGCAGCCAAAAGCAAGGCAGTCTTCGCGCGCAGGCGCAACTAAAACACGAACTGAAACTTGTGAATTAGAGGAAGAGAAACAAAAACTCTTAGACATTAGAGAGAAAAGGAGAACGCGAGAGGTGCGCGAGCAGGCGTTACCTTCTGCATATCATTGTCAAACTTATCTACCTTTTTAATTAATTTTTGTTTAATGTTAAATAAACCATAAGAAAAAGAAACGTATTGGACCCCTTGTTGTCTCCCCACAAATTATGGGGCTCGGCCGGGATCGATAAAATTTCGATTTTGAACCAAAGTCTGGACAATGAACAACAGCGTCCGTGAAGGAGACGCTCCGCCATTTTTCGAAAACTTCGTTCAACCTGTGTAGAGGTTTGAACTCAGCATGAAAAATCCGCCTGTGTAGAGGCGATTGAAAAAAAAAAAAAAAAAATTTCGATTTTTGATCAAAATTTGAACGTGAAAAAAAAAAAAAAAAAAGCCGTCCGTGGAGGAGACGCGCCGCCACGGAAACTTCGTTCAACCTGTGTAGAGGTTGAATTTTTCAACTTCATTCCGCCTGTGTAGAGGTTGGAACCCATCGTCGAAAATTCCGCCTGTGTAGAGGCCGGAACTACAATTTCAACTATATAACCTGCGAAGAGGTGAAATCATTGGAATCAACGTTTTCATTGGATACATCGTACGTGCGAGCAACAAGGGAGCCAGAAAAAAAAGGTAGGACCTTTCCAAATTTTTATAAAATGTATAAAAACGCTCTTAAAGAGGATCTCATAAGAGTTGTTGAGAGCTAGACGGTACTGTCGAAAGTACTGACACTATAGTTAAACTAAAGACTAAAATTGAGAACAGTAGTACATTTGAAAGTGATCCAGATTTCGTTAAAACTTTAATTCAAAACTGTATAGATGAGAGAGTATCGCAAAACGAAAAAAGAGAAGTAACTTCAGAAAAAAATTGAGCTCGCGAAACTTCAGTTAGCAAAATTAAAAAGAAATCGAACTACAATTGGCTAAAAATAAAGCATTAAGTTTAAATCCTGCAGCTAAAGTCGAAGAAAAACAGTTCGAAACTAACATAGAAAATATGATAAAAGTATAAAAACTTTATCTCTTTCTGTTCCCACCAGATCTGAAAAATTTTAATCTGTTCTTCCAATCATTAGAACGCGCATTTTTAACCAAGAAAATAAATGACGAATATAAATCTGAAATTTTAATAAATCTTCTGGGCGAAAGAGCTCATAACGTCTTACTGTATATTAAAGAAGAGGAGTTAAATGACTATGAAAACTAAAATCTATAGTACTCAGAGAATTCCAATTAACCCCTCGCGAGTGTTTAAACTCATTTAAAAATGCTGTAAAATCATCAGGCGAGACATACATCCAGATTTGCTGCAAGATTGACGGCAAACTTCCAATATTATTGTTCGTTAAGAAAAGTTAATTCCTTTGAATTCTATGTGATCTTATAATTTCTGATAAATTATTTGAAACTTTAAATAAGGAAACTGTAACTCATATTGGCATTCGAGAAGCAGAAGATTGGTTTTAGGCCTATTGATTTAGCTAAAGAGTGTGATATTTATATTTCATCTAAAAACGGATCACGTAAAGAAATTCCTATTACTTATGGATATACCCAAGACCCCTTTAAAAATAAATCACAAAACTTTAAACCAAAGGTTAAAGAGAACTATCCCCAATATCATGAAAGAGAAAATAAAAATTGCTTTATATGCGGTGATTCATCTCATTGCGCAAGAGACTGTGAGAAGCGTTTTAAACCTAAAGAATCTAATGACCACATCCATAATAGAATAAACGTGAATACTTTGAAAATCGAGAGCGAAAAACAAAATAGCGATGAATGCGCAAATCTTCAATACGTAAACATTTTTGTGGAAAATCAGCCCGTAACAGCATTGATTGATTCAGGTTGCCAGATCCCAATTTTAAATTCTCACTAATTAGAGTGCAAACACCTTCCGAAGAGATCATAACATTAAGTTCATGTTTTGGCGAACAGCGTATGGTAGAAGTTAAAACCCATAAATATTTCTCTTAATCAACACTCTCTAGCTAGTGTGAGAACGGCGATATCACCGACCTTGACCGAAGAATTTATTATACATCCCAGTGTATATTCTGAAATAAAAACTAGGCCACGCAAAGAGCGATGTTTTATTGAATGAAAGTGAATCCTCTTTAGGTGCTCATGCTTATGCTTATTCTAGTGCTATTTCTTTTCCAAATGTTTCTGTTTCAAATGTGATAGAAAACTCTAGTTATGATTTGCCATATGTTAAGAACTTTAATACTAGAAATGATTCGAGTTCTCTAATTAAGGATTATAAATGTAATAAAAAATTAAGAGTACTAAGTTAAAATTGAGTATTGTAAGAGAAAAATGTTCTGATATAGTATTGTGTAAGAAAGCCAATGGTGCCATGAAAACAAGTTCCGTGGAATTTATCTCCCGCTCACCTAACCCTTTACCTATGAAGAGTAAACATCATCGGTTTGTGTTGCTCCGAAGGATCTTCCAGCCCTGGCAGTGGAAACGAAGGAAAAAGAGAAATCGTTTTGAACAGACGTCCAGAACTCTACAGAGGAAAATATCGATGCGTTCAACCAAAGATCAACTTGTTGAAAAAGATGTTCTTATGCCGGTGAAACACAATGTTTTCCTGTGGAACCTTCCGGATGTCGAAAGAGATGCCTCCACATGATGGAGAAACTGTCTAGTTCAACAAAATTTTGATATGTTAAATCTTTGTATATTTGTCGTTTAGTCCTTGTCTGTTCCGTTTTTTTTTTGTATGTTTCAGATTCTCCTCTGGTCTCCATGGAAGTACCGCTGCGGACAGCGTATGGTCAGAATGGCCGTTGTGGCATGCAGCCAAAAGCAAGGCAGTCTTCGCGCGCAGGCGCAACTAAAAACACTAAAACTGAAACTTGTGAATTGAGGAAGAGAAACAAAAACTCTTAGACATTAGAGAAAAGAGAACGCGAGAGGTGCGCAAAGGAGCAGGCGTTACCTTCTGCATATCATTGTCAAACTTATCTACCTTTTTAATTAATTTTTGTTTAATGTTATATAAACCATAAGAAAAAGAAACGTATTGGACCCCTTGTTGTCTCCTACATGTATATATATGTATATATATATATATATATATATATATATATATATATATGGAGACAACAAGGGGTCCAAGACGTTTGTCTTTCTTCTATTTTATTTTAAAACTTAAACAAAAATTAATTAAAAAAAAGCTATTTTAACAGATATGTTTGACGATGATATGCAGAAGGTAACGCCTGCTCGCGCACCTCTCGTTCTCCTTTTCTCTCCCTTCAAAGTTTTGGTTCTACTTTCACAAGTTCAAAAGTTTCCACAGTTTCAGTTCTCATAGTTTCAGTTTTTGTTTCACTTAGCTGCGCCTGCGCGCGAAGACTGCTTGGCTTTGCTTTTGGCTGCATGCCTATATCAACGGCCAGCCTGACTGTACGCTGTCCACAGCAGTACGTCTTCCTTTTTTCCTTTTTCATCGAGACCAGAGGAGAATCAAAAACATACAAAAGACGGAACAGACAAGGACTATACGACAAATACATAGAGATTTAACATATCATAATTTTTCTGAACTAGACAGTTTTTCTCCATCATGTGAAGGTATCTCTTCGACATCCGGAAGGTTCCACAGGAAAACATTGTGTTTCACAGGCAGGCATAAGAACGTCGTTTTTAACAAGTTGATCTTTGGTTGAACGCATCGATATTTTCCCTCTCTAGAGTTCTGACATCTGTTCAAAACGATTTCTCTTTCCTCTCCGTTTCCACTGCCAGGCTGGAAGATTTTCCGGAGCAACGCAAACCGTCGATATTTACTCATAGGTGAAGGTAGGCTCGGGAGATAAAGTTCACGGAACTTGTTTTCATGGCACCATTGGCTTTCTTTACACAATACTATATCAGAACATTTTTTTCTTACAATACTCAATTTTAACTTAGTACTCTTAATTTTATTACATTTATAATCCTTAATTAGAGAACTCGAATCATTTCTAGTATTAAAGTTTTTAACATGTGGCAAATCATAACTAAAGTTTTCTATCACATTTGAAACAGAAACATTTGAAAAGAAAACAGAATCTGCACTCAAAGAGGATCCACTTTCACTTAATCAAACATCGCTCTTTGCGTGGCCTAGTTTCTTTATTTCAGAATATACACTGGGATGTATAATAATTTCTTCGGTCAAGGTCGGTGATATTGCCGTTCGAACACTTAGACCGGGAGAGTGTTGATTAAGAAAAAGATTTATCGGTTTAACTTCTACCATACGCTGTTCGCCAAAACATGAACTTAATGTTATTATTTCTTCGGAAGGTGTTTTGCACTCTAATTAGTGAGGAATTTAAAACTGGGATCTGGCAACCTGGATCGTCAAGGCTGTTACGGGCTGATTTTCCACAAAAATGTTTACGTATTGAAGATTTGCGAATTCATCGCTATTTTGTTTTTCGCTCTCGACTTTCAAAGTATTCACGTTTATTCTATTATGGATGTGGTCGTTAGATTTTTAGGTTTAAAACGCTTCTCACAGTCTCTTGCGTAATGAGATGAATCACCGCATATAAAGCAATTTTTATTTTCTCTTTCTTCAAGATATTGGGGATAGTTCTCTTTAATCTTTGGTTTAAAGTTTTTGTGATCTATTTTTAAAGGGGTCTTGGGTATATCCATAAGTAATAGGAATTTCTTTATGTGATCCGCTTCTAGATGAAATATAAATATCGCACTCTTTAGCTAAATCAATAGGCCTGAACCAATCTTCTGCTTCTCGAATGCCAATATGAGTTGCAGTTTCCTTATTTAAAGTTTTGAACTGTTTCTCTTCGACTTTAGCTGCAGGATTTAAACTTAATGCTTTATTTTTAGCCCTTTGAAGTTCGACTTCTTTTTTAATTTTGCTAACTGAAGTTTCATGAGTTCATTTTTCTGTTTTTCTAAAGTTACCTCTCTTTCGTTTCATGATACTCTCTTCATCTATACAGTTTTGAATTAAAGTTTTAACGAAATCTGATCACTTTCAAATGTACTACTGTTCTCAATTTTAGTCTTTAGTTTAACTATAGTGTCCGTACTCTCCACAGTACCGTCTAGATCCTCAACAACTCTTATGAGATCCTCTTTAAGAGCGTTTTTATACATTTTAGAAAATATGGAAAGATCCTACTTTTTTTTTTTTTTTTCTAGCCCCTTGTTGCTCGAACGTACGATGTATCCAATAATTGAAGAAAAATTTCGATTCCACTGTGTGTGTGTGTGTGTGTGTGATTTCACCTCTTCGCAGGTAATATAGTTGAAATTGTTCGAATTGACACCTCTTCGCAGGTTATATGTGAGTGGTTCCAACCTCTACACAGGCGGAATATTTGGGGTTCGATGAAAATATAACCCTCTACACAGGTTATTTTATTCAACAGTTCCAACTCTACACAGGCGGAATTTTCATTCTGAGTTCAAACCTCTACACAGGTTGAACGAAGTTTTCGAAAAATGGCGGCGCGTCTCCTCCACGGACGGCTTTTGTTCATTGTCCAGACTTTTGGTTCAAAATCGAAATTTTTTCGATCGCGGCCGAGCCCCATAATTTGTGGGGAGACAACAAGGGGTCCAAGACGTTTGTCTTTCTTCTATTTTATTTTTAAAACTTAAACAAAAATTAATTAAAAAGGTAGCTATTTTAACAGAAATGTTTGACGATGATATGCAGAAAGTAACGCCTGCTCGCGCACCTCTCTCGTTCTCCTTTCTCCTCTCTTCAAAGTTTTGGTTCTACTTTCACTAGTTCAAAAGTTTCCACAGTTTCAGTTCTCATACTTTCAGTTTTTGTTTCACTTAGCTGCGCCTGCGCGCGAAGACTGCTTGGCTTTGCTTTTGGCTGCATGCCACACACACACACACACACACATATATATATATATATATATATATATATATATATATATATATGCGTGTGTGGGGGGGAGACAACAAGGGGTCCAAGACATTTGTCTTTCTTCAGATTTATTTAAACTTAACAAAAATTAATTAAAAAAAAGGTAGCTATTCTACAATTAGATTTCCATGATGTGACGACGGGAACTCCTGCTCGCGTACCTCAGTCTCTTTCTCCGCTCTTTTCTCAATGGTCAAAGTTTTTGTTTCACTTTGGATCAGCTGCGCCTGCGCGCGAAGACTGCGTGCTTTGTTTCGTTGAGAGATTCAATTGGATGACGACTCCACAACCGATTCCACAACGGCCAACCTGACCGTACGCTGTCCGCAGCGGTACTTATTTCTTTTTTTCATGGAGACCAGAGGAGAATCTGAAACATATAAAAAAGACGGAACAGACAAGGACTATACAACAAATACACAAAGATTTAACATATCATAATTTTGCTGAACTAGACAGTTTCTCCCCACATCTTCATGTGGTCTGCTGCTGTGGATGTAGTATTGGCCCAATATCATTCAACGATATTAGAGGTTCTGGAAGAACAGAGAGAACAATTTCCCCATCATGTGAAGGCACCTCTTCGAAATCCGGAAGGTTCAACAGGGAAACATTGTGTATCACAGGCATGGCATGATTCTGAGATGACGATAGTACGGTAGGAAAGCCAGAGTGGGTAACCACAACGGTGTTGTAGGTTTCTAAAACAGAGGACGACGTGTACGTTACCGACGGAAAGTTACGCTGCTTCTCAGTTTCTGACATGCCACTCTCGGGCCCAAACCCGTTGATTTGCGGAATGTGGTTCTGATGAACGGAATCATTTATTTTGCTATCTTGGTCTTTATCAGTTCCATCAGGCATAAGAACGCCCTTTTAATAAGCTCTTCTTTGGTTGAACGCATCGATATTTTTCCCTCTAGAGTTCTGGACGGCTGTTCAAAACGATCTCTCTTTTTCTTCCGTTTCCACTTCCAGGGCTTGAAGAGCCTCCCGAGCATCGCGAACCGACTATGTTTACCCTCCATAGGTGAATGGGTGGGCGACCGGGAGTTGGAGCCCATGGAACTCGTTTTCATGGCACCATTGACTTTCTTACACAATACTATAGGTGAACAATAATCAGAACAACTTTCTCTTATAATACCCTGTTGTAACCAATCATCAATTTGATCGCTTACCTGTAATTTCTCAGAACAAGATAAACGTCTGGCTCTCTGACACACACAGGAATATCATCTTTCAATATAATACTCATTTTTAACTTAGTACTCTTAATTTTATTAGGTTTATAATTCTTAATTAGAGAACACAAATCATTTCTATCATTAAAGTTTTTAACATGTGACAAATCATAACTAGAGTTTTCTATCACATTTGCAACAGAAAAAAAAATAGAATAAGCACCTAAAGAGGATTCACTTTCATTCAATAAAACATCGCTCTTTGCGGGGCTTATTTTCTTTATTTCAGTATATACACTGGGATGTATAATAAATTCTTCGGTCAAGGTCGGTGATATTGCCATTCGAACACTTAAACTGAGGGAGTGCTGAGTAAGAGAAATATTTATTGGTGTTACTTCTACCATACGCGTCTCGTTAAAACATGAGCTTAATGTTATTATTCCTTCGGAAGGTTTGTTCACTCTAATTAGTGAGGAATTTAGAACTGGGATCTGGCAACCTGAATCAATTAAGGCTGTTACGGGCTGATTTTCTACAAAAATGTTTACGTATTGGAGCTGTTGTGCGAACTCATCGCTTTTTTGTTTTTCGCTCTTGACTTTCAAACTATTCGCGTTTTTTCTATTATGGATGCGGCCGTTAGATTCTTTAGGTTTAAAACGCTTCTCACAATCTCTTGGGTAATGAGATGAATCATCGCATATGTAGCAATTTTTATTTTGTCTTTCAAGATTTTGGGGATAGCTATCTTTAATCTTTGGTTTATAGTTTCGTGGTCTATTTTTAAAGGGGTATTCAGTATATCCACAAGCAATAGGAGTTTCCTTACGTGATCCGCTTCTAGATGAAATATAAATATCGCACTCTTAAGCTAAATCAATTGGCCTAAACCAATCTTCCGCTTCTCGAATGCCAATATGAGTTGCGGTTTCCTTATTTAAAGTTTCAAATAATTTATCAGAAATTAAAAGATCACATAGAGATTCAAAGGAATTAACTTTTCTTAACAAACAATAATATTGGAAGTTTGCCGTCAATCTTTCAGCAAATTGGATGTATGTCTCGCCTGATAATTTTACAGCATTTTTAAATGAGTTTAAACACTCGCGAGGGGTTACTTGGAATTCTCTGAGTACTATAAATTTTTGTTTTTCATAGTCATTTAATTCCTCCTTTTTAATATACAATAAGACATTATGAGCTCTTTCGCCCAGAAGATTTATTAAAATTTCAGATTTATATTCGTCATTTATTTTCTTGGTTAAAAATGCGCATTCTAATGATTGGAAGAACAGATTAAAATTTTCAGATCTGGTGGGAACAGGAAGAGAGATAGTTTTAATGCTTTTGATTATATTTTCTACGTTTGTTTCGAACTGTTTCTCTTCGACTTTAGCTGAAGTTCGACTTCTTTTTCTAACTGTGCTAATTGTAGTTTTGCGAGCTCAATTTTCTGTTTTTCTAAAGTTGCCTCTCTTTCGTTTCGCGATACCCTTTCATCTATACAGTTTTTAATTAAAGTTTTAACGAAATCTGCATCACTCTCAAATGTACTACTCTTCTCAATTTTAGTCTTTAGTTTAGCTATGGTGTCCGTACTCTCCACAGTACCGTCTAGATCCTCAACAACTCTTATGAGATCCTCTTTAAGAGCGTTTTGATACATTTTAGAAAAAATATGGAAAGATCCTACCTTTTTTTTCTAGCTCTCTTGTTGCTCGCACGTACGATGTGTCCAATAATTGAAGAAAAACATTGATTCTCTTCCACGCAGATGAACACAGATCCCACAACCTCTTCGCAGGTTATATCGTTAGACGAAAAATAGTTCTTGAAATTGTTAAAATTACAATCAATAGTCCCGGCCTCTACACAGGCGGAATATTCACGCTGGGTTCGATTGAAAAATTCAACATCTACACAGGTTGAGCGAAGTTTCCAAAAAATGGCGGCGCGTCTCCTCCACGGACGCTTCTTTTGTTCACGCGTTCCAAACTTTGATCAAAATCCCAGCCGAGCCCCCATAATTTGTGGGAGACATCAAGGGGTCCAAGACATTTGTCTTTCTTCAGATTTATTTAAACTTAACAAAAATTAATTAAAAAAAAGGTAGCTATTTTACAATTAGATTTCCATGATGTGACGACGGGAACGCCTGCTCGCTCACCTCAGTCTCTTTTCTCCGGTTTTTTTTCTCAATGGTCAAAGTTTTTGTTTCACTTTGATCAGCTGCGCCTGCGCGCGAAGACTGCGTGTTTTGTTTCGTTGAGATTCAATTGGATGACGACTCCACAACCGATTCCACACACACACACACACACACATATATATATATATATATATATATATATATATATATATATATATATATATATATATATATATATATATATATATATTTAAATAAATATATATAAGGAGAGATTGAACTGAGAGAAGGAATTGAATAAGGAATTATTCTCTGAGGTTTCGAAATACATCATTAGTAAAGTAGAGGAACAAGAACTTTTATTATATTTTCCTCCCAGCCTCTTAATTTTTTTTTGGGGCAGAAGAAAATCTTTAAAATAAATTATATATTAAAATTTTTAAAGTTAATGTGAAATACAATAAAAATATAGTTTTTGAGTGTTCATCTTTTAAAAGAACTTACTAATGTAGTTGAACGGAAAAGCTGTTGAAGTTTTCAAACTCCCTTCACAAACAAATACATTCACCCCGAAAGCAAGATAACCAAAAAAAATCGTCTGATTTCAAACATTTATTGATATAATGACAGGTAACTACTTTAAGTTATGATTTTATTAAACAGAAAATGTTTTCGTATATTTTCGTATAAATACGATAGTTCAACATAAATCTAGAAGAGAATGAAAAATATTATTAACCTACCTATAACGACAATCTTTTAATTTGGGTTTGATGTAGATCTTATTTTTTATTAACTGGTCTGCAAGTAACACAAAGTTTGCAGTATCTCGTAATTTTGAACCTTTGTCAAGTGATGGGGGGGGACGCAACTTTAGCTCTGGAATTCCATTATCTAAACTTCTACTCCGCACAATACAAATATCATAGGTTTCTAGAATATTAAATTATTTTTTTATTTTCTTAAAAAAGGGGAAATTATGAAAATGACTGAAGGTGGTAAGGAACTCTTTCCTTATGTACCTATAAAGCTGATTCATTTTCCAAGAAGGGGCATTAAACACGAAAAAGAATCGTTATGTAAATTAAATTAATATTGACGTTTATACAGGTAATGGAAGATTATTAAAATATTATGAGCCTTTAACGATTACACAGTTTTTTTTTAATTTCCCTCTTTCAAAAGTTGTATGATTGATTATATATTATCATCGAACTCTCTCTGCAAAGCTACACTAGGTGTATTGGTGAACGAACGTTATAGATTTTCCCTCAGTCAAGTGAAGAAGAGACACCAGAACTGGCACCCCCGCTCTCCACACTTTCACATCACACCAAAGTGAGAACAGATTTAATGTGTATCTACATGCTGGGTCTTCAGGGGCACCAGGACTGGAGCCAACTGTTCGACAGGAACAACACCCGTCAAGAACTTGCGACCATATTTCCTCGGTTACCGGTGACCAATTTTTCAATTACTGCTATTATGGCTTACACTCTCTATATATTTATTTATCTTGGTGAAATATTCAAACGTTAATAAAATATATTTTAAAGCGCTCAATTGAGCTGAAATTTTATATTCATAATTATTTTGGACAACAATACAGTAATTTAATTATAATTAATAAAATTAATTGATTAAAACTAATTATTCAAATAATTACAAATACAGAGCCACGTTGGCATCACTTTGGGCGACTTGTGTCAAAACTTGAAAATTGTTTTTTTCCTCACATTTTAAAGCATTTAGTTGAACTGAAATTTTATAGACACGATTGTTTTGGATGACAAAACGATACTTTAATGATAATTAATAAAAATTAATTACCACTTAATGTTGTGATTCTGTCATATGTTTATACATATTTATATTAATTGTAACTATTTAATAAAAAGTAGCTAAAATAAAATTTTCTTTGTTGATCTAAGTATGAATTGACTTTAAATTTTTTTTATATTACTTGTTAATATGTAATTCTCGTTATTTTAGTTAAAATAAAACTTGACTACTCAGAATTCCCCCATTGGAATATTTATTTGTACTAAAGATAAATGAGCACATTTATCATTTATATGAGCCCCCAGCGAGAAGTAAATACGAACTATGAATAACAAATAATATTTAAAAAAATTAAAGTCAATTAATACCCCCATTCTTAGGTCAACAAAGAAAAATTTTATTTTAGATACTTTTTATGAAATAATTACAATTAATATAAATATGTATATACATATGGCAGAATCACAGTATTGAATGGCAATTAATTTTCACTAATTATAATTAAATTATCGTATTGATACCCTAAGCAATAATGCATAGAAAATTTCACCTCAAATGAGCGCCTTAAAATGTGAGAAAAAAAAATCTTTTACAGTTTTAACACAAGTCGCCAAAAATGCTGCCAACGTAGCTGTATTTGTAATTCTTTGAATAATTATTTTTTAATCAATTAATTATAATTAAAATACCGTATTGTCATCCAATAGAATCGTGTATATAAAATTTCAGCTCAAATGAGCACTTTAAAATGTGTTTTATTAACGATTGAAAATTTGAACAAGATATAGGGAGATTATGAACTAAATAGTAGGAATTGAAAAAAAGAACTTCCTTTTTTGTAAATCTTACGAGGTGGTCATACAAATAGATCAAGTGAATGAATTTACGAAATGATCCTCGATGAGAGAGAGAGAGAGATAACATTTCATAAAGAAAATTTTGCGACGATATTCTCCTATCTCTGTTTGGGAAATGATAACTGTTTTCAATTTATTGCAATGATTCATTAAAATATGAAACAATTTTTAAAGAGCTTTGTCACTGTTTTTCACCTTTCTGCGACCGTGGAGCACAGGTAATATTTATCAATAATATTTCACAGTTTGAAATAACGTGAAATATACAGGTAAAACATTTCGTGAAATGAAAGTTATCTAAACACTTTACCTGCTTTATTTTCGTTGAATTAAGGGAAAAGAGACTACACAATAGAGGTCGGCAGCCTTGTAGCTGTGGCGTGCCAAACTAATCTATAACTGTAATTTAGGGTGTCATTGTAGGAAATATTTGAAACAATTCGATTCCCACAACAATGGAGGCAGAGTTAGGGAATAGAAGTCAAGAATATAGATGTAAAGGTTTATTACATTTAAATGTACTTATTAACAAAATAAACAACATAAAATATAATTTTGCTTGATTTAAGCATAATTATAGTTCAATACATAAAATATAACATAAAACATATAAAATATAACGCTCTCACTATGACAGGATTCCGAACATTCACTTGTAAAGCATCCTCTTTGCAGACTCAAACTATTTTTGCATATGAGAAAATATTACATAGATATGTACGAGAACCAAACTCGTAGATACTCGTAGAACCAAAAGCGGAAAACAGAGTATATGCTATTTTCGCCCTCAAACAATTAACCCTTCGTCAAGTATTTCGACGATTTAGGTACATATATTGTCAATATTTTATTGCAAAAATCTGATGTTTATTACAAAATAAAAAAGTAGTTAAAATTGAAGTTTTGAATTACATGCAGGAACATTTTTAAGGTTTTGTAGCAACTGCATATTCGCTTAAGGTGGCTGCCACACAGCATGATTGAGGTAAAATTCGTTTCTAGTAGAGCATCATATTCTAAAAAAATAGATAAAATAAAAATGAATACGGATGGGTAGTTAAGTGACTCAGTTTTGTGTGGTATAACTGGAAATACTTTTCCAAACCCAGATCGACTCATCAATCATCACATGAGAATCATGTTTCCCTCTTAATCTTGTTTCCATTTGCATCCTTTTTTGAACAGCAAATTTTGATCACGTGTGGCAGGTGTAGGAGGAATATGAGATATAAAATGTCATTCAGCAAGACGGGCTTGGTTATCTACTATAGGTGGACAGCAGTGATTATTTTGTCCAAAAGCAAAAATGTAATACGTTTCTCAAAAACATTTTTTAGAGTACCTTTTCTAGTAAATGTAAAAACTGTCGTGCACCCGAGATAGTTTTGGGCATGATAGTTAAAAGATTAAATTTCCCAGCAATTACATCTAACAATATAAAATTGCCGTCAATTTACCGTTAGAGTATCTTTCAGATTTTTTCAAGATTCAGTTAATATTGCTTTCCGTTATTCTGAAGATTTTAGTCCAATAATCTCCTTTTCAAAATTATAAACTTCCATCTACTCAAAAATTGACAAATTTGAAGAGTAGTGTACAGTGCCACTGTGAATCATACCTCGTACCAAATGTGGCACGCGTGCCATAGGTTGCCTTTGCCTGCTATACAACCATAAGAAAAGGAATTCAAGGATTTGAATAATACTCAAAGAGATGAGAATGATTTTAACTTCCCCAGAAAGTTCAAAAATTCCATTTCCAGAAATGGTTTGAAATAATCAAATAGAATATAAGCAAAACAAAAATGACTGTTGCCAAATTAACAAATTAAAATCCAGTTGTTGAAAAAAAAATGGGAAAATCATTTAAAAATTTAATTTTAAAAAAATCTAAGGTGAATTTCGAAAAACCCTCTTCGTAGTGCACATCATTAGGACCTGTAGTAATTATGTGCCAAGGTTTATACTTCTGGGTTGCTTAGAAGTGAAACACGCACACAAACTATTTCCGATAAGAAATAATTTTAAATAAAAAAAAGTTTAATAATGTGTGTAATCAATTAGCTACACAAATAGATTTGTAGATTAGAATAATTATTGTCAACGCAAGTGTAAATTTAATTTAAAATCATGTAAAATACTCACTTCAATTGCATACTAAATTTGGAGAATGTATAGTTTTTTATGCACACTTCAAAACTCTTCAAACACTAATTACATCTGAATGTAATAATTTAATTAACACACGATTTACTTCAACAAAATAATAACACGAAGTGACAAAATATTTTCCTGAAATGATCACAGTACCAACTGTCGGGACCAACTTGAATTATAATAAAATATTTTTGAATATTCTATACTGCGATCGTAGAGCAGTCTGCCGGATCCAATGTAAAACATTCCGAGATCAACAATTTATAAATAAAAAATTAATTAAACATTTCTAAACCGAATTATAAATCTAAACCATTCTCGAGTCCACTGGAACAGACAAAAAGTTTCATTAAAATCGGTCCAGCCATTTAGGAAGAGTTCAGTTACATACACATGACAGAAAAAATACATATACGAAGATTATTTGAAAATATATTAATTAAAAACGCTAAAAGGCGTGAATCGCGTGTGCATTTTCGTAACAATAGAGACCGGGTTTGGCTGAAAATCAATTTTTGACGCCAACTTACGTCTTTTTCAATTCCTACTATTAGCTCACGATCTCTATACATATTTTATTTGTTTGTTTGCTTATTTATTTATTTATCTGGGTGGAATTTTTCAATCTTTGTAAAATACATTTTAAAGCGCTCAATTGAGCTGAAATGTAATGTACATGATTATTTTGGATGACAATACAATAATTTTTAATTATAATTAATACAAATTAATTAATTAAAACTAATTATTTAAAAAATTACAAATATAGCCACGTTGGTGACTTAGCGACCCTTTTGGCTACTTATGTCGAAATTTGAAAAGGTTTTTTTCTCACGTGTTAAAGCATTCAGTTGAAAGGAAATTTTATATACACGATTGTTTTGAATGACAATACGATACTTTAATGATAATTAATAAAAATTAATTACCACTTAATGTTGTGATTCTGTCATATGTATATACATATTTATATTAATTGCAACTATTTAATAAAAAGTAGCTAAAATAAATTTTTTCTTGGTTGATCTAAGTTGGAATTGATTTAAAATTTTTTATATTACTTGTTTATAACAATAGCGTTGTTACAACAATGCAGGTGAATGTTTAGTTGTATTTTTTGAATGTTTTTAATTAATATCTTTTTGAATGTTTTTAATTAATATCTTTTTATCTAATTGAGATATTGGACCGAATTGTGAATCTAAACCATTCTCGAATTTACTTGAACCCACACAAAAAATTTCATCGAAATTTGTCCAGCCGTTTAGGAGGAGTTTAGTGACAAACACACGCACAGAAGATTTTTATATATAAAGATGTATATATGTATATATATATATATATATATATATATATATATATATATATATATATATATTCAGAATATATATATATATTATATATATATATATATTCAGGCTATTCAGAAAGTAAGGAACGTTTCCGTCTGACATCGCTAGGTGCGCGCCTATCACGTACATTTTGGTGTCTGAGTGTTCGGCATCTCAGTCGGTGTTCTGCCATCACAACGGGAACGTTTCCACGCAACCCGTTTTTTCGATATTCGAATTTAAAATGTGCGCTACAATTGAAAATCCCGTCAGTTGTGAGGTGCAGTCTGTCATACGGTTTTTGTTGGCAAAAAACCTAAAACCTATGGAAATTTATCTGCAAGTGTGTGAAGAGTACGGGTGCAACGTAATGAATGAAAGATCAATCCAAAAATGGTGCATTCAGTTTAAAAATGGCCGAACTAACGTTCACGATGAAGAGAAGAGTGGAAGTCCTAGCATTGTATCTGATAAACTGCTCGCTAAAGTTGATGAAAAGATTCGTGAAAACCACCATTTCACAATAAAGGAGCTTTCGCTTAGTTTTCCACAAGTTTCACTGACTTTGTTGTTTGAAATTGTCACACAAAAGCTAGGCTACTGTAAATTTTGCGCAAGATGGGTGCCGAAATTGTGTGATTATACAGACCACCATAAAGGCCAGCAAATGGGGGCAGCTTTGACATTTCTGGAGGCCTACGACAGGCATGGTGATTCATTACTGGATCAAATCGTAATTGGTGGCGAGACGTGGGTGGAACACGTGAATTGCGAGATAAAATTACAGTCCATGCAGAGGGGTCACACAAGTTCCCCCAAAAGACCAAGAAAATGTTTGCAAACCTTATCACCAAAGAAGATTATGGCGACTGTGTTTCGGATAGGCAAGGCGTGCTTCTGATTGATTTTCTCGAACGTGTTGCCACAATAAACTCTGAGCAGTACTGTCAAACTTTGCGCAACCTTAGGAGATCAGTTCAAAACAAGCGCCGACGAAAGTTGACGTCCAAAATTTTGTTTTTGCATGAGAATGCCTGACCTCACACGGCAAACTGCACTCAAGAACTCCTTAATTCATTCAAATGGGAGGTTTTCCCTCTTTCGCCCTATAGTCCCGATCTTGCACCTAAGGGTTTCACTTCCTTCCAAGAATAAAGAGCTGGCAAGCAACACAGCGCTTTGACGACGACAAGGAGCTGCAGGTGCGTGTCACTGAATGGCCGAGATTGCAGGCGGCAGAATTCTATGACAAAGGAATTTCAAAGTTTATCCATCGCTATGATAAGTGCCTCAATTTGTTTGGGGACTATGTAGAAAAGTAGAGTTTTAGTTGCTCTTTCTGATGTGTATAATATTTTTTACTTGTACTTAGTTGTTTTTTTTATTCCAAAACGTTTCTTACTTTCTGAATAGCCCACGTATATATATATATACACAATATCTCTAATAAAGGGGTGGCAAACCTTTATGAATCAACGTGCCATTTTTTCAGTATAAATGTTTAATGAGGTATAGACGTGCCACCAAACAATTTTGACTTGTGATTATTGGGAAAATAATAAAACTAAATACTAACAAAACTCAAAACTCTTTATTTACTACGAAAAAATGCATTTTGTGCATTATAAAGTATTAAATGTTTTTGTTATACGTGTAATTTAAATTAAGGTATCGGACTACGTTCGGAACCGTGATTTTGCAAAAGCGTATAAATGGATAATATTTATGATATTTAGTGTCACTTAGATTAGAAAATGTATATACAATTGTTTTAAGAATATTATTACAATAAAAAAATTATTTAAGTACAATATTTTGACAGAAAATGAACATAGAATGACCAATTTTCAAAATATTCTCCTTCTGTGAAAAATGCTTCTATTATAATAATATTTCGTCTGTATATAGCTCACATCTCTGTACAGAGGCTCAACTCGAATTTTTTATTTATACAGCTTAGAAGTGGGCTTATCCATCTTTTACGACAACAGAGGGGAGAAATTTGTAGAAAAAAACGCTGATACATATTTCAATTGATTGTAACTCTAAAAATAATGTTTACTTTTCACAAAAAATAGTTCAGACTCTGTGGAAGAAGTCTTTAATTTATACATTCAGGAACATTGAACATAGCGACCCAAGAAGAAAGCATCGGATTGAAATGAAATTTAATACACATAATGACACAGATGAGAGATTCACTTGATCTAAAAAACAAGACAATTAAACGAATACAGGGTGTGCAATGACACAAATACTGGGCAACTTCAATAGCTCGTTGGACCACCTCTCCAACTGCAATACATGCCGCCAAACGTTCCGGCATTGAGTTGATTAGACACCTTATGTTGTCTGACGCAGATGGGTCCACAAATATTGAACTGCCAACTCTAAATCATGTACAGAGTGACACGAGGGCATCTGCCGTTTTAGCTGATCCCACACGTGCACTACAGGGGACAAATCGGGGGAGCGGGTTGGCTATGGAAGAGTCTGAAAATGACGTAGGAAGTCTGGAGCAACTCTTGCTGTATGCGGACCAGCATTATCTTGCTGGAAAATTGCCCCTGGGAGACCATTTAGGAAAGGTCCTACATGGGATCGAAGAATATCATCAACGTAACGTCGGCCCGTTAAGTGGACCGGCTATCATGGGCTATGGTCCCCCAGACCATTACACCAGCTGTGCGGGCAGTGTGATGTAGAACAGTGTGGAGGGAATTGTACCGCTCACCAGGGCGACTCCACACCCGTACACGGTTATCATCTGTCCCCAAAACAAACCGGGATTCATCACTAAACACAACCTTTTGCCAATCTGTGACATTCCACATTGATCTGGCTTGGCACCACTGTAGACGCAGTTGCCCATATTCCGGTGTTAAAGGGAGTGCACGGAAAGAGTGCTTGGATTTATGATTTAATTCTGCAAGGTGTCTGGAAATTGTTTGTGGAACAATTGCTACGCCTACGTCTGCTCGTATCGTTGAACGAGTCACTGTGGGGTCCACAAGTGCTTGCCGCACGATCCTTCGATCCTCTCTCCTCGTGGTCTTCCTGGTCGCTCGAGACCCGGTTTTCCGCACGTGGGTACCTTCTCGTGTCCACTGCTCCCAACAATTTCTAACGGCACACTCCGAACGATCCACCTGGCCAGCAACACGGCGCGTCGACCAGCCTGCAGTTTTCATCCCGATGATCAGGCCTCTCTCAAACTCGCTTAACTGTGAGAAATGTCTTCTAGCATGTTTACCTGGCATGTTTCACTTACCAAAGTCTTCCTACAATCGGCGGGTAATCGTCACATTTATGAATCTTCGAATTTGCGCTGGCTTATATAGCACCCTCTTCCTGATTGTAGCGCCACCTCAGCGTGTATGAGCATGCGTATTGGCACAAAACTTGGATCATTTGCATATTACATTACGCTGTACTTATTTGCAAAGTTTCACGATTGTACTTAACTTCCTTCTTGGGTCGCTATTTTCAATGTTCCTGAGTGTATAAGCAAAATATTATTATTTTAGAAGCATTTTTTTTATAAAAGAACATTTTGAAAAAAGGTTATTCTAAGTTAATTTTTTGCCATGATATTGTATTTAAATATATATATATATAATTTTTTTCTGTCAAAATGTCCGTAAAACAATTTTATATATGTATTCTAATCTAAGTGACACTAAATATCATGAAAATTATCCATTTATGCGCTTTTTTAAAATCACGGTTCCGAACGTAGTCGGATACCTTAAACAAACATTGTAGTGACTTCTGTTGCTGCAAATTAGATTACAAATAACTTCTATTAGGATTGTAAAGTGTTACTTTTAGCAGAATGCATGCTGAATTGAAGTCGTCTGCCAAACGACTTTAAGCGAGTCTTTAATGTTATTCATTTCTGAAAATAATGACTTGCAAGCATAGTCAGATAAAAATATGGTTAAAGTAGCATGAACCAGCTTCTTCAAACTGTTAAATGTGTGTGGAATTGAATTCCATGTTTCCAAAATTTCGTTACTCACATTTTTACTTATATTGCTTATTCATCTTTTTGTTTCAATCAATTCCAACTTTTTTCTTGTTTCAATAAGTTTTTGAATCCATATTGAACTAGACTGAAAACAATTAATTGCATTTCAAATTCTTCAATTTTCAGTTAGTCGAATTGGGATAAGTTCAGTTTACCAATGAAATCACTTTAGGGTACATAATAAACTTGAGTGTTTCCTATAATTCTTTGAAATGAGAAAATCTCGTTGAAAATTCCTTGATTGACGAATCAATTACGGAAATATTTTGAACTAAAATGCAAACCGTTTTGTTCGGTGGCGTGCCCAAAATATTGTGTCGCGTGCCATTGGTTCACCATCCCTGCTTTAGTATTCCACCCAATATTTCTTTTTCTTTAGGAATAAAGGTATGAAATTTTTATCTGAACGTAACCAATATTGAATTTCTGCTGCCGTTCTAAATAATCCTTTAATTTTCTTGAGAATTGAAACACAATTTAAACCACCAAGTTTTATTTAGAAAAATCATTTTTTCAATCTATTTGCTATCGTATAGAATGCAGTACATTTATGCTATTCAAATGGGTATGAATGAATCTATTTTTTCGAGCGTAAAATGTGTTCCATATTTCGTCTCCTATAGTGTAATGTTAGATGTTAAACTTTGTGTATCATTTAAACCAGAGGTAGCAACTGTAGTGGTCCACAAAGACTTTTTTTGCAGCTCACCAAGACAATAAGAAAATCCGCTGTTAAATGAAATTTCTTTCCCATGCGTGATCAAATATTCGTCTTAAGAGCCTGGAAGTGTTTCTGAGAGATAATTCGCAGAATTGGGAGGACGAGGTCACAAGAAGATTTCGGTATTTTAAGAAAATCGAGCTTAATTTGTTCTGTTATCCCATAACTGCTTATATTGATACAGCTACAGATTAACTTGAAGTCAGATCACAAAGTGAAAAAAATGCTTAATGCTATGACATTAATTGATTTTTATAAATCTTCATCAGTCAAAAAATTTCCATGTATAAAGAAATTTGCAGGGAAATTGTTCTCTATATTTTAGTCGACATATATTTTTGAGCAAACTTTTTCTGGTATAAGGATCAACAAGAGTAAATAAAGATGCAAGAAGTACAACAAGATGACATAAACTTGTAAGTTGTCCTGAGAAGTTAAATAAGTAATCTCACTCCAAAAAATAATTGTAAAAATGTGTGATATGGTACATTTGTTTCATCAAACTGATTCTAAAATTAAATGTGCCTGCTGCTTTAGATAATTTACTATTAACGTAGTGAATAAATTGAAAAAACTGTCCCTACTTTACTTAACATATTTATTACCAGCCATTATCCACCCGCTTCTTTGGTTATTTCATGATGTTATATGAATATATACTGTTTACATATGTATAAATTATTGATATCTTAATATTAAAAATTCAATTGTATTGAAAAATATTCTTATAATTCTTGATTTAAAAAGGATAGGATTTCCAAATAATAATTTCTAAAATTGAAGTAGAATTATCTTTTACTCTCTCGTAATCCCCTTCCAAATAGATTTCCACAAAACCCATTCATAGTGGATCTCTAATCAATAACATAAACATGCTTGCCAAACTTCAAATCTAATTCTAAGAGATCAAAAACAGAGTTTTTTTTATCAATAATCTCTAGTAACATCCTTCGAGAGTCAATTTCTGTAAGACCTGTTCAACAAATCCGTTCAATTCAACAACTGAGAGATACATCCCAAATTTCATTAATGTAGGTCTAGTAGTTCGAAAAAGGCGGTTTCTTTTATCAATACGCCGTAAAAGGTTCCCTGTCAGAAATAGAAGACAGTATCCATAAAATCCTTTCTTAGCAAATTTCCATTTAACTAAAGTAATATGCTTACTAAATTTCAAAACGGTAAGTAATAGATCTATAAAGAAAATAGTTTTATAAAAAGTCCCAGCAACACGTTCCTCCCCCTCCCCCCAACTAATAGAGTCAATATCCGTAAAATCCGTTCTTAGCGGATCTATATTCAACAAAAAAAAGGCCAAGTCTGTGCGTCTAAAATTTCAAAACGATAATATTTATCTCTAACGCCTCTTAAGTCCTAGTAACGACCTTTCAGGTTGATTCTTAAAACACTTTTTGTAGTGGATCTACTCCGGGAAAGGAACAGGCCAACCAAACTTCTAGCAAGTAGGTCTAATAGTTCAAAAACGGAAATATTTATTTATAACACGCCATAAGCCTTGGTGACTCCCCTAGTGTAGGGAATCTCAACTTTATAAATGGAACAGGCCTACCAAATTTAAGAACAGTCAGTAGGGTAAAAACTTTTTGAGAATCGATTTTGAGTTTTTGATATTTCTAAAATCTCCAAATCATTACCTTTCCGATGATGTAATATACAAGCCATTATATGAATTAGAAGTACTTTAAAATGACTTTTAAAAAATAGTCAGCTGCTCCGGTCATGCCTACTTTCACAGATTAAGTGTAAATATTGACTTTTTAAATCTGAGAACTTGCAAAGCCTCCACAAAATTTCATTTAATCATACACTATTAACTGTAGATTAAATGAAACTTAGCTGCAATTTTAACTGTTAGTTTGTTTACGTCCTTTTGGAGCCAAGTTTGTAAAAATGATGAAAATATTTCATTTTAATTTTAAATTTAGAACTTGGAAAAAAATATTTTGTAGTGTAAATAGAAACAAATAGTGAAATTTCTCCTTTCGAAATTTTTATACTTCTAAATACTTAATAACTTGTTTGTGATAATTTTGTCGAAAATGTGCTATTTGAAAAAATGATGATAAAAAATTTATTTCAATAGCTTAAAAATGAGATTAAGGCAGAAATGATAATGCCTTTATTGCAACCAATATAGATACTTAACAGGCAATAGTTGTTAAAATACTGCATATGTAAAACACCTGCTTTTCATCTAAACAATAGTAAAAGACATTTCAAACCATTCATTAAATCAATAGAAATTTAAGGGGAACCAAGATTCTTAACCTTCGTTACCTTGCATAACAAAATTTTAGGATACAATTTTTTTTTTGATAAGGTAAGATTTTTTTATAAAAATTTCTGTTCTCTGAAATTTATATTTTTAAAAATGTGTAAATGTACTGTATGCATATACTCTATGTTTTTTAAATGCAATTGTGTATACTGAAATGACATTTTTGAAATATTCTTAAAACATCAAAGGAGACCGTCAGGAGGCTTTATCAATCTGTGCCACATCGTGAGGCAGCTTGCATCCAGGCTAGCGGTGGGTCAACACCTTATTGGGCTCTTTACTTGGTAATTATGTAACTCTGAAATAAATCCTTTAATTTTTGTCAAATTTTAATCATTTTGTATTCTATACATAATCTTTCCACCCACCAATTTTTGTCTCTATCGGACAAATCGTTCTTGGTGCGTTATTTGTTATAGAGTGTATTACAGACTCACACATATAATACGACCCATGAGAGTATTATTACACATTCAAAGCAGCATGGTAAAATTGAAAAGTATTATAATATATTCGTATAACATATATATGCAGTCAGACCTCTATATTAGGAAGTCGCTAAATCCAGAACAAAAGTTCGTTATATAGAGATTCATCTTTCGATATATATATATAAACCACATAAAGTAAATTTTAAATTCATACTCATTATATACTAAAAAGAAGGTAATAATTGACACCTATTTATATATTAATATCTATTTGTTTTATAAATCTTACCCATAAAAAACAAAACAAAAGGAAACGGCAAGGAAAATAAGAAAAAAGAATGTCTAAGAATACAATGTATTTTCGACATGAGAAAATAATTTTCTATAAAAATTAATGAATTTTAAAGACATTTTCTACGATTTAAAGCATAGAAGTAATTTTAAATAAACATTTTTTTATAACTTGAACTCCACCGAGGGTTAAAATGAATATCGTAGATGTTTCTATTGAACTGCACAATGGGGGTTAAAGGTTGTACTTCTTGGACGAAACTTACAGAATTCTATTGCTCTCGGCGAGGTAGGCACCTAATAAAACCAGTTAAAGATTTATGACCATCATAAAATGTGTTAATAGAGAATAACTTGAAATTTCCGAAAATACTTTAAAAACAAGGAGGGGAAAAATTGAGTTGCAAGAAAAAAAGTTCGTTATAAAGAAAATTTTTATGAAGAAAATCGTGAGATGTTCTTGGTTCCAGGAAAAAGTTCGCTAAATAGAAAAATTCGCAATATAGAGGAGATGTAGGTTCGATTGTATATACAAATTTACATAAAAGCAGTTAAGATTATACGTTAATTTTAATTGTATGAATGAATGAATTTTATGAAAAAGGGAACACACTTAGCACAATTACTTTTTATCTAAAAAAAAATATAATTTTCATTAGTATCATTCGTATAATTTCAGTACAGTTTGGCATTGATGTATTTGTAGAAATTAACAATTAAAAAAGCTTTTTTTAATTTTGCGCATTCGTATGAAAATACATTTTCATATTTTAATCGTGCGTTATTCTAAAATTATGTTTTCACGGTAAAATATTACTAAAAATTATTTTTTTCAAATTATCAGAATAGATTCGAACAAATTATCGAATATTAGTTCGGACATTCATTCTTATTTCTCAATTAATTTCGTGGAAAATAATTTGCGAAGTGGAAGAAATGAAGTGAAATCCTTAAATTGACTAACATTACCCAAGATATAGAATGTAAGGGGAAAAAAAATTGGATTTATATACCAAAAATAAAAGTAATGTCCTTGAAGCTGTACTCAATAAGTAAAATATGGGACTTGAGTAATCAATATAGAAAGGAAAAAATTTAGAAAGAAAGAAATAAAATGTAAAAATCGATACAGAAAAAAAATGTTTCCTTATGAGAAACATTTTTATTCCACAGTACTTGTAATTCTGCGGTTACACCGAACGTCGCATTACTTTTCCTGAGTACTAAAAATCGATTACTGTAAATGTAGTAAATTTGGCACAGAATTCCGTATCATGTTCGCTACTGTGAGCTGTAGCTTCCCAATTTCCCAATTTTCCATATTGCCTTATTTAATGATATCAATATACAGGCATCTTTCCTATAACACGATTAGTTCGTATCGTTCTATATCGTATTATATGAGACTCTTTTTTGTTTATTTATATTTTTAATTGCTATTTTATTTATTTATTAAGTCAATTATATGCATGTACATAATATAAATCAGGGCATTATGTATCGTGTTGTATCGAAACCGTGTTATTCGGAACTTTAAAAAAACCCATTGCAATGTGTACCGAGTTACATCGAAATCAAGTATTAAAGCGTAAAATTTTATGGTTGCTGAAGCTTCATTCCAATAAAACATACGAATGAAGAAGTAAGTTAATTTCAAGTTTTTAATCAAAAACAAAAACATGAAATACCAAATTTAAAAATGCAACAAAAATATATTCAAATAATAATCATAATAATAAAATAAATAGCAATGGTTTATAAGGATCACAAAATTAATTTTCATTTTCACCTATCAGAAATTACAGCTAATTAATTTTTTTTCGCAAAGTTGATTGAAACTCTTCTTTACTAGCTATTTATCTATCATTGAAAAATTATCTGATGTAGTTGCAGTAACCGGACTGTTTCGAACTTGAAATTCTTATAGAATTTCTCTTTAAGGAGCTAAAGAACTTTGCAACTTGTTTTTAAACTGTCTGCTACGTAAAACTGAAGAATCTTTTTCAACAATTTTTTTTAATTTAATTTAATTAAAAATTAATGCAAGTTTTTTGCGCCGTTAATATCTAAACCGAGTTAAAATAATCCCAAATTTTGTACCGTGTAATATCGATACCGTGTTTCACAAACACCGTGTTATACAAGGAACGCTTTAACATCGTTGTGAAGTTTAAGAACAATAAAATAAGAAACTTATTTAAAAACAAGTAATATAAAAAAATATTTTTTAAGTCATTTCCTACTTAGGTCAACAAAGAAAAATTTTATATTTTAGTTACTCTTTACCAAATAATTTCAACTAATATAAATATGTATATACATATGACAGAATCAAATATTAAGTGGCAGTTTATTTTTATTAATTATCATTAAAGTATCGTATTGTCATCCAAAACAATCGTGTATATAAAATTTCAGTTTAACTGAATGCTTTAAGACATGAAAAAAAACTTTTAAGTTTTGACCCGAGTCGCTAAAAATGAAGCCAACGTGACTGTATCTGTAATTGTTTAAATAAATAGTTTTAGTCAATTAATTGTAATTAATTGTAATTAAATTACCATATTGTCATCCAAAATAATCCTGTATATAAAATTTCAGCTCAATTAAGCGCTTTAAAATGTATTTTATTAATGATTGAAAATTTGAACAAGATATAGGGAGGTTGGGTACTAATAGAAGGAAATGAAAAAGATTTCTACTGTTTTTTCATTACGAGAGAAAAGTAACTAAAATCAGTAAATTTTCGATATTATTTCTCGCATGTGATATTATTGTTCCTTTCTTTGTATCATCTATGCGCTTTGCTTTAACACAAAAAATTGTATCCATCGATGAATGTGTTTATTTAAGCTAATCTCACTCGTTTTATTTTTGCACCTGAATAAATATATCCATTTTTTTCCTTTCAAACGCGCACTGTATTTTCCTGTGTTTATGTAATTTTATTTTATTTTATTCCATCTGTCTTTTTGTTCAAAATATACAATGATGATCCAAGATATTCATTTTTCATAACTCGATTTAATCGTGATCTCAAGAAAATTTTGAAAATAAATTAAAAGTAAAAAAAAAACAACTTTTTTTAAAAAAAAACAAGCTTTTATTTGAATGCGCTAAAATGAATAAAATAAACTTTTCATTAAATTTTTTTTTTACTATCAGCTTACAATGTCATTACATAATTTATATGATATAAAAGCTTGTCGCGAAAGTACCCGTATTCACTTATGTTAGTTTGAAAACTTTAAAAATTAAAATCAATCAGATGAAATTATTTAATTTATTTGTTTATCTCCTCAGGTAAATCTCGTGAGAAGCTTCTATATCTTTTAAACGAAAAGTTTATTTTATTCTTTTTAGCGCATTTAAATAAAAGTTCACTTTTAAAAACCTTTTTTTTTATTTTTAATTTATTTTTTACTGTTTACTTATCTCTGGATGGGTTTTTCAGTTCGTTCATCTCATTCAACGCAGCATTGTTGCAATGTCGTTTGCTGGTTAATTTCGTCACAAACCCTTGACTACTTTTTTGTAAAATCACGTGTTTTATTTTCAAGTTTTTTTTTGTTGTTTTTGTTTTTTGAGGGTTTAGTTTTTAAGTTAATGCTTTCAAACCTCTCACATAGATTGCAAACAACGGTAATTTTTAAACAAAAAATGTAACTAAAATACTGCATAGATAAACTCTCGCAAAAAAAAGTATTAGACGAAAAATACAAACAATTTTTTAAAATCCATAATTTTTAAGCAATTTTTTCAACCTTCGTACAGATTACAGATAATATTTTACTACACACAAAAAAAAATTTCGTGTGATTATAAATGACGAAGTTATTAAATATTTAATTAAAGTTTTAAGAGTACTTTTTGAAAAATCGTTAAAAACTAATTATTTTTCGACATTTTATTTTTTAAATGATTGATTCTAAAAGAGAGCATGAACTTTTTTAGTGTAAAATAACGATTCATTAACAAGAAAAGAAATTCCTACGGAACAATTTAGAAATCATTTTCATAAAAACGTATCGATTTTGACTCATTTAAAAAAACCCCGTAAAAAATACAAATGTTATTATTTTGTAATAAAAACTATTTCGTATCGTGGCGGAATTAATTATCTTTTTGATTATGTAATTATTTTTTTGTCTGAGCTTCATAAAAAAAAAAATTAGATCGCTGTTTTAAAAACGTCAAAACTCAAAAAAAAAATCCCTCATTGTTCTTTAATTAGAATCACGGAGCGCAACGGAATAAGCAATCAACACAGGTAAAATAATTTTGCTTTTTAAAGTTTTTAATTAATATCTTTTTAACTAATTGCAATATCGGAATATAAAAAGTCAAAACACATATTGTCGTCTAAACTAAACGTGTATACAAAGTTTCAGCTCAATCGGTTGAAGAGATCAGCTTCGAAATTGAGTTGCAAGATTCCACCCGAACAAGTTACATTTCAAGTTAAATAAAAGACTGCAAAAAAAAAAAGTTTTTCCCTTTGATTTTTATTTCGGAGCGTATTCGTATTATTTACGAAACTTTCCCCGGATAGTTCGCTTCTAGATATCTTATTAAAAACACATGTTATAAGCTAAATCCGTTCCCAAAAATTAATCATGTGTATAGAAGATAACGTTTACAGATATTCTCAAACATTTTATTTTTTGCATATTTGCATTAATTTTTTTTGTGTGTGTTTTTCAACTTTTATTTTTATCTCATGGCTCACTTGAATTGATTGATAGTCAAATCTCCTCCAGACACTTAAACCATGATGATAAAAAGAGAGCGACATTTTTAAATTGATTCAATTCCTACTATTAGCTCCCTCCCTCCCTATATCCTAACTATTATTATAATCGTGAAAGTTTGTGAGGATGTTTGTTGCTATTTCACACAAAAACAACTGAATGGATTTTAATGAAACTTTACAATAACGTAGCTTATACATCAAAATAGCACATAGGCTATAATTTATAAAGATATAGTGTGAAGTGTCCAAAATATAACTATAATTGCCAAGTAAATAGGAAAAAATTCTGCCATCTGCAAAAAAGCCCGTGACAGCACATATCTATCTTTTTTTGTGTGAAGCAAAGTTTCACCTTTTGTTTTGTCTACGCCATGCCTCTGTGAGCGCTCGCTTTTAATTTATTCCGTAAATAAAATAATGAATATGTTTGTTTTGTATAATATACTTTTTTTTCGTCCGATACGTGTTTAAATAATTTACTAAACATAGTGGAATGAAAAACTATGAAATTAAAATAACATATCAAAATGTTTTTATCAGATAGTTATTTTTTTCTATTTGAATGTTTCTTTCAGTACATGTAAATATATATATCTAAGGCTTTCCCCCATACTGTTTTTTAAACGGATTATTTCTCTCTATTATTTCATGACTAAATTAATTATTTGTTAATTAAAAAGTACATCGTCTTTTATTTTGAATCAAAATACAAATTAGAGATATTTTTAAGCTAACTATATGTAACGATTGATTGATTCATGAAAATCTGAAATTTACTGTATTATTTTAGTTTCTTAGAAGCTAACTATTACTAAAAAAAATGATGAAAGTTTTTTTTTTTGTTTTACTCTTAGAGTATCAGAATCGTTTTCTTTTTATAGCTTCACATTAATAATTTTTAACTAGCCCAATATCGTTTTTTATAAGTCATACATCGAAATTTGAAGCTGTATCTTATCTGTGAAGGGGAGGGGAACAGGGAACAATAATTTTACACTAAAAAAAACCCGTGTTATTCCGGGCTAGAGAGAGGGAAAAGAAACTTGTCTTAATTCGAAAATAAGTGGAACAAATTTCGAAAAAGAGAAATTTTATGAAATAATTTTCGAAATCCCTCGAATTGTGTGTGTGTGCATACAAACACACACACATAATTGCTGGCGTCATGAGAGAAAGAGAAAACCCGTGCAACGCCGGGCTGATGGTATTTATAAGTAACATTCACTTTAAAATACATAGAATAACCAATTTTACGAATATTCTGACAATACTTAGCAGGAATATTCTTTGAAATCCACTCTTCCAAGGTATACAGCAGCAAGGGTTCTATGATGAGTATTTTAGCGGGGAAGGCGAATAGTTTTATAGCAGAAATTGCGTTTTCAACTGACGTTTTTTTTTTCAGTGGATTGCAAAGATTATCCTTTTTGTCCCGAAAAAATAGTTAATGTCTAAATTTATGAGTCTTGTTTTTTTGTATGTGATTGATTGATTGATTGATTGAATATTAACGTCGCACTGTTCAGCTACACGAGGGCTTTTGACGACGGACCACGTAATTTTGAACCATGGTCAAGTGACGTGGACGACACCTGAGCTGGCACCCCCTCTCCTAACTACCACACCACACCAACGGGAGGACGTTTCAGCTCTCGACAGATTTAAACTAGCATCGCTGCCCTACAAGGCGGGTCTTTAGTGGTACAGGATTCGAACCCGTGACAAAGCAAGCCACGGTCCGATACCTATACCACTCGGCTACCGCGGCCACCTTTTTTGTATGTGAATGAGGACCTTAGAAAACGATTTAACTCTTTATTTTAAGTGAACAGTGTATATAATTAATTTTACAGTGGAATATCTTTAATTAATTAGATCAAACGGATTAAATTTCTCAAAGTTGAGTATTTTGTTTATGTATATCCCTTGATTTTCAATGCAGTGATCCAAAAAAAAAATATTGCATGAAAAAACTGCAGTTAATCATAATGCGTTAGATAAAGGGTTAGCGTGCATCGCTCCCCTACACGACGGATCTTTAATGATACTGAGCTCGAACTCGTGACAAGGCCAGCCAGGATCCGATACCTTGACCACTCGGCTACAATCGTTAATAAAATGCACTTTAGAGCGCTCAATTGAATTGAAATTTTATATACATGATTTTTTTGGATGACAATACAGAAATTTAAAGATAATTAATAAAAATTAATTGATTAAAACTAATTATTCAAAGAATTACAAATACAGCCACGTTGGCATCAATTTCGTGACTTAGCGACCATTTTGGTGCCTTGGGTCAAAACTTGAAAAGGGTTTTTTTCTCACGTTTTAAAGCATTCAGTTGCACTGAAATTTTATGTACACGATTGTTTTGGATGACAATACAATATTAATATTAATATTTATATTTATATTAATTTTAACTATTTAATAAAAGATAGCTAAAATAAAATTTTCTTTGTTGATCTAAGTAGGAATTGGCTCAAAATTTTTTTTATATATATTACTTGTTTTTAACTATGTATAAATATATTATAAGTCTTTCCTCTCTTTCTCGAGCCTCTTTCATATTAAAAAAAATTTTTTTTCCATTTTTCAAATATGTATTAACTGGAATTTATTTCTAGGGCTACTTGGTGAGTGCTTAAAGAATCGATAGCATCTGTGAATGCGCAGTGAGGGCCAGAAATGTTTTTAAAACGGACGTAAGGAAAAATAACTTTAAAACAGAAAACGCAGCTCTAACAAATGCCTCGCACAGTTGAATGGATTGAGTTATAATCTTAAAACCAAGGTCATAGAATGTAAGAAAGTGCCTTTTTGTTAAATGAAAATGTTAAAAGTAGCATTCAATTATTAATTCTGTGGCCACCTTTCCATTAATGTGTCAGCAATCGTCGCCAGACATAGTAATTGCATAGAAATGTAATCTGAATTGATAATTTTTGCGATCATTTCGAGCTATGCGAAAAACTTTTCGTTGCGTAGTGGAATTTTAAATCGGTCAGGACGCGATGTTGATCCGTTGATCAGCAATAAAAAGTCGGATGTCAACTTAGATCTCGTTCTTCTTATTATTTTTTTTAAACTGACAGGATCCGTACCCAATAACTACTAGTGCTGTGTGTTAGGGCATTGAAATCAAAATAATTAATTAGACAAGAAGTTACATTGAAGAATAATGTTTGAGAAAAAATTAACAAAAGCTCATGTTCAGTAATCAATTATTTCATCGATATTTGTAACAATGCAATATGAAACAATTAAACTCATCCATAATAAATTAAAAGTAAAAAAAAAACTTTTTTTAAAAACAAGCTTTTATTTAAATGCTCTGAAAAGAATAAAATAAACTTTGCTTTTAAAACTTTTTTTGCTATCAACTTATAACGTCATTCCACAATTTATGATATAAAAGCTTGTCGCGAGATTTAAGTACTCATATTTAATTAGTTTGAAAATATTAAAATTTAAAATCAATCAGATCAAGTTATTTTATTTGCTTGTTTATCTACACAGATAAATCTCGCGACAAGCTTTTATATCATAAATTGTGTGATGAGGTTATAAGTTGATAGCAAAAATTTTTAAAAGAAAATATTATTTTATTCTTTTTAGAGCATTTAAATAAAAGCTTATTTTTTAAAAAGTTTTTTTACTTTTAATTTATTTTTTACTTTTTAGTTATCGCTGGATAGGTTTCTCAGTCTGTTCATCTCATTCAACGCATCACGTTAAATCAGCCGAAGCTCAAACGTCCTCCCATTAGTATGGTTTGGAAGTTAGAGGGGGGGACCAACTCAGGTGTCATTCTCGTCAATTGTCCATTGTTCAAAATTACGAGGGGATTCGCCAAAAGCCCTCTAGTAGCTAAATAGGGTGAGTTTAATATTCACTCATTCACTCACCCATCTTTCAGCCTAGTCACGAACTCATGGACGGAGTTGCATAGGCGTGGGTTCAAGCCGTAGTGCCCTTGAAGACCTGCCGTGCCGAGGAGATGATGCACGTTAAATATGTCGAGGTTTGAAGTCCTCCCGTTGGCATGGCTTGGTAGTTCGGAGAGAAACTCAGGCATCTTAGCCTTTAATTGGTTTTAGTTAAAATTACGAGCCGCCATTCCGGTATAGGGGTTAGTGACACTGACTACTGTGCCGTCATGCCTGCGTTCGATTCCCGGAGAAGGCATGAATGTTTGTAAAATTATATAGTACCTTCTCGGTGGGTGGTACTCTGAATAGACGGCGAGTTGCAAGTCTCTCATGAGGTTGATGGACGGGGAAGAGAGGTGGGAGGTCCCTGACCACCCCAGGGTGTTCTCCCTCAATATTTGGGGGAATCGTGCCAAATCGCATTGTCACCTGTATGGTGCTCAAAGCCACGGCTAACGTCAAACGTACATGAAGCCGTACTGTGCCACGATGAATTTCGCGGCCTTGATCTGATGTTACTGTCGATCAGGTGGCATAAGTAACAAGAACAAAAGCGTTAGGAGATCCGTCGCCAATAGCCTTCGCGTGCGAGGTAAATGAAAATCAAAGCAAACCCAACTGTTAGCCATTTTGAATGGCTTCAGGCTTCGCCCTCGTCACTGGAACGAGGTTTAAAATTACGAGATCCGTTGCAAACGGCCCTTGTGCTGCTTTAAATTGCGACGTTAATAAAAGCTCAAAAGATCAGCAAGTTTGAATTCAAAAGTGTTACGTTAATCCTTCGAAATTCCTACCTCCATATAGATTAGTTTATTGACTGAAAAAATATTCCAACATAAGTTTTGTGTATGAATGAAATAAAAGGCATAGAAAAAAGCGAAAAAAAAATAGTAAAAATTTCTTTAAAATTCAATTTCTCTGAACAGAATTTTAAAATTATTTTACTTTATTTAAGGCTGTTTTCGCTATATACACAAGAGCGTGAACTTAACGCGGAGCACATTTTCCGACAGAAAAAATGCCTCAATTTTTATAAAAAAAAATTGTGACATTGTAACTCATGCATTTGTTTATAATATAGTGTTTTTAAAATTTTAAAATATATTTCATAAATAATTAGTTTTTTTCCTTTTAACATGTAAAGGGATGGCTCCTTTAGCATTACGGTATAGGAGAAAAAATGCGAAACACATTTAATAAAAAAAAAAAAATGTGTCAACTCGAATAAAAATGAGTAGTACGATAAAATAAAGGATTCGCTACGAGATAGTGAAGCCAGAATATAATATTAATATTTGAGTACTTTTATATCTGAAAAAATATCCGAATTTGGGTCCTATTCTTTAACATTAGCCGACAACAACCTTAAGGTATCCGACTACGTTCGGAACCGTGATTTTAAAAAAGCGCATAAATGGATAATTTTCATGATATTTAGTGTCACTCAGATTAGAATACATGTATAAAATTGTTTTAAGGACATTTTGACAAAAAAATTTATTTAAGAAGACTTGGTACCCTTTGAGCAAATTTCTTTATTTACGTATTTAAACATTATATTTTAGCATTTTATACAATGTTTCTATTCAAGAAAATGATATCAGATGAAAATTTTCATATACACACAATTTTAAAAATTTAAATTTTTTGAAGAAAATAGGGAAAATTTTAAAATCCTACTCCTTTTGTAAAAATTAATTTTTTTAACTGAAATTTTTTTATAATATTCTTTTGGATGTTATATAAACAACTTTAGGGATCCATTTTGGAATAACTTCATTCGTTTTCGAGCAAAAAAACAAAATGTTGATATACAGGCTAAAAATCAACGAAAAAGTCAACATGTCTTACATTTTATTGTGTTTTTTTTAAAAAAAAGTATTCAGTTTATAGCAAAACGGATCCCTAATTTTATTACATGCTTTATTTTTAACATGCAGGAAAAAAATGGAAGTGATTGGTAAATAATTGTCGAAGGAGTAGCATTTTGAACGCACTAAGGTTTCAAAAAACACAAACTGAGAAAAACCAGTTTAAAGTTTATAATTCTGAAAAAATAATTATTATAAGCTTAATTAAACTTAAAATAGAACTTTGAGATATTAGTTATACGTTTTTCTTTAAAATAATTGCATTTTCATAATTTTTCAACCCACACATTTTTATAAATGGTCAACTTTTAGAGAGTACTAATTGCACAAGAAAATTCAAGAAAAACGTTAAAAAAATTTTTTTTCTAACATGACAGAAATTTTTTAGCTGTTTTTCTTCTTATAATATTAAAGTATTACATTTGTATGAAAAATATAACAGGAATAAGAACTGAAATTATAAAATTATTAATATAAAAATTTTACATGCACACATTTCACAAAGAAAAAAAAAAATGATTGTATGCATTACCTCGGAAATATTCTGCTTTATATATTGCACATTCTTTTTTTAATGTTATTATTTCTCTTTATAAGTTAGATTTTTTTTTCATCAAAACGCCTTTTTTTTTAGCTTTTTTTTCTAAAAAGGGGGCGTGGCAGAATTGCCTAATTTGTTTTCAAATGAAGTTTTATTCAACTTCTAACTTTCCGACATGCCCAAGTGATATATCAATCAAAAGATAATAATGTAAAGAATAAGATTAAATGAAAATAAAAAAAACGATAGGTTTGTGGTTTTGGGGGTACCAAGTTCTCTTAAACATAATATGTTGGGGAAAAATTAACTTGGAATAATATTTTTTCCAAATGTTCTCCTTTTGTGACAAATGGTTCTATTATAAAAATATTTTGCCTATATATATCTGAGACCTCTCTACAGAGGCTCAACTAGAATTTTAGAAAAATTAACATTATTTTCAGAGTTACCACCAATTGAAATAATTATTGGAGTTTTTTTTTCTTAAAATTGATCCCCACTGTTGTCGAAAAATATGAATAAATCCACTTCTAAGTTATATATTTAAAAATTTCTAGTTGAGTCTCTGTAGAGAAGTCTGAGATATATACAGGCAAAATATTATTATTATAGAAGCATTTTTCACAAAAGAAGAATATTTGGAAAAAAAGATTATTCTAAGTTAATTTTTTTTGCCAAAATATTGTATTTAAGTGAGTGTTTTTTGTCACGATGTCTTCAAAACAATTTTATGCATATATTCTAATCTACGTGACACTAAATATCATGAAAATTATCCATTTATGCACTTTTGCAAAATCATGGTTCCGAAAACGTAGTCTGATACCTTAAACAATTAGTTTATAATTTTTCATATCTTTAGAAAACGTTTAGAAATATTTTCGAATATTGGGAAAAAGTGTAATTCCGCAAAAATCATCATTACATTTTTCTTTCTCTTCAACCCACTTTGTTTCATTCAAATAAATATTTTAGCCTAAATTTCATTGGAAAAATAGAAATTCCAAATATATTGACCTTACGTTCACAAATTCAAAATAACTTCTAGACAGGAGCATGAAAATCAAAGCAATCAATTCAATTTTTAAGAATGAGATAAACTGAATGGTGAAATAATTGAAAAGAACAGAAGCAAAAATATTACCCACTAGATCCAATTCTTGAAATTAAAAGACAACTTTGTGTTAAATAAAGTCAATCTGAAACTCAAAGGAATTTTCGCTCAGAAAGGAATTTAATGCTAAATATTGCAAAACATTTCTTAAACTCAGTTCATTTAAAACCAAATAACGATATAAAATTTTCTTCGCATGCAAACTATAAGGTTTTGTGAATAAATGTATTGACTTTGAAATCGCGGTATCCCGAACATAAGAACGAACTTGTGTTCTCAAACTACCTTCGCGGTTAATTAGAGAAACTTTTTATCCGTTTATCTATGAAAGGGGGTGGGGTGTACTCTACATTGAGATTAAGGCTGTTTTCAGTTAAAGTACAAGACCTCTAACTAAACGCGAAGCACATTTTCAGACAGAAAAATGACAAAACTTCCATGGAAATTTGCAGTATTATATAACTCGTACTTCTGTCAAAAATATAGTGTCTTAAAAATTTCAAAAGATTCCGTGAATACTTAATTTTTTGTTTTAATACGTGAAGGCAAAAAAAATCTCATTTAACATTACGTTATAGGATAAGAAATGCGAAACACATTTTATACCAGAAAAAATGAATCAACTCGTTTAAAAATGGGAAGTATGATATAAAATAGGATAGTGAAGCCAAAATATCATTTTAATTTTTCATTTCTTTTATATCTGAAAAAATGTTCCAAATTCGGGTCCTATTGTTCAACATTAAACGAAAACAGCCTTAACAGTATTTCTCTTTGACTTAAAGTAATTAAATGTTATATAAGCATTTGTGGGAAACATAGTAAAAAAAGAGAGAGAGAGAGCTATTCGTTTTCTTTTTCTTTTTATTCAATTGTGTGGAGACCTGATACATTGATCCCTCAGAATCCTAATAAAACAATGTGAACAAACTTTAGGGCAAGATTCAAACACCCAGTGGATGGGTGCAAACGAGTGTGAAATACGTGATCTATTTATCAATCGCCAAATCAATGAGAATCAATTTAATGTTCCAGGAGCAATGTGAATGACATTTTCCGGGTACCTGACTAGAAGTAACAGAAAAAAAGTAAGTAGCAGCGGAAGGGAGTAAAGACGGATAAATTGGAAAGTGAGAAAATTGCTGAATAAACTGTGGGGCTCTAAATCCTATCAGGGTTTTATCTCCTGTCCGACAGGCGGAAAACACTTTTGAGATTACTAATTTCTTGTAATCGCTCTTGTTTCAATAACCCTTAATTGGCTGTCATTAGCAGCAGAATCATTCTCTAGGAACCACTATTTAACACAGGTCATGTGTTAAAAGAATGTGATTGCTATGAAAAACCGTCCATGTTCTTCGCCCCGTCCATGTGCTTTGCCTTGTTAGTGATATTTATTGTCTTTGTGTAACCTAACCTAAATTATTAAATTGTTACTCCACTGTCTTCAACCTTTAACGCTGGAGGGCTACATCAATAAATTCACAGTGATCGGCGGGGCACACGACTGTCAAAAAATAATGCAATCAGAAATTTTAAATGAGAAAGGGAGGTTTGTTTTATACAAGACTACAACTGATTTTAAGGTTAGGGATGGTGTTAAAGATTTGTGCCTGCATATACGAGAACATCGGTTTCAAAAACGTTAAATGGAAGTCGAATTATAAAATATTTTGCGTGCTAAAGATAAAAGTTCACCTTTTCTTCTGAAAAACTCTGAGATTTCATGCAAAGTCAGATCTTATATTTTAACTTACTTAAAATTTAATGAAATTTTTGAAAAATGCGTCATTTTAAGAAAAAAATTTCTCAAATTGTTAACAAGTATATCAATAAAATGTTTTAAATATCAAAAGTAACAAAAAATGGCTTTTTTTACTTTAAAAAGCAGACCAGGCGATTTTTCCCGAAATTGCCTCAGATTCAAATGAAAGGCCACTAAAATACCTTCAACAAACCATTCGTGGCCCGCGGCTACGAGATAGAGACCCCCTACACTAGAGGGAGACTATTGTGAGCCCAACCACCAAATCTACGATATTTAAATTAATCTTATTCGTCCAACGCTCTGCAATTGGCGCCCGTCCGCGATAATATCGTATCATACACTTGTTTTTACTTGGTTGTTCAATGTCTTTTTATTTCAGCTAATACATACAAATGCTTTGTAAATACAGTAGACCAGTGCTTCTCAAACTTTCAATACTGGCGCCCCCCTTTTCAATCACAATTTTTATCGCGCCCCCCCTTATACATAATAATTTACTAAATGCAATAATAATGCACTTTTACGATAAAGCAATAATATTTATTATAAACCGTACAAATTCATGACATAAAAATTAAATTTTGTATATGTTACTTTTAAGCAAAAAAAAGTTAAGTAATAGGATAATTACTAAGTTATTTTTCCTTTCTCTGATTTTTAAATTGGAACATATTACAAAATGCGGTGGTTGCTTAGAATACAAAATATAGATATCAGCTAAATATAGAAAATGAACTCAGAGGGTCAATTTCTAATCATAAGCATTCCTTTGAAAAATTTGCTCTGTAAGACAAGCCCATGGAAGTAGCTAATAATTATTAAACTTGTTCTTAATTTAGTATTAATTAATTAGTCATAAAATACTCTGTGCACCACTCATACATTAAAAGCAGTGTTTCTCAAACTTTCAATACTGGCGACCCAATTTTCAATCATAATTTTTGTCTCTCCCCCCTGTACAACAATAATGTATTTACTGCAATAAAAATGCACTTTGAGAGAGAGACGCTAAAGTTACAATACGATCTTAATTATAAACCGTACAAATTAATACGATAAGTATATTAAATTTTGTGTATATGTAACTTTTAAGTAATATATATATATATATATATATATATATATATATATATATATATATATATTAAGAAAATTACTTAAAATATATATATATTACTTAGAATTGTGTTATTTTTCTTTCTCTAATTTTTAAATTGGAACAGGTCGCAAAATGATGTATTTAAAGATTAATTTCCTTCAGCATTCATTTCTCAAAGTACAAATGTCATTAGAAAAATAGACTAGTCAATGTCGCTCTCTATCATATCCATCACATCTGGCATTATAGGGTACGTTTGCGTGAGTCTGGGCAACCTATCGGACGTCTGCGCAAAACATGTAAAAATGCTTTTCCTCGTACAATTCCAGTCAGTTTTGGTCGACTCGATACTGCTATAGCTACCGAATCTAGCTTGAATGTACATTTTTTTTAATTTCCACGTTAATTGTAATTCACGGTAATTAAGTATTTACGGCAGTAGATTAAAACAATATCATACATACATTTTTAAGTTGTAAGCAAACATTCGACCATAATAAAGAATCAACAAGTACACAGACGAACGAGCATTGTTCCGAAAATTAAATCAAGGCGATCTTCTCAAAAATACTAAAATTTTGGATTTACCACCTTTGAAGAAAATGATGGAAAAAAAGCCCCAGCTCGATATGTGTTAAAACTTACAAATCTGTAGAACAACGTGTGAAAGTTGTTTTTAAAACATGTAAAATCATTTAGCTATGTTGGCAAAGAATTTTAAAAAGTATTTTCTGGATGAAGACAGCTTGGTAGCAAGTTACGAGTGGATTAGGGATCTATTTCAAGATACTCCAGAAGGTCTCTCAACTTCCGAAGAAGAAATCTTCATAGATTTCACATCCAGTGAAAAATTAAAAGGCAATTTTGTAATAAATCGCTCTTTGAATTTGGGGTAGAGGTGGATGAGGAATTATCTGTACTGAAAACAAAAGCACTTCGTATACTATTACCATTTTCAACATCCTACCTTTTTCAAACCGGATTTTCTGCAGTGGATGCCTTGAAGACAAAATATAGATCTCAGCTAAATATAGAAAAATAACTCTTTAAGTGTCAATTTCTGATATTAAACCTTCCTTTGAAAAACTTTTCTCTACAAGACAAGCCCGTGGAAGTCCCTAATAATTATTAAACTTGTTCTTAATTTAGTAATAAGATTGATTGACTGAATATTAACGTCGCACTGTTCAGCTGCACGAGGGCTTTTGACGACGGACCACGTAATTTTGAACTATGGTCAAGTGACGTGGATGACACCTGAGCTGGCACCCCTCTCTCCTAACTACCACACCACACCAACGGGAAAACGTTTCAACTCTTAACAGATTTAACGTGCATCGCTGCCCTACACGGCGGGTCTTTAGTGGTACTGGGCTCGAACTCGTGACAAGGCAAGCCACGATCCGATACCTATACCACTCGGCTACCACGGCCAAACTCAGTAATAAGAAATTATTTATAAAATACCTTCTTCAGTACTGATACATCAAACGTATACTGGCTGAAACACCGACTCTTCGCACGAGTTCATTTTTTATAAAAAAATAAAACATTATTCTTGATATAATAGCTGAACTGTAAGGAGAGTAAAACTGTGTGCACGACATTGTATACAAAAATGTAAAATGATTTTTTTTTTTAGATAAATGCTATAATTGTAAATAACTGTTTAAAAGAACTGTAATTTTAAACCTCACACAATTAGCATTTAGAATTAATGTTAAATTATGAAAAAAAATATAAAATTCCGATGAAGAATAATTGTGTTACTTTTTATTTTTTAAAGCGAGAAGACTTCAAAATGTTTTAACCCGGGAGCAGGCGCGAACTCGATACTAACATTAATGGTAGTGCGGGGGGACTCAGTCACCCCAATCATTTGTTTAGAATTATTTTTACTGTACACGATACAAATCGGAATTCTAGTGAATATTTTAATTTATAGAAAGTATACTTACCTTCTTTCAAGGACTATTAAATTCTTTGATGTTTTGAGAAAAAATCCAATAAAACTGAACTAAAATGATTCAAAAGTACAAGACCATAATAAAGGACGCAAATCAGGCACTTTTCAATTATCCTACAGAAATGTTAAACCAATCAATTCTTTTCCAAATATCGCAAAACTCAATTATTTACAGATTCCCTAAGCGAAAAGCAAACGCATAAAAGATGGGAGGGAACTAATATTGAATAACCATACCATAAGATTGAAGGTCAATCAAATGATTAGCAAATGTACTGTGCAGCCTGGCTGAAAAGTGAATCATGACTCCTTTTCTTTTTCTACAACTAATGTACAGTATTTCAATAATAATTACAGTGGTGAATTGTTTATCTTCTTAGAATTTTTCTCAGGGTCTGGGTTTCGTTTTTTCTTTTAACGAGTAATATGTTATGTTAAAACATAATAAAAAAATCTCTCATTGAGGAAATACAGCAAATAAAACAAAATGTTTTTTTTTTTCTTTAATTTGGTTTTGGGATCAAAGATAGCTATTTGATGACGGAAAAAAGCCAGATAATAAACATAAATTATGTCAGTGTTGTGTGTATTTTTTTATTATGGAAGAAAGCATTTTGTTTTACTTCTCTTTCCGGTTATTTTTTAAAAAATCTTTAAATTTTCGATACGCTCGCGCCCCCTTGTAGGGTCATCGCGCCCCCCAGGGGGGCGCGCCCCACACTTTGAGAAACACTGCAGTAGACTATGTTTTTGTGCGGTCTTTTTTTATGCGATTTTATTTCTGTGCGATCTTTTGTTATGCGGTGTAGGAATTTCAATGGCTTTGGTGCCACTCTAATGTTTTACATCTATTTACCAGTGACGTAACGGAGAATGTTGGGAACGCCTTCCCCCATGAAAGTCAGGTTTCGCCTTTAATATTTTATAAATTGCGTAAATACGTATTTAGCTTTAGTCAAGCCATGGGCCCCTAGAGTCCTGCCCCTCTCCCGCAACAGGACTCAATGACACTGTAATGTGTGTTTTCTGTTTATTTACCAGTAGTGTAACGGAGAATGTTAGGACCCCCCGCCTGAAAATCAGGTTTTACCTTTAATATTTTATAAATTGGGTAAATATGTATTTAGCTAAGTCAGGCTTTGGGCTCCTAGAGTCCTCCCCCCGTGATGCGGGAGTGTACATTACGCCACTGAAATGTAGACACTTCAAGACGCTCTGTTCATTTGTTATTCCAGCAGCCTGCGCTTGATTGAAGACGAAACTTTCAATGGCAGTGATATTATGAATAACTTGATTGATTATGAAGACGAACAAGAAGAACCGGATTCTTTGAGAGTGGATAAAATATATGCAGGTAAACAGCTTTCCAACAAATTGGAAAAGCATTTTCTTAAAATAGATACCAATTAAGAAACGAGAATAAAATTCCAAAAAGGACTTCAATCATGTATATCTGGTTATCGTGACATTTACAAGCAACTGACCACCCAACCTTCATCCCCAAAACTTATTTCTTACTTTATGTTGCGAAAAAATAAATCAATTGAACTTGTACCTTCAAGTGACGAAAGCGATTTTGAACTTATTCTTTACAGGACTTCGATTGATTGATTGGTTGAATATTAACGTCGCACTGTTTAGCTACACGAGGGCTTTTGGCGACGGACCACGTAATTTTGAACCATGGTCAAGTGACGTGGACGACACCTGAGCTGGCACCCCCTCTCCTAACTACCACACCACACCAACGGGAGGACATTTCAGCTCTCGACAGATTTAACGTGCATCGCTGCCCTACACGGCGGGTCTTTAGTGGTACTGGGCTCGAACTCGTGACAAGGCAAGCCACGGTCTGATACCTATACCACTCAGCTACCGCGGCCACTACAGGACTTCGAATTACGATAAGTAGCGATGAATTGTATATGTGCATTTTAAAGACTTATCCGAATATACAATGAGAAATTATATATTTTTAAAATGTTTCCATGTGTAATATTTAATTATTGATTTTGTTATGGAAGTACTCTTACATAGATTTCGTAAGTAATTGGCATATTTTATAAATGCGACTTTTTTTTGTAGTATTTCCACGAATTAGTTTGCTTTATGTAAGAATTTATGAAATTTTTGAATATTTTTTCTGTGTGTTTATTTTTATGCGGTCCCTATCTAATGCACAAAAACTATTTCAATTTTAGATAGCATCCAGTGAACATGTGCATTCTAGTCTACATCCTCACCAAAAATATTTAACAATTCAGTTATGAGTTTTGCCTTATTTAGTTTTTGGATTGCTGAACGAAAAATTGCATGTTTTTCGTATAAAAAGTGTAATGGTTTTTTTTAAAATATTTTTTTTCTTTTTATGCAATACCATAGAATAATCGATTTTATAAAAGCATTCAAATTGGTGTTTAACGAAGCTGTTTCAATTTACATTTCAATTACATATTGAAATCTGTATGAAAAATACCTATTATATATATATATATATATATATATATATATATATATATATATATATATATATATATATATATATAATACATATTTGTTATATAATACATATTTCTTTTATATATATATAAGTAATAATTATGTTTTCGAACGTAAGCACACATTCACATTTCTAATTCAAAGCATTGCGTGACGTCTTGATCTAGCGTTGCTTCATTATACTTCGTTTTGTCTGACGCCGAACAGATAATTAAAGTACTTTTTTTTCTTCTGAAGTTGGATGATTTATATTACCTATACTTCGTATATTTTCCCCTTTTTATATTCTAAATTCGAAAATTGAAAGAGTATTTTGTGAAATATTACTCTCGCAATCATTACAAAAATAATTCGATTCATTTTCTTAATTGTGCTTTCTAATAAAAAGTACTTTGCTAGTAATTATTTTTCTATTTTATACTTTAGAAACGTCTTGGATCTTTTTCTATTAGAAAACTTTATAATTAAGTTGTTGTTGTTTTGGTAAATATTTCATTGAAGAAAAGTTTTTATTCATGGAAAATACTTCATTTCACCACAAAGATAAATTCTTTACTGTTACATATACACACAATACATTACATATACAATAAGAAGGAATTATTTTTTAAAAACTGTAAATGTGTGGATTCCTTGAATTCTTAAGTATTATATATATATCTAAAAAATAAACCTTAAAATGTATTAAGTTAAGGACTCATGATTGAGAGTGAAAGTGTACTACAGCTCCGTCTTGTGAAAGTGTACTACAGCTTTTTGTACTACTATGTGACTGTTTTTAATCGACGTAACGTTGTGATTTGTTACTTCTAATTACGTGTTGTTGCTCATCATATCCACATGTCTTAAGAAGAAATAAAAATGTCCTGCAACCAACTATATATTCTTCCTTCAACAACTGGAATTAGATCACTACAACATGTGCAGATAAATACGAAAAATCACTCACCCTCACTCGACGCCATTACATATATATATTGCCCGAAAGCCTGGATTGCGCCAAATACTTTGTTTTCCCTACATCACGTCCTCCCAGAGTTGTGCAGGACGTACCGGCCACTACAAAGCGGAACGTGGGGTTCATGCTCGATGGTGCACCAGCACATTCTTCGATTGCTGTGCTTAACTACCTCCATGCTACATACCCCTCAGGTGAGTGCGGGTTTCACGCTCCCGAGGTACCCTAATGATCTTTTTAATTTTTTTTATATTTAAACAAATGTTTGGCGCAGCATAGCCAAAATTGGCTCTTGCGCCATTAAACCCTACACTCACTCCATGCTACATACATCGGGAGGAGGATTGGACGCAGTGGACCTGTTACTTGGCCTCCACGCTCACCTGACCTCAATCTCTTGCATTTCTTCTTTTGGGGCCACCTGAAAACTCTTGTATATGAGACGACGGTGGTTGCACTGAAGCTGCATGGAACGTATACTCGTCGCTTCAGCTGACGTCGGCAGCACACCGAAATTGTTTGAATGTATCCGAAAATCCTTCATCCGTCGGCGTTAGCTGAACTATGGCCTACGCGGTCGCAACTTCAAGCAATTCCTGTGACAATCACTTGTCTCTACGTTTCTGACGTCGAGCCGTGATGCATTGTTTGTGTTGTAAACATGCTTTACGTCTAATTAATGTAATTCTTACCTCTTCGGACTGCGTCCACTGCATGTCTTTCTAACAAGCAAACTAAGTGCTGCCCATACATTCTTCCACTATACAATATGTAATTTTTTTTCTTTTTATTAATTCATGCCACTACAATTTATGTACTTAATTTTAATATCTCTGATAAGGAGATAAATTCCTTTTTTTTTTTTTTTTTGCGATAGGAACTTCATAATCAACACGCCATTTGTCACTTATAGTCCCTTTTTATTCCACTCGACATCACACCTTTCGTAATTGTTTTTGAGAATTTCTCCGACTAAACGGGGTTTTCGCCCACATGTTCTATGGTGAATTTTCGCCTGCTATCAATCCCTCTGAATTTGTCTGTCAAATTCCGCAACACCCTGTATATACCCTGGTAAGCGATATGCGCCGGATGTTATGGTAGTTTCATGTTTTGAAACATATTTGATTTTTGAATTTAACAAAAGTATTTCGGGGACAAATAGAAGTGAAGCAAGATCAAAAAAGAAAAAATCAATATAACAAAAGAGCACAACAAATATTTTATAATCCTGGCGATAAAGTTTGGCTTCCTTTCCATCCAATCAATCATGCTAAAAACAAAAAGATTTCACAATTCAGGCCAAATCGTGGCGGCCCATATTTGGTTCTGACACAAAAATCGCCCACTTTTACTATATCATTGCAAGCTTGATAAAACCATTTTAACCGATAGCGACTTATCTTAAATCGACACTAACATCTTTCAGAAATACGAACGTTTCTTCAGCTGCCCCGCTTAGAATGAGAGGACGATAACGAAAAAATATTGGGCCACAAGAGAAAACATTGTGTTTCCACTGCTGCTTCAAAACCCTTTCTCAAAACCTTTACTCAAAGAACTAAACAGCCTCTTCCAAGTAGATTCAATTCTTCAAGAGCTCCCAAGGTTGAGTTCCTTCTCCTTTGTCGGGACAGCGGTAGAGCCAGAGGTAATCATTCTTTTTTTTTTAATAACTCTTAACTGATTGTCCCTAGCAGAATGAGCAATCACTTTAGTCAGTGTTTCTCAAACTTGCAATATTTGCGACCCAATTTTCTATCAAAATTTTCATCGCGCCCCCTTCATACAATATCAATGTATTGAATTCAATAATAATGTACTTTGACCCTGAAGTTACAATACGACTTGAATAATAAACCGTACAAATTAACAAAATATTGAACTTTGTATATAATTTTGTTTATGGCAAGACCATAGGGCACTAGTAATTATTAAACATGTTCTCAACTTTTGGTATTGATGAATTAATGATCGAATGCATTATGCAGTAGTGATAAATTTATAAGTACATTATTATGTCAGTGCAAATGTGTATTTTACTTTTTATTATATCATAAAATCTTTTGTTTAACTTCCTTTCAATAAATTAATATTTTTTTAAAATCTTTTATTTTCGACTTTTCGATATACTCACGCCCCCTTGGGGGAGGGCACCTCACAGTTTGAGAAACTTTGACTTTAGTACAGGATGAGTGAAGAAAGAATGTGGTCTCTATGAAAAACCGTCCATGTTCTGTGCCTTTTTATTTTTGTTAATGTTATTTATTATCTTTATGTAATTTAATTTAAATTAATAAATAATTGATACACTAAAGAGATTTATTTAACTCGTCCCAGATTCAACTATATTTGGTTTCATATTTAACGTTCAACGCTCGACACACTTTAATAAGAGGGATAGCAACAAATGAATTAAAAATTAAATAAAAATGCTAGACAAAACCGGAAAAACACACGAAAAGTGAAGAAAACACGAACTTAAAGTAGGTGGAACTTTGTTCAGCCAATCGGGACGCAGTCCAAAGACTAATTAGGAAAAATCAAAGAGGAAAATTGGAAAAAGTTGCTCAGATGAGAAGGTTCAAACGGATTAGCCACCCGAGAGTCCCCAAAAAGAAAAGATGAATTGTAAAACCTCAAAAATTTTATTTGTTAAAAAATAAATTACGTATATGTTTGTTTAATTAAGACGATATCTTTAGGTCTGTGAAAATGAACGATGGAAGTAATTTTCAATATCATTTATGTAAAGGATTTCAGACAAAAATTATATAATTTTATTAAAGATTTCAATAGAGAGATACTTTTTTATAGTATACATTAAAAGCATAAACACCATCAGAAAGGTCACTGTGCAATCTGACTGACTTTCTGGTGGTGCTTATGCTTTTTTTTAATTCTAATTTGTTGTTACTCCTCGTGTGTTTACGCGTCGAGGGTTTTTTCTCCTGAGAATGATGTGTTCAGCAATTGCTGCTGTTAGGGAAAAAATTTAGAAATAAATATGATAGGCGGCGCAGAGATCTTCATTTCTCATGAAACGTCTAGCTTTTAGTATCCGTCCCATAATGCAATTTTGACTGCATTTTATGATTTTGATATGGATATTAGCCACATGAGGCTAATCAGGGCTAAACTTAGGAGCTGACGTATTTTCCTGTCTCTAGGCGGAATTGATAAGTTTATTGTTTACAATGGCGCACATTAGCAATATCAGATTGTTAGTGTTCCTCGTGATTGTGAACCCTTTTCACTTAACAAAGAGAATAGCTGATTTTAGCTGGAAATCACTATTTTCTTAACTCTTATATCCCGCCAATGTGAAGACTTTGACCCCAGATAGATTCAATATGTGTCAACCTAACTACCCGACGAGTTTTTATTAAAACTAGGAATCACAAACACGCGACCCAACTGAAGCATCTTCAGTATGACCACTTCACTACTGCCATGTTTTCCCGCTAGGTGATAAAGGCATTTCGTTTTCCCAAAGCTCAACCCAAATATACCGTTAGAGCATATCGTGTCAAACTCTTTTTAGTTTGATAACAGCTTTTTTGTTACTTTTAGAATCATAACAATGAAATCATATAATGTTATCATGGAAGATGAATTGTTTCCCAAGTAATAACTTATGGCCATTTCGTTCATCTTATACACAGTGACGTTCGTACACCCCGATGACCTCGAATCGCGGAGGGGCCTCAAACCTGATGACACCAAGTACATATTTAACAAATTTATAAAAAATTAAATTCAAAAACTGACTTTGCATGGGGGCCCAAATATTCCGTTAGAGCTGTTTTTACTTGACCCCATCTTCTATCCCTTGCATATTAGATGTCAATTTATATATATTTATTTGTTAATTTACTTTTTTATTCAAGTATAATTTATTAATGTTGCGTCCAAAAATCTAGTATATCAGCTGTTAAAACCATTTTCTTAATTAATTTTTGTGGGATTTAGCAAAGAATTAATTTGGAATTTGTAAGAGGAAAAATCGCCTCGCAGATCTCAAATGATTTTGAAATTCAAAGGTGTTCTTATAAAAGATTTTGATCGAGCTCGTATTCCGTTTCATCACTTACGACTTATTTACAAATAACATCACTTTCCTCGTTTTGAAAGTTTTTAGAATAAAAGGCTGAAATAAATTTGAAATAAGTTCAAATTTATCACTTTCATTTGATAGTCTGAATTTTCCTTTTCTATTTTTACTTATGTGGAATTTTGCAAAAGTGCACCGATCAGCAAAATTAACGAATATCTTTAATGCAATACAACAGAGGTTTTCGAAAACTTTCGATAATTTTCCACGTGTGCCTCGCAAAAAAGAAAACAGCATTTCATACGAAATGTTACTTATGAAAACCTATTGTTAAAATTGTAATGACTGATATAAGTTTGGTGCTTGAATATTTTTTCATTGATTTTTCAAATATAGTTACTTTATTGTTTTCTGTTAAAGAATGTGGCCACGATAACAAAGGCGTCAGGATAGGGAAATCGTGGTCGGTGTTCTACATACCGAGTCAAGGGTTTGAGTCTTGGGGCCACTAAAAACACCCTGTTGCATAGAGAGGCTCCGAATTGTTAAAACTGTCAAAGCTCAAAGTCCTCAAGTGAGTGAATAAATATTAACGTCGTACGGTTGAGCTACTCGAGGGCCTTTGTTGACGGACCTCGTAATTTTGGACTATGGCCAAGTGACGAGGACAATAGCTGAGCTGTCACCCCCTCTACTAACTACCACACCAATGGGAGGACATTTGAGCCCTCGATAGATTTAACGTGCATCTCTCCCTACACGGCGGGTCTTCAGCGGTACTAGGCTTGAACTCATGACACCCCTGCTTAATGTGGCGGTCTCCACCAACGAACCCATTTCCTCTTAGAGAACTAGTAACGTCTCAACGGTCAAGTAGTTTCACGCGGAAAAGTATCCCATACGCTTATGTTTTTTGGGAAAATCTTTGACTTCCTTGGTTCAGCCAACAGTGAGGTGGTCGGCGCAGTTCCCACGTCAACCACTGGCTTCAAAGTCCACCGTATAAGAGGGACTTGGACCAATAGTGGAATAATTGTCCCGGCTACGTCCAAACAGAAGTGATTCTACATCACGTGTCGCTTGTGTGGGAGTGACGTATTCCGCCTTTAAAGAGACACCCAAAAGGGAAACCCAGAACTGCTCTCGATACGCTAAAGAGCTTCAAAGATACTAAAGAGACACTTCTACACACACACACACAAGCTTCAATACTCTACACGGTCTCTTTCACCGATCGTTTTCCAACACACTCCAATAGACTCTCTCTCCGATTGACTTCCACACTTACTGACACCTATCAAAGCTCACATCTACGGTCATTACAATGTCGTCTTAACGCCGCCTTTATTAGGAGTAATCCGGCTTTAACAGCGACCTCAACAGCACTGCACCATCCCAGCAGCAATACTAACCAGAGTCACAACATCCTCAAATTGGGGTGGTATGAAAATTTGGAATGCCAACTCATATGTCTTCTTCACTTGTTCAAGTAAAACTAGCAACCTTGAGCCGAATAGAAAAAATCAAACTGATTGAAGATTAATTATTAACTTGGTAATTACAAGCGACACCGAAGGCTATAGTACCCCAAACCTCATAATTTAGAGTGAGGACAAGTCATGTGTGTGAGCTAAAATTCTAAACTCCCCCACTACGTTTACATAAGGACTTTGCGATTTGATAGATTCCACTCTCAAAAGCTCCGCTACAAAGTAGGTATTTTGTGATATGCGGATGAATAATGAATAAAATACAAGCCAAAATCTTGAACTTTTATAACAAAGAAAATTTGACAATTATGAAAAAACGTGAAAATAAGGCATGGATAGAGATTTTATTATATGATTGTAAATGAAGCTTTTTTTTTGTTTAAAAAAAGAGCTTGAATCATCCATGTTTGTTTTCAAATATTTGAGTCATAGAGCAATCATTTTATAATTTCAAATACAAATGCTCAGTAAAATCTTAATTTCAACCTGCGCTCATTTGGACTCTCGGTTGGAGTTCTATTTATCGCTATACACATAACCTGTTTAAAAGAAAATTTAATGTATTCAATTACAATTTGTTTTGTGGCATTTATGTCTTTCTGATCAATTTAAAAGTACATAAAGAAAATTAGTGTTTTTCATATAACTGTAACCTGAGTACATGCTAATCAAGAAAAGAGCTATGCTTATGTGCCAATTAATTTGCCATCTATTCGAATTTGATAACACATCAATAAAACGAGAAATGCTAAAAATACCTGACATTTTCAGACGTTATCTAAGTGAATCTAAATTTAGGTCTTTGACCTATAACATGATAAATATCTTTGACAGTCCACCAACTACAAAATTTTGCTGACGTACCTAATGAAAAATTTCATTTTTGATCTGATAGTGCTCTTACAGATAATAAAAGTCTGTTGAAGGGTAGTTTTTTCTCTGCTGCTTTCGATTTCCTATAACAGCTGATCTGTAGGAAAAGGAACTGCTTTCTGTTAGACCACCGTAGACGAGCTACCATGGTAACCAGTTTCGTAAACAGTGATATCTAAATCTAATAAAGGGTTCAGATTCTAATTCTGATTAGGACTTCAAGTTTAAGAGGGTTGCTGCCGTTAAAAGAAATTGGGCCTTAAGACTCCACATGACTTGGAAATTAAGAGTTGGCAGTCTTTATAAAATCGTACTCTGAAGCAACAGGAGGGCTAATGGTAAAGTGACACAAGTGCGTAACTTTGAGCCATGGTCAAGTGTGACGAGGACGTCATGTAAGTTATTTCTCTAAATTCTCACACCATGCCAATGGGAGACCTTTGAACCATAACAGATTTAACATTCATCAACTAATCTACACGACGAGCGTTCAGTAGTACTAGTGCTTGAATTCTTGACACGCCAGCCACGAGTCCTTCACCAGGGTAACTAGGCTACTGCGGCCATAGCATGATATGGAATATGATGTGGTGACTTGTTCCCCAGTAATCCCAATAGGATAATTTGCCTGAATCTTCCCTAACCAATGGGGAACTCAATAAACAACTACTTCAATAACAACTTTGGCCTATTGTGGAGCCCCGGAATCGATGGTGGGCCTAACCCCAAAATAGAAATTTTTTCATGAATATTTAATTGTTTGTAGCGTCGTAAATTATCGTAATAATAACTATTTTAAAAATGAAATAAGGACTGATGTTTGAACTGTGAATATGCAACAAATACGCGACAAATGGAAATCAGGTGTTGACTTCGACATCTGGTAAAAGGTTCAAAATTATGATTTGTAGCAGTGTACGTATTGTTTACCAATTGCGTGTATACATTGTGGTTAGTATATACTAGATGATCCAAAAGTCAGGATGAACTTTAAAAATGAATAATTAGAAAACGAATTAAGATCCAATGATACAGTTTGCACCAAACGGATGGAAAATAAACTGGATTTTGTGGGGCAACGAAAAAAATGGCTCTGTTGGCGATTAAGAGATGGCGCAATAGTGTTTTATTGCACCAAAAGATTATATTATATACAAATGAAAAAATGTTGAGACACCCTAAAAGTCAGCTTAGTTACAGTTAATTAGTACTAGAGTAAATGCTCAATGTGCTGTCGGTCACTTAGAAGTACAACTATGAGACGAGTCACCACATCGTTCACAGCATTCACTAGCATTTCTTGCGTTATGGCATATACATTTTGGCGGATGGCATCTTTCAGTGCTGTTAGTGATGCCGGTTGGTCGCAGTACACTTTTGACTTCAAAAATATCCACAGCTTAAAGTCACCGGGTGTCAGATCGGGTGATCGTGGAGGCCATACGTGATTAAAGCAGCGACTGATAATGCGATTCTTCCCAAATGTTGAGCGTAGCAGGAGCTGCACTAGCAGAGCAATATGAGGCGGGGCTACATCTTGCATGAAGGTGACTGTTTGGAGTGTCTGTCGCGCTTGCAATTCAGGAATAATATTGTTCTGTAACAGTGCTACATATCGCTGACCAGTGACAGAAATTGCTTTAAAATCCGTTGGTGGGACTTTTGGATCACCTGGTATTTGTGTTGTGCTAAAACAGACGTTTGAAAACTTTTCTCACGACAAACAATCCATAAAACTCAAACCTCACGAATAAAAATAAAGGTTGATCGAAGAGAAGGCTTCTTGTACGAAGAAATATATTCGTATTTCACGTGTTTTATTCAGAGTAATACATTTTTCAATAAAAATATCTGAAGCTGGTGTTTCATAAATGAGGTGATGGATAGAACAGGGATTTTTTTTTACACGGTATAGTATTCGAATTGACTGATTAACATCTCACTCTGTTCTATAACTTGATGTGCTTGATTTAATATATTTAAGTAAAGTCGTGCTAAAAAGCAACGTAAGGGTTATTGGCAACGGACCCTGTAATTTGCATCTGGGTCAATAGACGAGGATAATACCTGAGCTGGCATCCCCCCCTTCTAAGCTACTACCCCACAGCAACGGGAGGGCTTTGATTTCAACAGATTTGACGTGTTTCAGCTCCTTCTACATGGTGAATCATCAATGCATTAGTACTTGAACTCACGATTCTCGCCTGCCCTAATTTTGGGATGATGTCAATTCTACTGCCTTGATCACCTAAGTTGGTGCTCTCTGATCTTTAAAATGGATGTACCAATCCTTCACCCTCATTTCCCCACTACCATCTAGACAAAAAAAGAACTCCAAACACTTCTAATTTCTAAAGGGAAGCGAATCATTTCACGACAGGAGAAATCTAGCTCCATCAACGATTCAAATATTTTTAAATAAATTTTACCAGAATTTTTTTTTCATTTTTATTGATTGATTGTATATTAGCGTCGCACTACGAAACTACTGGGAAACTTTGGTGAAAGACCTTATAATTTTATTCATCGGTCATATGACAAGGACAACACCTAAGCTGGTGGCTCATTCTCTAAACCTCCATACTTAGCCAACATAAGAATCTTAACCCCTCATCTCTCTCATCAGCGCCTCTACACTGTGGGTCTTCAACGGCACCAGTATTCAAACCACAGATTTATTTTGGTTCGATGGTGCACTATGCTCAAGTTAATTTGACGCTCTTATATATAATAATAATACGAATAGTGATAATGGATTTGAATTAAATTTAGGTATTGAATTTCTAGACATGAATTATACTCCTCACATTACATAAAACTGTAAAATTTTTATGCAAGATTTAAAAAAATAATAAAGTTTTTGACAAGGGTATAATTAAGTATAGTGAATTAATATTTTGTGTTATAATGATGAGAAAACAAACGCTGAATTTAATTTTTTTTAAGAAAAAATCTAACGTCAATAGATAACTGCTATACTTAACAGAATTTTTTTAGTACCTTTTTGTTAGATATTTTAAATTTTATTACATACAGGATTTATTATTCAAAAAAATAATTCTACCCTTTCAATATTGACATCTTGAGGTTGTTAAAGCAAGAAAAGAAGCAAAACATTTTAGTCCTAAAGTTGATTAAAAAAGCAGAATCGATTTCAAATTTTTGCCGCCTCTAAAATTTTGGTGCCCCTAAAAATTTGTCGCCCAAGGCCCGGATCTCATGGACCTAAGCCTAAATTCGTCGCTGATTCGAACCCATGACATGAAAGAAACATCTTCGGCCGGGACATCGCAACCATGACCACTCAACTGCCACGGTCATGACTTCTTTTTCACAACAACATGGGATTTCACATCCAATAAATTTGTAATGAAACACTTTTTCATGTTAAAATTTCTTAAAGAAAAAGTTTAAAAGATTATAAATATTACTGCAGATAGATTCTTTTAATTCTGAATTAAAAAAAAAATTTATTGGGCACCAGTTACACAACGTTTATATAGTGTATATAATGTAAATTTCTCTCTTCACTCCCCCCCGCCCTCTAAAGAATTATGTTTTCTAAGTTCTTAAATTTATTTCTCATTCTGACAGAGCCCACTCACGGAATAGTTAATGCAAACAATGTGATGGGAAAATTTTCTGGGAAAAAGCCAGCTGTATTGTAAACTAGTTTGGTGACCTACTTCTCATCACAAGCGTCGTTATTCTAAACTATGGTGACCAACAGTGTGAGGACGACACCTAAAATTCATAAACGAGGTTCTTCTCTCAATGAATTCTCATAGCCCACTATTTAAGGCTATCTTCAGCTAATGATAAAGAATAGGGGCTGAATTCGAAATATTTTTTCAGATATAAAAGTACTCAAACATTAATATTATATATATATTCTGGCTACACTATCCTGTAGAGAACCGCTTATTTTATCATACTACTCATTTTTATCCAACACATTTTTTTTTATAAAATGTGTTTTGCATTTTTTCCCTATACCGTAAGGCTAAATGAGCTATCCCTTCACATGCCAAAAGGAATAACTAATTATTTATGAAATATTTTGAAATTTTAAAAACACTATATTATAAACAAATGCATGAGTTACAATGTCACACATTTTTATAAAAATCGAAGCATTTTTTCTGTCTGAAAATATGCTCCGCTTCAAGTTCACGCTCTTGTAAATATGGCGACAACAGCCTTGAGAAAAGTCGAGACGATCATAACACAAAATTCGAAATTTTTTAAACCATAACCGAAATTTATACTTCTCTTTTCCATAATAAAGTACAGAACTTTTTTCAATATATGGTATTTATTTTTCTCATCATGAACAACAAGTATAGTTTTACTTTTAAACTAGTAAATAAAAAATGATGGATGATTAAATTTGGATTTGGACTTATAAATACAATTTGTTATGGCACGTTTTGCTTTTATATAACGTACAGAAACGTACTCCTTTCGACTTATATAGATTAAAATCCTTCGTTAGAAATAATGCATTTATAGCATATATAAGAGAGAGTTTATGGACTAAAAAAAAATTAAATATATTCTACATAACAGAGAAAGGTTAAATTCTTAAGTATGTGTGTGTGTATGCATGTGTGTGTGTCAATAGCAACCAGTTCTTTCCATTTTGTCAATACTAGATTACTGCATCCATTATAGATGAAATTATCACTAGTTAAATCCAGTACACAACTCCACTCGGCAGATCATTGCATATACACAAAATTGAAAAAGTGTGCTTTCACTCATAACAAATCATGCAGCAAAGATAAAATTTAATAGAAATATAATTTTGTTCTAATAATATTTCATGGATTCCTTTATTATTATTTAAATATGGATCCTGCAAGAATTCGTTAAATTTGAACTAAAACTACGTAAGATAACGGGAGTTTTGTAGCAAAGCACACAAAGGGTAGTCAGAAAAAATGTGCCTTCATCATTTGAATATTCTTGATTCCTGGAGTTTTTACCAACAGGGCGTTATAGGCTCACAGAGTTTTTGCATTCAGTTATCAAGTAAAATAGCTTAAGAAAGTTGTGAAGCAATAATTTTTACGTTTTTGGGAGATACGAAGCAATTTAAGAACATGGAAAATAAAAGGAAGGAAATTAGTATCAGTGAGCGTAAAATCATTGTGAAAATGTGAAAAGATGGAAAAAGTCTTCGGGATATAGCCAAATCCGTTGGACGGCAGTATTCATTCATCCAGGGTGTTATTAATAACTGTAAATCTACAGGAGTTTACACATCCAAATTTCGTTCGTTCTAAACTCACAATCAGAGAAAGACGAAGTATGATATCCTTGGTAAAAAAAATCCGCGGTTGACTGCAACTCAAATAGCAACAGACATTCACGAGGGGCTTTGCAAAAACATTTGTGCGGATAATGTAAGGAAAATCTTCAGAAAGACCGAAAACCGTAGTCGAGTGGCTCGCAGAAAGCCTTAGATCTCAATGACCAATCGGCTTAAGCTGATAGCTTTTGTAAAAGAAAATACACATATGCCTCCTGAGTGCTGGAGGACTGTGATATTCTCCGATGAGAGCAAATTTTGCATCTTATAGGCACAACAACAATTCTAAGCATACAGCTGAGATTGTGACGTTTTGGCTATTGTACAATGTCCCAAATTAACTGCAAATGCCTACGTAGTCACCTGATGTGAATCCTATAGAACACCTGGAGCGTATGATTCATCAACGCAATATATCTAGCAAGGATATGCTGAATAGTGTTCTTACGAATGAATGTGAGAAGATAAGCACTGAAGAAACCACTAGACATGTTAATTCATGCCGAAACGACTTCAAGTGATTCTTAAAAGATGGAGAAATCCAACCAGCTATTATAAGTAGCTCATTATTCTTTATAAATAATTTTTATAGTTACTATACTAAAACAGTTAACGAAGACTTTTTTTTCAACTTGATTTTTGTTAGTATCAATACAAACCTATCTTTATTTTAAAAGCTATGAAAGTAACCGAATTTACTTTTGTTATTTTCAATACTTGAAATGAACTAAATGAAATATGATGTTTTTTAAAAAATTCAAATTCCAGTTTTTAAATTGTTTTCGTTGTTTATGTAAGCAACAGTACGTGAAAACAGACTTTTTCTAGCAAGTGTATTTAAAATCTATTGACAAAATGAAAAACTATTATGATTTCTTAAGTTATCACCGACTTAGGACAATGAAGCAGGACTAAGCTTAATTTTATAAGGATCCTAACCTTTCTCTTCAGCAAACCATTTTTACGTAACAGTGCAAGAAAACATTGAAGAAAATAAACCAATATTGAAAAACTTGGACCTAAAAACGTGTCATCAAACATTAATCTAACCGAACTGAACTCATTGGCGCAACGGCTCAGGAGGACCACGGCCCACACTGCCTCTCTCAGTTTGTGTGACCGTAAGCGATGAGGTGCATGTGCAGAGATTTCAGTCAAAAGATCAGTTTGACGCAAAACCCCCAGTGCTCAGCTCCCAAGCAAGCTTGGTACTCATTAATCGACCCACTGAAGGGCTGAGTCGACCTTGCCAGCCCTGGATTTGAACCCCGGACCTGTGATGTGGAAGCACGATATACTACACTCTGTCACTGGGCTTCATTAATCTAAGAATTAAGCTAAAAAGAAAGAAAGAAAGACTATTACATCAACAGAATTAGTAGCAAAAAGATACATTTAAGAAGAACAAACGTATTTCAAGAACTACCAAAAATTTCGTATACATGAAGTAAAAAAATGGATGCAGTAAGCTAAAAAGTAACAATAACATTCGTTTTATTGTCTCTACATTTTTACAATCATTTAAGACATAAAGTTACTATAAAAAATGACACAAAGAACAAAGACAAATTTGGTAATAAATCTTTGGAAAAAATGTGAAAACAATTCATCGTACGGCATAGACCTTGAATCTTAGCTCTGTTCATCATATTTTATTCTTAGATTTTCAAATAAAAAAATATGGCATCAGAAAAGAAGGCACGGTTCGACATCTAATGGGGGCAGTGGTAGCCTAGTGATCAAAATATCAGATCGTGGATGAGTTAGAACCCAGCACCACTAAAAACTCATCATGTAGGGGAGCAATGCACGTTAAATCTGTCGAGAGCTCAAATGTTCTACCGTTGGTGTGGTGTGGTACTTAGCAGAGGGGGTGCCAGCTCAGGTGTCGTCCACCACTTAACCAAGGTTCTAAATTACAAGTTCCGTCGCTAAAAGCCCTCGTGTAGCTGAACAGTGCGAAGTTAATATTCACTAACTCACTCGACGTCTAATGATTTTTGGTCACCAAAAAGAAGCTTGTATTAATCACAAAAAACTTTAGAGCTGTAAAATTGGTTCTGGACAGAGCTTGACTGTCAATCAACGTTTCTTTTCAAATCGACACAAAGGTTGTAGGCGTAACCTCGTAATTTTGAGCCACGGTCAATGACCCTTACGATACATAAGCTAGCACACCAGTCTCCAAGCTTTGACACCATTTCAACATGAAAACTCTGAGCCTCGACAAACTTAACGTGAATCATTTCTGCACGATAGGTTATAAGTGGAACCACAAGACTTGAACCCAGCATAACAGCATAAACATCACCAGCCCTGAGTCCGCGACCATGAATCTTCGGTTATTACGACCCCATTTCTGACTCTGGGGCTGAAAAAAAAAAGGATATCTACGAATTCTGAAATCATTAGAAATATTTACTCAAAAATAGTATTTTCGTGACTTAAGATGTGAAGTAAAACTTTCCTTTTTTTTTGTTTTGTCTAGGCTGGTGCCCACGCGAACGCTTTTAATTTATTGCTTTGATCAGTGTAATCATTATTTTTTATTGCAGAATAAAACTAGATTTCGAAAGTAGAGGTTGTGTGGCAATGTATCTCTCTATTTGAATGGATACTATTGATTTTTTTCAGAGGTAATAGACAGGCCTATATCAAAAAGCTAGTCTGATTTTTTGCTAAAACTTATATAAAATAGCTAAATATTTTTTTTCCTTTTAAATAGAGCCAATGCTTCAAGCTCTACTTCAAAATCATTAGTTTCAGAGATATTTGAAGGAAACCATTTAATTGGGCCATGCATTAAATAGCTTTCGATTAAATAATTTACAATCCTTTCCTTGTTTTTTAAAATCGCTTGATAAATAGATTGATAATTAAAGTTTAAAAACTAGTAACTGATCCCTTAAATTTCACTACTCTGGATAATAACGTTGATCTTGTGAATACCTTTTGAACTATTAAAATAAGTTACATGAAACTTTGGATTTCTGCATTTTTTTCATAACCCTATATTTTATTCTTTATTTCCTTCATTTTCTCCATTTAAGGCCTACTACTATACTTTTTCATTCGTATTTTTTAAATTCGAAGAAAGTATCTATCGTTTTGTAGGGCACCTTCCCGTGGTGTTCACCGTCCTGTTCTTCATTATCTACGCAACCCGTTTCTGTAGGAAAGGACGAAGAATCACGCAAATCGTTCATATTAATATTTGTTTATTAAGATCTTAACTTAATCACAATACACAACAGTAATAATAATCAAAGTAAGCAGATTTGGTATGAGAAGACACAACTGGTATTACCAAATAATCGCGTAATTGACCACTATATCTAACTTTACAGATTAATTCTAATCTCACTAATACACGCACTTTCCTTATAGCTTAATCAAAGTCGCTTACCACTATATCCTAGGTAAACAGCTACTTTCTTTATCCTAGCTGAAGTGGCCTTTATCTTGCTCTAATCCTTGTGGCTTCGTATCCACCTTTAGATTGGATATACAGGTACGGGTAGGTTAATTCTTGGACTTAGTAGTCTTCTAACACTTCCACACTTAGACATAGACCTCCCATAGCCACCCCGCGAACGCTAAACTTATATTATATTTATGATTCCTAATTTGTATAATCACGTTCTTCTTCTGGAGTTGGTTGGAAAGAATTGCCATTCTGGCCCCAAAGAACCCAAGAGGACTGTTAAATAAAAACGCATTGAAAGCCCCGTCACAGTTTGCTTGAAGAGAAAATTTGAAAAGTAGGACGTAAAAAATTTCATACTGTAATATATTTGAAAATCTCATTTAATATATATATGTGGGAGACAACAAGGGGTCCAAGACGTTTGTCTTTCTTCTATTTTATTTTAAAACTTAAACAAAAATTAATTAAAAAGGTAGCTATTTTAACAGATAAGTTTGACGATGATATGCAGAAGGTAACGCCTGCTCGCGCACCTCTCTCGTTCTCTCTGCTGTTCTCTTAAAAGTTCACAGTCTCATCGTTTCAGTTTTTGTTTCACTTAGCTGCGCCTGCGCGCGAAGACTGTGTTTTGATTTTGGCTGCATGCCACAACGGCCAGCCTGACTGTACGCTGTCCGCAGCGGTACGTCTTCCTTTTTTTCCTATCCATGAATACCAGAGGAGAATCTGAAACATACAAAAAAGACGGAACAGACAAGGACTATACGACAAATACACAAAGATTTAACATATCATAATTCTGCTGAACTAGACAGTTTCTCCATCATGTGAAGGCATCTCTTCGACATCCGGAAGGTTCCACAGGAAAACATTGTGTTTCACAGGCATAAGAACGTCTTTTTTAATGAGTTGATCTTTGGTTGAACGCATCGATATTTTCCTCTCTAGAGTTCTGGACGTCTGTTCAAAACGATTTCTCTTTTTCCTTCGTTTCCACTGCCAAGGCTGGAAGATTTTCCGGAGCAACACAAAGCGTCGATATTTACTCTTCATAGGTGAAGGGTTATCAGAACAAGATAAACATCTGGTTCTCTGACACACAGGAATATCATTTTTCAATTTAATACACATTTTTAACTTAGTACTCTTAATGTTATTGCATTTATAATCCTTAATAAGAGAACTCGAATCATTTCTAGTATTAAAGTTTTTAACATGTGGCAAATCATAACGAGAGTTTTCTATCACATTTGAAACAGAAACAACATTAGGATAAGCATAAGCATGAGCACCTAAATCTGCACTCAAAGAGGATTCATTTTCACTCAATAAAACATCGCTCTTTGCGTGGCCTAGTTTCGTTATTTCAGAATATACACTGGGATGTATAACAATTTCTTCGGTCAAGGTCGGTGATATTGCCGTTCGAACACTTAGACCGGGAGAGTGTTGATTAAGAGAAAGATTTATCGGTTTAACTTCTACCATATGCTGTTCGCCAAAACATGAACTTAATGTTATTATTTCCTCGGAAGGTGTTTGCACTCTAATTAGTGAGGAATTTAAAACTGGGATCTGGCAACCTGAATCGATCAAGACTGATACGGGCTGATTTTCCACAAAAATGCTTACGTATTGAAGACTTGCAAATTCATCGCTATTTTGTTTTTCGCTCTCGACTTTCAAAGTATTCACGTTTATTTTATTATGGAAGTGATTATTAGATTCTTTAGGTTTAAAACGCTTCTCACAGTCTCTTGCGTAATGAGATGAATCACCGCATATAAAGCAATTCTTATTTTCTCTTTCAAGATATTGGGGATAGTTCTCTTTAATCTTTGGTTGAAAGTTTTGTGATCTATTTTTAAAGGGGTCTTGGGTATATCCATAAGTAATAGGAATTTCCTTACGTGATCCGCTTCTAGATGAAATATAAATATCGCACTCTTTAGCTAAATCAATAGGCCTAAACCAATCTTCTGCTTCTCGAATGCCAATATGAGTTGCAGTTTCCTTATTTAAAGTTTCAAATAATTTATCAGAAATTATAAGATCACATAGAGATTCAAAGGAATTAACTTTTCTTAACGAACAATAATATTGGAAGTTTGCCGTCAATCTTGCAGTAAATTGGATGTATGTCTCGCCTGATGATTTTACAGCATTTTTAAATGAGTTTAAACACTCTCGAGGGGTTAATTGGAATTCTCTGAGTACTATAGATTTTAGTTTTTCATAGTCATTTAATTCCTCTTCTTTAATATACAGTAAGATGTTATGAGCTCTTTCGCCCAGAAGATTTATTAAAATTTCAGATTTATATTCGTCATTTATTTTCTTGGTTAAAAATGCGCGTTCTAATGATTGGAAGAACAGATTAAAATTTTCAGATCTGGTGGGAACAGGAAGAGATAAAGTTCTGATACTTTTGATCATATTTTCTATGTTAGTTTCGAACTGTTTCTCTTCGACTTTAGCTGCAGGATTTAAACTTAATGCTTTATTTTTAGCCGTTTGAAGTTCGACTTCTTTTTCTAATTTTGCTAACTGAAGTTTCGCGAGCTCAATTTTCTGTTTTTCTAAAGTTACCTCTCTTTCGTTTCGCGATACTCTCTCATCTATACAGTTTTGAATTAAAGTTTTAACGAAATCTGGATCACTTTCAAATGTACTACTGTTCTCAATTTTAGTCTGTAGTTTAGCTATGGTGTCCGTACTCTCCACAGTACCGTCTAGATCCTCAACAACTCTTATGAGATCCTCTTTAAGAGCGTTTTTATACATTTTAGAAAAATATGGAAAGATCCTACCTTTTTTTTCTAGCTCCCTTGTTGCTCGCACGTACGATGTATCCAATAATTGAAGAAAACTTAGATTCCACTGATTTCACCTCTTCGCAGGTAATATAGTTGAAATTGTTCGAATTGACACCTCTTCGCAGGTGTTTGTGAGTGGTTCCAACCTCTACACAGGCGGAATTTTCGTCGATGGGTTCCAACCTCTACACAGGCGGAATATTTGTCGATGGTTCGTTGAAAAATACACCTCTACACAGGTTATTTTATTCAACAGTTCCAACCTCTACACAAGCGGAATATTCATGCTGAGTTCAAACCTCTACACAGGTTGAACGAAGTTTCCAAAAAATTGCGGAGCGTCTCCTTCACGAACGCTTTTGTTCATTGTCCAGACTTTGGTTCAAAATCGAAATTTTTTCGATCCCAGCCGAGCGCCCATAATTTGTGGGAGACAACAAGGGGTCCAAGACGTTTGTCTTTCTTCTATTTTATTTTAAAACTTAAACAAAAATTAATTAAAAAGGTAGCTATTTTAACAGATAAGTTTGACGATGATATGCAGAAGGTAACGCCTGCTCGCGCACCTCTCTCGTTCTCTCTGCTATTCTCTTAAAAGTTCACAGTCTCATCGTTTCAGTTTTTGTTTCACTTAGCTGCGCCTGCGCGCGAAGACTGTGTTCTGCTTTTGGCTGCATGCCACATATATATATATATTAAAGCTCCTTTTTTTTGAAATTCTTGTTGCGGCAATTTTTAAATAGAAATTGGAGAAATTTGAAATTGAGATAATTATATAGTGGGAGAAAAACCGGCAGAAAACACTGTGGCATTGTTATGACACTTGGGTTGTTGTCTTATAGAGGGATCAAGTTTATAGTGGGAAGCTGAAAACTTACAAATGGAGAAGCATGTGATCTTTAAAAGCATCGTTGTTGTGTTGACTTTTGTGAATCGATGTTACATGTGTCGCAGGTTTTTTTTCACTCACGTAAGCAACCCCAGACGAAATTTCCGCCGGACCAGATTTTAAAGCACTCTTCTCGCAAGATGAATGCATCACTTATGCACACACGTAAGCTGCCATCGAAAGTGTATTTATATTCATCTGTCCAGGCAAAATTTCTGTATGTATAGGGTCCAGTTATGATGTTCCTACATCAACGCTAATCTTTGTTGTCTGTGATATGTAGTTAGCACAGAAATACATGCGAAGGACACTGCCTTTTGTACCGGATAACGAGATGATTCTGGATGGTGCAGCTACTGTAACGCTTCCCATTCCCCTCAGCATTATAAATTGGCTTCTTTGTACAGATAAAATTACCTTCCTCCATTTGACCAAAGATCCCCAAAAGAATCGTAGTAACTCTTCCCTTTGCATTGTAAGAATCATAAATTGCTCAATAACTTCACAAAGTTATTCTGATAGCATGTGTGATAGTCATAAATTTGACATTTCTTCTCTGTGCATAGAAGTTGAATTTCAAAAGGAATTTTTCAGAAGATAAAAAGAAACGCCGCCCACAGAGAAATTAGTTTTTAGAGGCTCGACTGACTTATGTCGAGAAAAGCAAACGTATGCTTGTTGCCACCGTCTGTCCAAATCTATATAGTTTTATGGTAATTTATGTAATAATAGTTGTAGATTCTTAAATAAATATCTTAATCAAATTAACTCCTTTTAGTCACATGAAAATCAACAACAATACGTTATACTACTAACAAATTTTTGTGCATCAATATTAAATTTCCATGTGATATGTTAAACTGCGCTTTTCTATTCGCTGTTACAGCACGAACTATCAAGTGATGGTTCGGCTTATTCTCTCTGTTGAACAGTGACAACCTAATGGTTATGGTCATGAACTTGAGCCCTAGTGTCACTGAAGGTCCGCCGTGTAGAGGACAGTGGCTTGAAATTTCCATTCCTTGCTCCCTCCCATTAGTGAAGGCCCGACTATATCAGATGCTCTTCTATTTCTATGTCGATTGTACAATAATACCTCGACTTACGTTACTCCCAACTAACACGAACTCGGGGTTAAGCCAGTACTTCTCAAACTTTCAATACTTACGACCCAACAATTAACCATAATTTTCATCGCCCTCCCCCCTTCAGACGAATAACAATGTGCTGAATTCAATATAACTTTGACACTAAAGCTACAATAATACACAACAACTTTTTCTTAAGTGCTACCGGCGTCTATAGACGTCATTAATTACCCCCAGACGTATATATACGTCTTTCCGAAGTACAATATTTTCTGTGCACTGCTATCCATAAAATTAATCCAAAGATTTTGGAATGCAACAAAAGGACTTTGACAGTGCTTGCGGAGGATTTACTTATTTCTCAGAAGATTTCCTTCTTTATTCCTTTTCCTCCCCTTCCCCCAATACATCATATATGCTGGCCTACGTGATAAATGGTGGCATTGGGGAACGAATTGAATAACGTTTAATCGGCAGTTAAAGGATTAGTTATAAACAGTAAAAATTATCAAGACAAATGTTAATTTTTTTCATATAATTTTATACATGACAAGCCCATGGAGGCTATTATTGAAATTGTTCTTAACTTATCGTATTGTTAAATTAATTATAAAATACGTTGTGCAGTACTGATACATATATAAGTGTATTATATCAGTACAAAATTTAATTTTATTTTTTATTATGTATTTTGTTTGTTTACTTTCAGTAAATTAATAATTTTTTTTAAAAAAATAATCTTTTGTTTTCGATTTTTCAATATGCTCGCGCCCCCCTTATAGAGTTATCCCGCCCCCGTAGGGGAGTTCGCCCCACAGTTTGGGAAACACTGGGTTCCGCGATTTTCTAAGCACGTAGATTCGTCTTTTGTTAGAGGGAGGGGGGAAATGTGGTAAAATTGGTAATGTTTTTGACGAAGTTTTTGATCTTGCAGGCAAATAAATTTAGAAGTGGATAGCGTTTTCGTTCAAGAACTACTGGATTCCTACAATCGGGAGTTGGCAATTGATGAGTTCACAGAAATGCATGAGCAAGAGCAAAATATTCAAAAACTTGAGTCTTTGTACCCAGTTCATTCAGAAACTCGAATGATGGTTGGGAATCCACGATGAGGTGACTCCAACGATCACCTTTTCCCTCCAAACAAACAAGGAACAAAAAACAAGTGTACTATATATAAAAAAAAATTAAGTCAATTCCTACTTAGATCAACAAAAAAAGAAAAAAATTAGCTGTTTTTTTATTAAATAGTGACAATTAATATAAATACGTATATACATATGACAGAATCCAACATTAAGTGGTAGTTAATTTTTATTAATTATCATTAAAGTATCGTATTGTCATCCAAAACAATCGTGTATATAAAACTTCAGTTCAACTGAATGCTTTAAAACGTGAAAAAAAAAATCTTTTAAAGTGTTGATCCCAAGTCGCTAAAGCAACGTGGCTGTATTTGTAATTCTTTAAATAATTATTTTCAGTCAATTAATTTTAATTAATTACAATTAAATTATCGTATTTTTACCCATAACAATAGTGTATAGAAAATTTCAGCTCAAAGGAGCTCTTTAAAATGCGAGAAAAAAAACCTTTTCAAGTTTTGACACAAGTCGCCAAAAATGAGGCCAACGTGGTTGTATTTGTAATTCCTTAAATAATCAATTTCAATCAATTTATTTTTATTAATTATAATTGTATTACTGTATTGTCTTCCAAAATAATCATGTATATAAAATTTCAGCTCAATTGAGTGCTTTAAAATGTATTTTATTAATGATTGAAAATTCCACGGAGATAAATAAATAAATATATAGAGAGTGTGAGCGAATAGTCGGAATTGAATAAATAAATTAGAGCATACTAAGAGGACATTTTGCACGGCGGGGGGATCTTAGAGCCGGCGGACTATTTTGTTAGATTTTGTGAAACCTTCAACATCAAAATTACTTCGGTTTGGGATTTTGTATTTGTGTGTTTTCGGGTATTTTATTAAACCCTTTTTTGTACATTATTATTTTACTTCGTCTCAGTACCCAAATAAAAATAATTTATATATATTTGTAAATCCGAAATTATACCCCGACTAACGCGAATTCAACTTACGCAGTTATCACTCAGTCCCACCTATCACGTAATATCGAAGTATAAATGTATATATACTATACTTATACATCCTGAAGTTATACATACTGTGTAATAAAAATTTAATGTTTATACTTTTAAACAAAAACTACACACTAAAAATTCATTATAAATCATATTTTGTGTTTAATGAATGGTGAAATCCTACTCGCATGTGTATCAGAGTAGTTTTTAATTGATTCCTTTGTAATTAATTATCAAAGTTATTATTAATACTCGAACCTGTCTCTTTTTTTTAAACCACAAAAATATATACTAGGGTAAAAATAGTCGCAAATAAATTCAATTTGAGGAGCCTTTGGCAGTGCATTTCACAAATCAGCCACGCAAAGTCAGATGCAAATTAAATGAAATTATTGATTGTTCTTTAATTTTATTTAATATTTATATTTATTTATTCAATAAACGTTTTTCGGCTGCCAATTAGTAACCAGCACCACTGACGAATCATGGTTATATGACAAGATCTACCCCGTATAGCAGTTTTTAATTATTGCAATTTTAATTTCCACAAAGATTAGAATTTCATTTCACTCTCTGATAATTTAACACGTACATCATATGTATATATTTATTTTAAAATTCTGTTTGCCTTATGAAAACAGCGTGATGTAAAAATGTTTGGCTTTTACCCTCCATTTATTTTTAAGGTTATCCTTATTATTTCTTGTAAATAGTCTGTTTCCTGCCATGAAAAAAGATAACATTTTTATTTTCAATAACACCTCCAACACGAAAGAATATTATATAAAAATGGCAAAATCCGTAATTTCTTTAATGAAGTATGACCATGAGAGAAATTTAATTCTTTTAAAACATTTTTTCTCGCAGTCATTTTTAATACAAAAACGGAACTGATACATGAGGTTTTGAAAAAATTTTCACACTCGATCAAGAAAGTTAATTTGCGATTTTACTTGAAGTGTGTGTGTGATTTTTTTTTCCGAAATCAATCCTAAAAAACCTCAAAAGCGGCAAATGAAAAATTTTCACCACATTTATGTGAAATCAAAATAAATTTCAGATTAATTATTTTTTCTAAAAATTCTGTTTCTAAAACTGGATGTGAAAACCAAAATGTGTCCTTATAAAAGGATTCTATTTTTTAAAGAATCTTTAAGTAATTTTTATTAATTCAGAAAAACAAACCCCTGAATTAAAAGAAACCTGTTTTGTCAGAAACTACGCGTTTTCTTTAGTATCTAAATTTAATATCGGATAGAGAAAAAAAAATGTTTGATCGTCATTCTCTCGCTAACATTTCTTTGTATAAATCAATTTCCCACACTTTCGCCCGGCTAATTAAATCTGAAGAAATCGTTCAAATAAAATAAATATTTCTCAAATTGCCTAACAGGATCATTCGAACTAATCAGCTTGTAAAAATAGACGCGTAGCTGTAGAAGAATAAGAAGATTACCTTGAAGACGCAAACGTCATTAATATTCTGTAACGTGCGGAAAGTAGAATAGAAAAAAAAGAAGTGCCTTATATATATATATAATATTTCATATTGAAGAAGTTAAAAACCGCGAGAGACATTGTCTGCTAAACAGTGTGTGTTAGGAAAGTGATTCCATTGGACACAAGATTCCCTTTCTAATTGTTTTGGCGGAATTGAGAACAAGTGGCGCTTCTGGCATGAGGACACAGCCCGGTTTCGTTCACTATCGATTTCAATCCGCGTTCTGCGGTAGAAAAGTAACTTCGCTGTAATACTTTTTAAGAGTTTATGAAGTAAGGAACGGTGTATTTTTAAACGCATCGTTTTGTTTGACGGTAAGTGAAACTTTTTATGTAAACTGATAACTTTTTTGCACATTTCATGTGATAACGCTGTTTTTATATCTGTGTCATTTTAATACTGATAGCACTTTTATACCGATAATAGTTCGGTTCTGAACGTTAAACTTGTGGTACAAAAGTGTATGTGAAAATTAATTTTTTTAAAAATATACTAAGTTGACAGGATAACTTAATGTCAGCGATTTTTTTACAAAATCAACTTGATTTATATCATTGTTTTCTACTGCTGTCTGTAAATTATAAAGCTTATGATGATTTTGTGTATTATAGTTTGTTTTTAGAAATAAGCACCGTTATCTGTAAGTTTTTGTTAGTATAAACTTTGAAATAATTTTATTATAACAGTGTTTTCTCTTTTCTTCAAAGAGTAAGTATTCTTATGTTTAGTATAATTAGTTTTATGAATGAATTTTTAAAATGACTAAAATGGATTTCATAAACTGTATCTTGATATGAATGTTTAAAAAAGCCACCTTATTAAAAAAAGGGTTGAAATACACTCCAAATACTTTTTCTGGTCCATTCTAGTTCGTACAATGCGTAACTCCAATGCGATGTTAATTAAATTAACTGTACTTTCTTGAAGCACAGAGAACTATACTTATAGTAAATTAAAGAAAAATTAAATGTATTCAGAGAGATAGAAATATGTAGATGTTTCGAAACTATGAAAAAAATCAAGATAACTATTAAACATATTCTAATGTATTAATTTTAAGGTGTCCGACTAGATTGAAAAGATTTTTTTAGGTGTCAGATGTGGCCCATTAGAAGAAAAAAAAGATGTATAAATATTGAGAAAGAAGAAACACACACACATAAAACTGGAGAATTTTCTGCGTTTTTTTTTTGTGTATACATATATTTTTATAACTTATAAGAAAAATTTTTAAATGTGTTTTTTGAAGAACATTTTTACGATAGTTTGTGCATTAACGATGGGATATTTCCGAAGCAATCCAATAAAATTCATCAAAATTTGTAACATGTGTTATATATGGGCCCTTTGAACGGTAACAAACCACAGGTTTTAAGATGGTTACATTTACTCACATTTGACAGCCATTTTTAGCTTGGGACATAAAGTAATTCTGACGAAAAATCATTAGCGTCAAACTTAAATGCTTATAAAATATTTTTTACCTTGCGGTTTGTGGCACTTCATATGCTTTAAGAAATATATGAATGAAATTAAAAATACATCATGTTCAATATATTTTTTATTATTGCTGTTTCTCTTAACATTCAAAAACATTTAACATTTTCAAAAACAAAGGGCAGATACATGTTATTTATTTAATAATTATGACTCTTTAAATCTACTTAGGTATTTTAGAACAATAAAATTCTTCTGAAAATCTATTTTTGAAAAATTCGTCTCCAAACCTAGTTGAATGCATTAAAAGAATGATTTATGATTTATTATGATTTATTTAAACATTAATCATAGTAGTTTATTCAAGTTGAATTTATAACATTTTTCATGTATTCATATATTGAAAATAAATGATAAATCCTGAAAAAAAAGGCCTTAAATTTTAAAAATTGTTTACAAAAATGTTGTTATTTTTGCAAATAAATTGATTTTTTTAAAAGTACTTTCATTAGTTATTACACTTGTTGCGAATATTTTAATAGAATATAACTATCATGTGTGTGTGTATATATATATATATGTATATTTCACACACCATGTAGTTTTTTTTATAATCACCGGTTTTTTCATGCTTTGAGATTGCTTAATATTATATAGAAAAGAGTTTGATTATTGTGATAAGAGTGTATATTTTCAAAAAAATATTATTTTCTCTATGTTCCTTTTGAAAATGCAGCTTCTATAACATTCATGTTGATAAAAAATGAAATCTTTTAAAAAAAATAAATAGGTGACTGGAGAAAGCAAATTTTATCTTAAGGTAATCAAAATTTATACAATATGAATTGTTCATTTTTTGATTAAGTAAATTTTTCCACCAATTCTCTTAATCTCTTTCTTCTAAAAGAGTTTTTCCGAATTATCATTTACAGGATTGGTAATAAAACGTGACAAAATAATCGAGAAAGTTATTCTTCGCCAACATTTCTTTCTTTTGTTACCCATTCAGTCTGTCTCATAATTAAATTCATTGTATATGTATCGAACTCATAATGCTGGAGCAATTTATACAATTTAGTATGTGTAAGACACACATAAATATAATAAAAAATCTTCAATATATTCAAGTTCGGCATTTTGCAATATATGTGGGAAACTTCCACCTGAACATTCTTTAGAGGGCGCTGGCAACGCAGCCACCAGCGAAATAACAAGGGAAATGGAGAATCAGTGAAGAATATAAATCCCTTTTTTGTATAGATTTTTATTCTTTTCTTCTTGATTTTTTATTGTGACTCGTAGAGCCCCTGGGCATGCCTCGTGGAACCCCAGGGTTCCGTGGAGCACAGTTAGAATACCACTGTTCTATCCCGAAGGAATAATTTCAGGACACCGCATCCCCCTTGAATGTTAATTTCGAATGTTCAACTAATACTCAGACAGAGACCTTACTTTTTCACTAAGTTTTTTTTAAATGAACGTAACTCAAATAACAATAAATTAGAATTACCCTGCGAATATTAAAATGCTTTGTAATTATGAATATTTGGTTGGCTATTTCTTTTTGACTGCATCCTTCTGACTACTCCGACTTTTAGGCGATGATCTAGGTTTGGCGTAATAGGAATTCTAGTACTATGTACTGGTACTATCGACGTTAAACCAATCATATTTAATGTGATAGAACATACTTTGATATGAATAGGCGAGATTATACAAACAAACCTTTATTCAAAAGCTCATGTCTGTCAAAACAAACGGAATGAGCAAAAGTAAATTATATGAATTTAAAGCTTTTAATAAACATTTTCGCAGTTCGTGGCGAACAATCGTGTAGTGAAAATTGTGTATTGTGGAGAGAGAAAGGGCGTAAAGGAAAGATTTTGCTGAAGTTTTATAATAGCAGATGGAATTTTTATCTATATTTCATCGGAAATTTTAGAACTTCTATTACACATTTTTATTGAAAATCTATCAAATGCATTTGTAAATGCATCTTCTGACACACACATATACAACATAAAATGCAACTCACCAAAATGGAGTTATCCTAAAGGGACGAAGCTGCGTATGGACAATGTACATATCTTGCGACAAAAAATGCAAATTAACTTTGAGCAGCCAATGACTGAATAACCGAGCTTTAACTCATTACAATTATTACCCCGAATGGTGTATGGAACATGTGAAGGTCCCTTAGGACCTCACTTTGAGAACGAGAATAATTTTGAGTCAAAGAAGAACCAGTAGCCATTTTTATAAATAACTTTCTTTATTTGGTTATCTTTCCCAAATAGAATCAAAGACTTATTAACAAATGCGTCTACTAATATTATGAGGTTTTAAAGGTAATATCCTTTAAATTAACTTAATTAATTAATGATCTAATTAATTAATTTATTAAATAACGATCACGCAGAAATTACCACGATAAGAGATCCCAGAATTATATTTAATAATGTTCTTATTGAACATTTAACTTTAATCTCACTCCTAAAACTTTAATGAGACTTTAAACACAAAATAATATTTACCACTCGGAATCTCAATTCTTGAGATTAAATATCTCTAACAAGAAATCTTCAATTTACATCCACGCTAACTTTCTGCTTCAATCTCTATCTCCTACTGCTCTAACTTTACTATTTCGTTTGACTTAAATACTTAATCTAATCTGCATAACAAGGAATCCTGTCCGCTTTTTGGAGTTGATTGGAAATAGGTAGGGAATTAAATTTCCCTAAAAAGGTCGACTCAGAAGGTTAGTGATAAAGTTCCGTATAGATTCGTCACAAACAGTGGACACATTCCAACACTCAAGGTGTAACCTCCATGCGAGTGTTTGGGTCTTCGACCTACTTGGGCTATACCAATGCCTCACAGACGGATTCTCAAACAATACGAACAGATATCATTTTAAGTAGGATGTGTACTTGAGATGAAGGAAGCAGGATGGTTAAATCATAGAAAAACTCGACATTTGGATTGGAGTGATGATACCTACCCATTACAATGCTAGAGGTATGGGAGAACCATGTCCAAACAAAAGACTGCAATGATAGAGCGATAGTCCAACAGCTCTCACAGCTCTGATGTTTTCTTGTCAATAATCCGATGTTTGATCCGGACACCAGTTACGGCAATAACTATCATTAGATGATTTAGCAAAGGGAGACCGAAGTCACAGACCATTGCTCTGACTATCCAGCGAATTGCGTAACTTAAAATCGGCAGTTAAGGGGTTAAGGCAACAATTAGATATTTACTTGACTGTTGTTCTCCACACAACCTGAATGTTGGTAATTATAGTATAGGATGGGATTCTTTCCAATAGTTGGACCCCTTTGGTTTTTATCTATGACACTTTTATAGCTTGAAAGTACGAGATGCTACTACCTCGAATTGTTGCCCTTATATTTACGAGCCCCTGGACACATTTCAAAGGACCACCGTACACATTTACGTCTTTCTACTACTTATCTATTTGCTTTTCCATTACTTCCGGGATCGTTGCAAACCTTAGATCTCTTCCCAATAGAGATAGTCTGGGTGCTAGAATATATTCATAGAATACATCAATCTAATTCCCCAGTTAGAACGTGCATAAGTAATGCCGCAGGAGAACATCTACCGACTTTACAGTCAATGTCAGCCGGATTACTACTTGCATCTGACCTAAAGCATAATTGACTTCTTACTGTTTTAGTGCATTTTCTAAATAAAACATTCAATTCCTATGACACTTTTAGCGTTTAATTTTCAATTCATTTACATCAGGCTTGCTAATTTTTTCCTCATTACAAATAACTCCCTCCCTGGTTCGTCGCTTTTTATGTGATGGGATTTTATATTGAAAAAAAAAATATAAAACTTAAAATTTGTAAAAAAATATTTTTAATTTTGAAATTTTAAATGAAGGAAGATTTTCCAACTTGAAATTTTTGAAGCATTAAAAATGTTTTACTTTTGTAACAAAATTGATCTTGAACTACCGTATGTAATATTTCGAGTTTTTATTACTTAAACACTATTTTATACTTATTTTCCTTTCACAATTTGTGTAATAATTGTGTAATTCGATAAAAAAAACTGTTTGTTAAAATTATATTTATTCACATAAACTGGCACGAAAATTAAAGTTGATTAAATACAGTAATAGCTACAAATCGATTCAAATACTAGCCAATTTCAATTAATTTTGATCTGAAAATCTAGAAATAGAAACTTGGAATATAAAGAACGTTAAGTGAGTGATATGAAACTTTTGTCAAGAAAACTACGAATCCATTGTGTGCCGGAACATCTATTCTTTGCCACTAGTTCTTTCAGAGTCTCTGAACCTTTGATAGAACAAAACTGGTAAAGATGGATATCAACCAAAGGCGAATCGGGAGCCACTATAACCCATAAACTTTTATCTGCGTTCAAATACACAGGTGGATATACAGTTCCATAACGCTTCCCTTTAAACAGATCTTCATAAACAATCACTTTTCCATCAAGAACAATTGCTTTGGGAAGAACGTAAGTAAATGGCAAATCTGGCATATCTTTCCATATATGGCTGGAGGGATCATACAATTCGACACTTCTGAGACATTCTTTGACACTGTGACCTCCGATCACGTACAGATGTCCTTCAAACACAGCAATAGCAAACTCTTGGCGATAAACCTTTGGCGAAGTGACATAGCTCCAATTATTTGAGAGCGAATCATATGCTTGCACCATCATTGTTGGAATAGATGAAGCTTTGTCCTCACCAATTGCATATATGAGTTTATCGATGATGGCCACTGCTGATAAAACCATTGGTACCATAGGTCTCATAAGTTCCCATGAATCAGTTTTGGGATCGTAACACTCAGTCAAGGACATGGTTTCATTTCGTTCGGTTGCGCCACCAAAAACATAAATGAAATCTTCCATCGCTACTGCGTGGTAATGGAAACGAGGGAATGGACTAGGACTTAACTCAATTAAAGAATTGTTTAGAGAATCAAAAGCTAAGCAACGATTTTCTAAAGAGTTGAACATGTAAATGAATTCCCTTATTTGTATAAGAGAATCAGGCCAAAAATCAATATCGCCAACTTGACGCCAGATATCTAACTGTTCGTCATAAGTCAAGTACAGTTTAATCAACGAAACGTCTTTGGTCATACTGTAGTAACCAATAAAATTCAAACTAGAAGGCAAGCGGATTTTGCAACTATGTGATATGGGTAGCCGATTCTGTTGAGCACATTTCTTCAAAATACTATAATTCGATTCTGTAGAAGTTCTATTTTTAAATTCGGGGCAAAACGGATTATTTTTAAAAATAGAATCAGTAAGAATTTCTGTTGCTAAATTCTCATCTATTGCCTCTATATACATGTTTCCTAGTAATTGAGGGACTAAACGTAATCGTTGAGGTGCATTAACTTCAGACCATTTTACAATGGCTTCCCAAATAACTCTTTCACTTGTCACATTCAAATTCTTGTCCCTCAAAAGCTGAGTAAATGCTTCAAATGGTAAATCTCCCAAGTTCTCTCTTGAATTCCAAAACACTTCCTCAAAATGTATTTGTATGAATCTGTAACATTCTTTCAAAAGATACACATCTTTAATATCCCAAGCTGCTGTAAAGAGAGAAAGGCAGTTTTGGATGCTTCTTTTCTTAACAGCAATTGTTCGGCACATTTTAAATAAATTCTTCACTGACAACTTCTTAGAAGCCACCAGTAGGTCTTTTATATTTTCTTCTGTCAAGCTAACGTTCCCAGTGTATAAATAAGTCAGAACAGTGTCCAGGGTCTCTGAACTTACATTCGGAATAAAGAAATTATCTTCATTTTTATTTCTGCAGAACAGGGACAAGAAGAATGAGTTGCGATAAGCTAAAAGCATTCGATGTACTCTAAACACATCTCCATTTTCTGTGTGTAAAACAGTGTCAGATAACTTTTGAAGTCTTTCGAATTCTCCGCACTTGAAAATATCTTTATAAGCTAATGGCTGACAATTATCCAAGTTTTTTTGCAAGTTTATATTTTGATTCAATGGTTTCATATCTAGATCCATCTTATTCTAAGTTAAAAATGTTTGCAAGTAGGACGAAGTCTTACAGATATTATGCTCTGTTTAAGAACTCGATTGTTGGGATTAATTATTGTTTGAAACAAATACCATAAACAAAGACACATTTTTTGTGATGGGATTTCTTAAATGAAATAATGTTTCTCCTATTGCAACAATATAGTTTACATGTATCATTTCTCTAATTCTATTTGTACACTCATATGAAATAGATAATATCTGATGCACATCCCGTAAAATCAAATTCAAATAATTAAAGACTGATTTAAAATAGAATTAATGAGATAGAACTTGAAGTTAATTAAGTAAATTTTATGATTCTTTATAGTTATTATATACATACACACACACACACACACACATATATATATATATATATATATATATATATATATATATATATATAGTCTTATTCTCTACACACAAGCAAGAGATAAACATCCAACAATTGAATTCGAAAAACACATAGACAGTAGGAAAATGACACAATGAGGGACACATGGGCAACCGAGATTAAAATTATAAAATGGATGCTGCATTATTATAAACATTGCTGAGTTAGGACAGCTAATAAATAAAATAATTTATATAAAAGTGGGATTGAACATGTTTTTGGGCCAGCCTACCTTCCCTCTTTATGTAAATAACACTGAGCAAAAACCTATTGAAAGTAATGGATAGGAATATCTAAATCCATTGCAAGATAGAGGTAACTTACCTAAAAATTGTACTTGAAAATGCAGAGCCCGCGCTAAATCTGAGTGCAATAAATAAATTATTGCCAGATTCTGGACCCTAATGCAGATTCAAAACATGTGAATGGCTGAAATGTAGCACTTAACAAAAGTATAAAGAGAATAGAAACAAAAATCAATAAGAGAGTTACAAATTACCATAACTTTAGTGACACTAGAGTATATATGAATTAAATAATAATAAGTATTTTTAACCAATATTAGAATATGGAGGTAACTATAACTATGAAATATGTAAATTTATAGTAATAAACTATTATTATTCTAAGAATTTTTAATCCTTACTATTTTGAATAGCTTTATTCATGTAACTATTAATAAAATTAATTGGGTATTTCTGATTTAAGCAATATTTAGTAAAATGTTTATAGTTATTTATTATTTCTGATTTTTTTGACACTAGAAATTTATTGCGTTGTATATAATTACTAAGAATATTTCTGAATGTAGAAATATGTACATTACTCTCCCAATGAGGAACTTTTATAATATTGAAATTAAAATCGTCTCTTTTATCATATAAATATTAGAAACTATTACATTATCTATTAATTTCATATGTATGTCAAGAAAATTTGCTTCATTGTTGTTGCTGTTTGTCTTTATTAAATTAAGATATTGTGGATAAAAATTAGTGTTAGGTATAAAATTGACTTGCTATTAAATTCTCTATAATATATATATATATATATATATATATATATATATATATATATATATATATGGGAGACAACAAGGGGTCCAAGACTTTTGTCTTTTCACATTTATTTTAAAATTAAACAAAAATTAATTAAAAAGGTAGCTATTCTAACAGATAAGTTTGACGATGATAAGCAGAAGGTAACGCCTGCTCGCGCACCTCTGTCGTTCTCTCTCGCTTTTCTCTCTAATGTTTAAAAGTCCACAGGTTTCAGTTCTCATTAGCTGCGCCTGCGCGAGAAGACTGCTTGGCTTTGGCTGCCACAATCGGCCAGCCTGACTGTACGCTGTCCGCAGCGGTACGTCCCTTTTTTCCTTTTTCATCGAGCCCAGAGAATCTGAAACATACAAAAAAGACGGAACAGACAAGGACTATACGACAAATACATAGAGATTTAACATATCATAATTTTTCTGAACTAGACAGTTTCTCCATCATGTGAAGGCACCTCTTCGACATCCGGAAGGTTCCACAGGAAAACGTGTTTCACAGGCATGGCATGATTCTGAGATGACGATAGTACGGTAGGATGAACGGAATCATTTATTTTGCTATCTTGGTCGTTATCAGTTCCATCAGGCATAAGAACGTCTTTTTTAATGAACTCTTCTTTAGTTGAACGCATCGATATTTTCCTCTCTAGAGTTCTGGACGTCTGTTCAAAAAGATCTCTCTTTTTCCTCCGTTTCCACTGCCAGGGCTCAAAGATCTTTCGGAGCAACACAAACCGTCGATGTTTACTCTTCATAGGTAAAGGGGTAGGTGGGCGGGAGATAAATTCCACGGAACTCGTTTTCATGGCACCATTGACTTTCTTACACAATACTATAGATGAACAATAATCAAAAACACTCTCTTTTATAATACCTTGTCGTAACCAATCATCGTTTACCTGTAATTTCTCAGAACGAGATAAACGTCTGGCTCTCTGACACACAGGAATATCATTTTTCAATTTAATATTCATTTTTAACTTAGTAGTCTTTATTTTATTACATTTATAATTCTTAATTAGAGAACTCAAATCATTTCTAGTATCAAAGTTTTTAACATGTGGCAAATCATAACTAGAGTTTTTTATCACACTTGAAACAGAAACATTTGAAACAGAAGCAACACTAGGATAAGCATAAGCACCCAAAGAGGATTCACTTTCATTCAATAAAACATCGCTCTTTGCGTGGCCTAGTTTCTTTATTTCAGCATATACACTGGGATGTATAATAATTTCTTCGGTCAAGGTCGGTGATATTGCCGTTCGAACACTTAGACCGGGGGAGTATTGATTAAGAGAAAGACTTATCGGTTTAACTTCTACCATACGCTGTTCGCCAAAACATAAACTTAATGTTATGCTTTCTTCGGAAGGCCGGTTCACTCTAATTAGTGAGGAATTTAAAACTGGGATCTGGCAACCTGAATCAATCAAGGCTGTTACGGGCTGATTTTCTACAAAAATGCTTACGTATTGAAGATTTGCGAATTCATCGCTATTTTGTTTTTCGCTCTCGACTTTCAAAGTATTCACGTTTTTTCTATTATGGATGTGGTCGTTAGATTCTTTAGGTTTAAAACGCTTCTCACAGTCTCTTGCGTAATGAGATGAATCACCGCATATATATATAAAGCAATTTTTATTTTCTCTTTCAAGATATTGGGGATAGTTCTCTTTAATCTCTGGTTTAAAGTTTCGTGATCTATTTTTAAAGGGGTCTTGGGTATATCCATAAGTAATAGGAGTTTCCTTACGTGATCCGTTTTTAGATGAAATATAAATATCGCACTCTTTAGCTAAATCAATAGGCCTAAACCAATCTTCTGCTTCTCGAATGCCAATATGAGTTGCGGTTTCCTTATTTAAAGTTTCGAACTGTTTCTCTTCGACTTTAGCTGCAGGATTTAAACTTAATGCTTTATTTTTAGCCGTTTGAATTTCGATTTCTTTTTCTAATTGCGCTAGCTGTAGTTTCGCGAGCTCAATTTTTTGTTTTTCTAAAGTTACCTCTCTTTCGTTTCGCGATACCCTCTCATCTATACAGTTTTTAATTAAAGTTTTAACGAAATCTGGATCACTTTCAAATGTACTACTCTTCTCAATTTTAGTCTTTAGTTTAGCGATAGTGTCCGTACTCTCCACAGTACCGTCTAGATCCTCAACAACTCTTATGAAATCCTCTTTAAGAGTGTTTTTATACATTTTAGAAAAATATGGAAAGATCCTACCTTTTTTTTCTAGTTCCCTTGTTGCTCGCACGTACGATGTATTCAATAATTGAAGAAAAACGTTGATTCCACTGATTTCATCTCTTCGCAGGTTATAGATGAACTATAGTTCTTGAACAGATAAATTGTTCGAATTGACACCTCTTCGCAGGTGTTTATGTGAGAGTTCCAACCTCTACACAGGTGGATTATTCACACTGAGTTAGTTCCAACCTCTACACAGGCGGAATATTTGTCGATGGTTCCAACCTCTACACAGGCGGAACGAAGTTTTAAAAATTCAACCTCTACACAGGTTGAACGAAGTTTCCAAAAATGGCGGCGCGTCTCCTCCACGGACGGCTTTTGTTCACGTTCCAAACTTTGATCAAAATCGAAATTTTTTTCAATCCCGGCCTCTACACAGGCGGAGTATTTATGCTGAGTTCAAACCTCTACACAGGTTGAACGAAGTTTCCAAAAAATGGCGGAGCGTCTCCTTCACGGACGCTTTTGTTCATTGTCCAGACTTTGGTTCAAAATCGAAATTTTTTCGATCCCGGCCGAGCCCCCATAATTTGTGGGAGACAACAAGGGGTCCAAGACTTTTGTCTTTTTCACATTTATTTTAAAATTAAACAAAAATTAATTAAAAAGGTAGCTATTCTAACAGATAAGTTTGACGATGATAAGCAGAAGGTAACGCCTGCTCGCGCACCTCTGTCGTTCTCTCTCGCTTTTCTCTCTAATGTTTAAAAGTCCACAGGTTTCAGTTCTCATTAGCTGCGCCTGCGCGCGAAGACTGCTTGGCTTTGGCTGCCATATATATATATATATATATATATATATATATATATATATATGTCAGGCCCAGGCCTGCTGGTAAAAGGAGGAGGGCATCATCTCAATAAGAACGTCTTTATTTGCTTCAATCACATAAAATCCAATATGGCGGCCCTTTGGCGCGCAACCGGGTGGTACAAAAGACAACATATCGGCGAGGAGTCACCAGCTAAACCTTTTCGAGTATGCGTTCTCCTTCTCGTCATGGATGCTGGATGTCACTGGGAAATGGAACGCGAAGCGTTGCTCCATCCCATATCAAGATTGTTGATGTTTCATTCTTCTCGTCAGCGCTCGCTCCACCTTTAAATAGGCTTATTTACCCACAAATCCTTACGCGATGGTAAAGAGTTCACTCTATTTTCATTTATTACTTCCTTAATTTTGAATCTAAACTTTTCAAACCTGACATATATATAAAACTTTTAAATTTCCTCCATCTAAATGTCTCAATTTTCTTCAGTTCTAACCAGCTTTTAGTAAGCTAATTCGAGTTGAGGTTGATATTGCGTAATTTATTATTCTACGCAATGATTCTGTAAAAAAAAAAATATAAATTATATTCCTATTAATGAGAAAGAAGAATGACTCGATTCTTTTCCTTCCGAAAATGTTATCTGTTTTTTTTATTTTCCTTCTTAAACAAGAAAAATTTAAAGCACGCAGTAATTATTTTTGTTATTCTGCTTGTTATTTGAAGGCCAAAAATAGTTTAATCATTAATAAGTCTTTCATAGATATTAGGGCTGTGGTTGTCGAATGGTCATAGTCACGAACTCATGTTGTCCATGGCGTAAAATTTCAAAAGTTAGTGCCATTTCTGGTTTGTCTTCGTCACTTGACCATAGTCCAAAATTACGAGCTTCGTTGCCCATAGCCCGTGCATAATTTTGTTCTGCGGCGTTGATAATTAATTATGCTAATTTTTAAGGAATTTTTTTTATCTAACATTAATCCAAAAGAAAAGATCTCGTACATTTCCTGTTGCTCCATTTTTTTAAATTTCTACATTTAAAAAAAATGGTGTGGTGCGATTAAATTAAAGCCACATCATTCCTTAATTCAACACACACATAACGGCATGACAAAATACTTTTATACCAAATTGAACTCCACCGAATAGTCTTTGATTGAAAATAAAAATTTGAAATTCAAAAAAAAAGCCTGGGATTTATAAGCAAATAGATTTTTTTTTATATCGTAAAAACATATGCAGCTGGATATGGTAAGGAGTCATGAGGTCGAATCCAGGTTATACCAAAAATCACCATAAGGTAAAGTATACGACTAACTTTAAAAGAAATTCGGTATCAAAATTACTAGGGCCGCGGTAGCCTAGTGGTCAAGATAACGGACTCATGACCGACGTGTCATGAGTTCGAGCCCAGTACCACTGAAGAACCACCGTGTGTGGAAGCGATGCTCATTAAATCTGTCGAGAGCACAAACGTCCTCTCATTGGTGTTGTGTGGAAATTAGAAGAGGGGGTGCCAGATCAAGTATCATCCATCAGCTCAGGTGACCATGGTTCGAAATTACAAGGTTCGGCGCCAAAACGCCCTCGAGTAGCAAAATAGTGCGACGTTAAAGTTCACTCACTCAAAATTACTGGTGTGGTAGTAAGGGGAATAGATACCGTAACTTGTGTATCATCTTTCGCGATTTGGCCTGGGTAACGAATCACGAGTTTCGTCCCCTGTTACCTTTGAATAACCTCATCAAAAGCCAAAGAAATAACCTCTTCGCGAAAAATCCTCCATAAAAAGAAAGCGGAATTTTTCTACTCTTAAACGACAGGGTTAAACTAATGGGAATCAACAAAAATCTTAGTACTCGTTGCCTTTCCTTTCCTGCTAAGAGCGTTCAAACCATTAGCCTCAATATCTTTGACCAACTTTCTCTCTTTCTTTGAAGCCAGCTTAAATAAGTGTGTCTTTGTTTCATTGACCTTCAGTAAAAAGCAGCTGACCCAGTGTCAAAGCACTCTTTCTGCTAGGATTCTTCAAAAGGAACTCGGCTTGTATCACAGTGGAAATTTACATTTTCTATAAGTTTATCTCTACTTATATATATATATATACATCATATATATTAATATATATATATAACTAGCTGGTATACCCGTTCTTCGCACGGCTGAACTGAAAAATGAAACAACACAGATTGAAGGATAAAGAAGTTTTTAATGAGTTAATTTTACGTGAATTTCAAATTAAACAAAAAAAAGCTTTTTGCATATCTCAACTGAACAAAAAAAAAGAAAGAAAAAAACACCTTTGTTAAATTTTAAGTATGTAGATCTAATAGCTGATAAAAAGGATTTTTCTTTTATTTAAAATTCCCCGTAACACTCTTGAGGGTCGATTTTTGAAAATACCTCCCCAAGCTGATCTCTGCTCAGCAAACGTAACACATTGTTAAAAGTTTTGTGTAATGAATGCTGAAAATAGTGTAAATAATTTCTATCTAAAGTGTAATACATTAATATTAATTTCTGTTGTATTTATTTTATGTAAAAATTGTAATATTCGCAAGCAACGCTGTTTCTTAAATTATAATGGCAATTCAATGAAAAACATAGCGAAATGTTGACGATAGAGTCAAGTTGACAAATGTGTAGCTACTTTCATAGCTCGAGCTTTATTAGAGCTTTGTAAGACCCACCGTGTAGGGGAGAGATGCACGTTAATGCTTTATCTACCGCATTATGATTCACTGCAGTTTTTTTCATGCAATATATTTTTTAGATCACTACATTGAAAATTCAGGGATATACATAAATAAAATACTTCACTTTGGGAAACTTAATCCTTTAGAGCTAATAAATTAATTAAAGATATTCCACTGTAAAATTAATTATATACACCGTTCACTTAAAATAAATAGTCAAATCATTTTCTAAGGCCTTCATTAGCATACAAAAACATAAGACACTTAAATTTTGGCATAAACTATTTTTTCGGGACAAAAATAATAATGTGTGCAATCCGCTGAAAACGCAATATCTGCTACAAAACTATTCTTCTTCCCCGCTAAAATTCTCATCATAGAACCCGTGCTGCCCTATATCTTGGAAGAGTGAATTTCAAAGAATATTCCTGCTAAGTATTGGTAGAATATTCCTGCTAAGTTGGAGTGGTGTGGTAGTTAGGAGAAGGGGGTGCCAGCTCAGGTGTCGTCCACGTTACTTGACCATGGTTCAAAATTACGTGGTTCGTCGCCAAAAGCCCTCGTGTAGCTGGATAGTACGACGTTAATATTCACTCACCCCAAAAAATACAGTGCAGTAGTTATAATTATTTTTATACTTAAAAATGCAATATCTGCCTATTCAATTAAAATTATAGCTTTATAATTAACTACTAACCACAAACAAATTTTGAAAATTTGTCCAAATGATGAAATGTGAAAGAGAAAGTTAATTTACTTTAAGTACCATAACCGATCAAAGCATTTATTTTGAAAAAAGATCAATTTCTTACTACCAAATGTGCATTATAAAATCATAAAAAAAATATTCAAATAAAAAGATATTTATAACAACCTCTCCATTCAAATCTTAGTTTAATTCTGAAATAAAAAAAATAGGGATTATGCTAATCACAGGAGTAAATTAGAAGCGTCTTGCGTAGCCAAAACAAAAAGGATTTCTTCACAAACAAAAGATAGATATATGCTGTCGTGGGCTTTTTTGCAGCGCACGCCAGAATTGCTTGCAGATGGCAGAATTTTTTCCTATTTACTTGACAAATATCGTTATATTTTGGATACTTCACATAATATCTTTATAAATTATAGATTATACTATAAATTATAGCCTATGTGTTATTTTGATGTATAAGCTATATTACTGTAAAGTTTCATTAAAATCCATTCAGTTGTTTTTGCGTGAAAGACGACCACACACACACTCAAACATCCAAACAAACTTTCGCATTTATAATATATATCTAGATATACGCTCTTTGATTCATGAAGTATATATATATATATATATATATTTCCCTTATCATACAACTCTAAAATATATGAACTCTCTTCAATTACTATTATGTGTTACGGAAATTTTAAAATATTCACAATGCGATTGAGAAAACCAAAAATTCAGGAAGTTATCTAGTTTTATAAGGTCTTAAAATAAAATTTACAAATTAATGTTTTATCCGTATAAAGGAGTAAAAAAGGACTTCTCGTTACCTTTTTGCTTATTATTTTTTGGGAAAAGCTCTAATTTTTTCTACATGTATTAAAATCTACGTTCAAGAATGTTTCTAGCGAAAAATAAGTTCAACTCATCGTGCTTATAAAGCTGATTTCAAAGCAAAGTTGTAAAAATTTATGTTCATATCTTCATTATACTCGTATTTACACATTTATATAGTAAAAATATTAATTATATTTCATTTACATTATTCAAAAAATTTATTTCTTCATTTAAACATGAATAATAATTAGTTGTAAAAATGTATGTTCATATCTTCATTATACTCGTATTTATACATTTATATAGTAAAAATATTAATTATGTTTCAGTTACATTATTCAAAATTTATTTCTTCATTTAAACATGAATAATAATTTGTTGTCGCCCAGCCAGTATGGTGGATATGACCTTCGGCTTCTAACTGATTAGGTTCGGGTTCGAATCCCAAGTAAGACTTGGTTGTATCTTCTTCGGGAAAGAAGTCGGTCTTTCGCCTGAAATGGATTCCCGTCTCGAAAGGAAAAGCAGTGCACCACTCTTTTTGTTATATGCTGGGATCATCGTTTGTAATAAAAAAATCTGTATTCTTCTGTGGTAGTGTTATATGTTTCTATTCATCTATCTCACGTCTTTCGTATGTATCCCAGTAATAAACACACGACAACAACAATAATTAGTTGTAAAAATGTATGTTCATATCTTCATTATACTCGTATTTATACATTTATATAGTAAAAATATTAATTATGTTTCAGTTACATTATTCAAAATTTATTTCTTCATTTAAACATGAATAATAATTAGTTGTCGCCCAGCCAGTATGGTGGATATGACCCTCGGCTTGTAACTGATTAGGTTCGGGTTCGAATCCCAAGTAACACTTGGTTGTATCTTCTTCGGGAAAGAAGTCGGTCTTTCGCCTGAAATGGATTCCCGTCTCGAAAGGAAAAGCAGTGCACCCTTCTTTTTGTTATATGCTGGGATCATCGTTTGTAATAAAAAATCTGTATTCTTCTGTAGTTGTGTTATATGTTTCTATTCATCTATCTCACGTCTTTCGTATGTATCCCAGTAATAAACACACGACAACAACAATAATTAGTTGTAAAAATGTATGTCCATATCTTCATTATACTCGTATTTATACATTTATATAGTAAAAATATTAATTATGTTTCAGTTACATTATTCAAAATTTATTTCTTCATTTAAACATGAATAATAATTAGTTGTCGCCCAGCCAGTGTGGTGGATATGACCCTCGGCTTCTAACTGATTAGGTTCGGGTTCGAATCCCAAGTAAGACTTGGTTGTATCTTCTTCGGGAAAGAAGTCGGTCTTTCGCCTGAAATGGATTCCCGTCTCGAAAGGAAAAGCAGTGCACCCTCTTTTTGTTATATGCTGGGATCATCGTTTGTAATAAAAAATCTGTATTCTTCTGTGGTTGTGTTATATGTTTCTATTCATCTATCTCACGTCTTTCGTATGTATCCCAGTAATAAACACACGACAACAACAATAATTAGTTGTAAAAATGCATGTTCATATCTTCATTATACTCGTATTTATACATTTATATAGTAAAAATATTAATTATGTTTCAGTTACATTATTCAAAGTTTATTTCTTCATTTAAACATGAATAATAATTAGTTGTCGCCCAGCCAGTATGGTGGATATGACCCTCGGCTTCTAACTGATTAGGTTCGGGTTCGAATCCCAAGTAAGACTTGGTTGTATCTTCTTCGGGAAAGAAGTCGGTCTTTCGCCTGAAATGGATTCCCGTCTCGAAAGGAAAAGCAGTGCACCACTCTTTTTGTTATATGCTGGGATCATCGTTTGTAATAAAAAAATCTGTATTCTTCTGTGGTTGTGTTATATGTTTCTATTCATCTATCTCACGTCTTTCGTATGTATCCCAGTAATAAACACACGACAACAACAATAATTAGTTGTAAAAATGTATGTTCATATCTTCATTATACTCGTATTTATACATTTATATAGTAAAAATATTAATTATGTTTCAGTTACATTATTCAAAGTTTATTTCTTCATTTAAACATGAATAATAATTTGTTTTTTCTTTGTTTTTGTTATGTCCCACCTGTACAGCTCCATCAGATAGAGAACAACGAAATTCATCGAGGCGATGGGCCAGTTATTTGCGCTTATCGTTAGCCGTAGCTTTGAGCACCATGCAGGTGGTAGTACGATTTGCTCGGTTCCACCCCAGTTAAGAGAGAAAACACCCTAGAATGAGGTAAAGGGCCTCTTACCTCTCTTCTCCCTCCATCAACCTGACGAGAGAATTTGTGGCTAAACGAATATTAAGAGTGCTCCCATACCGCGCAGGTACTATACACTGGCCAACACCCATGCCTTTCTTGGGGGGATTCGAACGGTCGCGGTAACTTAGTGGTTATGGTAATAGTCTCATGGTCGGCGTGTCGTGAGTTCGAGCCTAGTACCCCTGAAGACCCATGGTGCAGAGGGGCCGATGCACGTCAAAAATATCGAGGCTTAAACGTCTTCCTGTTAGTGTGGTGAGGAAGTTTGGAGAGGATGGGTGTCAGCTCAGGTGTCATCATCGTCACTTGACCACGGTTCAAAATTACGAAGTCTGTCGCCAAAGGCCCTCGAGTAGCTGAATAGTGCGACGTAAATATTCACTCACTCTCCCAGGGATTCGAACCCACAGGCGCTATGACACAGCAGTTAGCATCCCTAACCACTCTACCGGATTGGCGGCTCATTGTTGTTGTCGCACAGAAAAAATTAATTTCGAAATTTGAAGGAATAACTAATATTCTTGGGAGAGAGTGAGAGGTGCATTAACGTCGCACGAGAGCTATTGATGACGGACCTCGTTATTTTGAAACATTGTCAAATGACGAGGAAGAACCCTGAGTTTGTGTGCACCCTCCTCTCCTAACTTTCTCACAACACCACATTTGAGCCTCGACAGGTTTGACGTGGAGCGTCCCCTCTACACGGTGGGTCTTCAGGGGTACCAGGCTCGAACTTATGACATAAACCACGAATCCGTGACCTTGACCACTAGGCTACTGCAACCACATTAATATCCTTAGGAAATCCTAAAAGCTCGTTGTTTTGATTCGTAATACACGATTTTTGATTGCAACATTCGATGGACGTAATTGAAATATATACCTCTTTTTCTAATGTTGAATTATTGGTTAATATTACCATTAACAAATCTATAATTCTTATTTTGAGAATTTCAAGTAAAACTAGAGATTTCTTGCTAGAATTCTTTTTGGAGTTTGCTTTGTTAAAGTGTAACCAATACACATTTTTAATGTAAAATAAATTATTAACACAAAAGCTCTTCATTTCTCTGCTTGTTTAACATGCATTCTTCTTTTATTCTGTGACTATTTTGTTTTAAGGAAAATAAATCTTCCGTTTTTCCTGGTATTTTACATGAAATCAGGACGAAACATCTGTTTCGCACGCTTCGAATTCATTTAATTCCTTATAGCACCACTTAGCAAGCAATTTTCCTCTTAGATACCTATATCTTCCTTTTTCAGTTCATTTTGAATCAGAGAAATATCCTCAAAATACACATACACACGTAACATTTATTTTGTTATATTTTCAGCTAAATCATGCAGGTTTTTTTCATAATTTGTATGTTTTAAAAATTGGTCGTGCAATTATGTTGATTGTTTCGTTGAATAATTTCCCTTCAAAGAAGGTTAACAAATGATGTAAGACAATTTTACCCCCTAAAAATCATTATATATCACGATAGTATTTATTCTGGAAGCGCAATGGCTGAATGGTTGCAGATCGTGCTTCCACCCCACAGGTCCGGGGTACAAACCCCGGGCTGGGCAAGGTCGACTCAGCCTTTTATCCCTGCTATGGATCGAGAAATGAGTGCCAAACTTGTCTGGGATTTAAACACTAGGGAGTTCGCGTCAGACTGACAACCTAATCGGAACATATTTTCATGCATCTCAATGCCCAAGATCATGAGAACTGAGATGGGCACAGTAGGCCTTGGCCCTCATGGACTGTTAAACGACTGATTTTAGTTTTGTATTTATCCTGATTTATATATATATATATATATATAATGAATTTTTCAATACCACAAAAGCAAGTAAAATTGTTTTTAATTCTACATTCATCATGTGCATGTAAATTTTTAAGAATAAGAAATATGATTTAAATGAATAATAAAAATGAGAACCAAAACCAAAACCAGATGCGTAGCTACCAATGGGCTAGACGGTGCGGCGCACCGGGGCCTTCTAGGTCAGGGAGGCCCTCGAACCTTGACCAACAAGCAAGCTGAATTTGCCATAATTTCTCCCAAATTTAAAATATAAATATAAGAGGCAACATAGCTAAAATCATCGCAATGCAGTTGAAAGTAGTTTAGAATTTTTAGGAAATTTCCCTAAATTCCTTTCGTTGTCTGTTCCGTGTTGTGAACTTTACTTATTGAAAAGTTTATTTTCAATTTTTCTATAAACTGTTACTTGAAAATAAACTTCAAGTTCCATGAAAAATCTTATCATATATCTCTTAGAAGCAATTCCTTCCAATATATTTTCATTCTATTTTTAACAACAATATGATTCATGATAAGTTAGTTTCCTGTTTCAATACTTCGCTGTCTCCTTGTATCTGAAAATATACCTATGTAATTTTGTCCTCCCTCCTGTGCTCTTTTGTAGAGGTGTTTTTTTAAATAATAATAATATTGCATTGTATTTTCTTGTTCATGCACATTTTTGTATCATTTCCTGTCTATCTCGATGGACCATTTTGTAACTCTAAGCCCTCTGGTGGAGATCAGTTCCATCCTCCTGAATAAATAAATAAATAGCTAGGGGGATTCCCCAACAACGTTTTGTAGCGTAGTATTACATTTCTGCTTCTTTTTTAACGTCAGTAAGTACTCGAGCATATGCGAATTGTATTGGATAAATTATAAAACTAAAATTTATGACAAGAACACCCAGTGGTGTGTGCGCTTAAGAGCAAAAAAGAAAAAAAACGCCGAGAAAGAGAAGATAGTAAACAAAAATTGTAGCTTTGTATATTTAAAATATTCATATATTTTTACTTTTTCAAAAGTGATAAAAGATAAGGACTTTGTTTTTGGACTTCCTGAGACCACAGTTGTGCAATGTAAAAATGTAGACGAATTTCAGAGGTTACACTTGCAACAGCAGACGGAATGCGTAAATTTTACGCATTATGATGTTGAAAATATTCTTTCACTAAATAAACGGCTTAAAGCTGTACAAATGATTTGCACAACTTTAATAAATTCGAAAATATAATAAATTCGAAAATATTAATGTATATTTTTCAACTAAAATTTTATGCATACAAAAATGAGAGAAACTACAGAATTTGAGTTAAAATTTGTGCAATTTTCTGCAACTTCCGGTTCCCTTTTGATGAGATTGATGTTTTTTTTTAAAATCACTAGGCTAATTTCTATTTCGCGTAAAGGAAAGAGCAAAATTGTCACACTATAAGATTTTAAAATAAACAAAAATTATTTCATATATTCGAAAAACAATTTTTTCAGCGTAGGCAGTCATCTTAAAATTTAAATATTCTAAAATTGAGCTTAGTATAAAAAACTGGAAACACATACTTTATTATTGTAACGTGCTGTAAATTATTTTCAAACCGTCCAATTATATCCAAAAAATTATCGTTTTGTTTTAATTTAGCTTGTGCTGTATGGCAACATTGTGTACTTTGTTTGTATTCTTTTTTGGATTGTTCTTTACCGTTAATAAAGAGAGCTGTGATATAAAATCAAGCTAAGTATTTGTATTTTAAAAGATATTATTATATTTTATGAGCATATCGCTCATTTGGGGATCCCTTGGATCATTTGAGTGAAGAAAACGGCGTCCGCAACCATAATTTAATTGTCATTGTTTACAATTATAATAATTAACAACAAAAACTCAATAACTTAAACTATTAATGTTTTAAGAAGTTGAAAGTATCTACATTTAATAAATAATTCCTCTTTGAAAGAACTCAAAACAGAATGTTATATTAGGATGCTACTGTATATTATATGTTCATCTGACAGGTGCAAATATGTAAAGAGATTTCGGGCAATGGACATACGCTAACAGGCTACATATAGCCATAAGAAAAGCATGGCTTTTCCAAATGCACCCCCAAATGCACCAAAATGCACACCAAATGCAATGTTTGCCCTAGTGTTTTGTTAAAAGTAACAGCAAAACTTAATTTGATCAGAAATTGAACTCGTTTGAATTGAAACGGCAGGTAAAGGAGATAATTGGAATTCTAGGTATAATTACTCTTTCCCCTTTCACGACTCCTGTTAAAATAGTGACACCAAGTATATTCTACATCAATTTTATGATCCGAAGCCTTGTTCCATTACATAGTCGAGAAGCATCAAGATTCTTCATAAGCAGAAATGGTACATTTAGTTTTCATTGAAATTTATGTGAGGGTGCAACTGAAATTTTAAGCTAATTTAAGAACTCCGTGGGATATGAAATACTTTATTCTGTATCCATTGATAAATATTCCTTCATTTCCAACCACACGTCTTTTACAATTTCAGTGTTGATTTTATTGGCAATGACATTTTTAGGCGCCCATATTGATCTTGCGTACAACCACTGATCGCAATTTAAATTTTGTTGCAGGCCCGGGTAAACTTGAACAATAAGATCTACATCTTTTTTTACTTAATTACAAGATTCTCTGGAAAGTAAAATATAACCTTCAGCATCTGCTTCCAAACACTCATCACCGGTTTTCAATAGCGTCTTTGCTAAAGAAAGACCCGAGTCCACGTCATTATGAAGATGCACTCTCATATTCGTTTTCAACTTTCTCCCATAAGATTGATGATTTAATACAGGTTCTGATTTCATCTGCCGGTGTACCTCTCTGGATTACTAGGAAAGTTTGTCGAAAATCACCAGCCCATAAAATTACCATTCCTCCCATAATATCTGTACTATCTCGTAAATCCTGAAGAGTCCGATTTATATAACGCTTCTATAACTTTCTTGTAAGACATCGTACTTTCATCCTACACTAAAAGCTTACATTGTTGAAGCAGCCTGCCTCGAGAGCCATTTTTGTTGAAATTGCAGATGGGTGAATCTTCATGTGCCAGATTTAACGGTAATTTTAAAACGGAATGTGAAGTACAACCGCCGGTCAGTAATGGCTTCCCGGAAGAAGCCGCAGCAACTACTATCTTCTGGTTTTTTCTAACGAACATTAATAATAAGTTTAGCAAAAACGTTTTTCCGGTTCCTCCGGGGGCATCGAGAAATAAAAAGAGTGCACCACTGCTGGATTCTATTTTACGTAACACTTGATGGAAAATGAGACTTGAGAGATTAATTCTGTTACTTGATGTTGCAATGCAATAAAATCGTAGTCTAATTCTCAAACAATTTCGTTATTGAAGTCTTTTCCGGCTACCCATCGCGTACTAAAGATTCCAAAATCATGTAACTTCTTCCTAATCATTGTGAAAACCTTATTTTCAATTATCATTAGCGTTTCGTTGTAGATGTGTTCATTGAAAGTCATATCTGCATGTACCTGCTGCAGTCATTTCCGAAATAACTTCCGCCATGTACCCTTTGTATTTATCCCAAAGGGTTTGAGAATTAGAAAGACTGCAAGATGATATAAGTATTGTGTAAAGTTCCCTAATTTTATTCGGCTATTGGCATTGATGGATTTCTTCATAGTACCATAGTTATTATTTTTGTGGGATATGGAGCGACAACGGCTATTTTCCCTGCCTTCATAGTAATATCTAGTATATCTTTATAGTAATATCTCCATATAAAATATCAAGGTTCAGTATAAATGAAAAAATTCGTGCAAAATATGACCCTATATTGGAATTATTTTTTTAAAAAAATAAATAAAATAAAAATGTTAAATATGCGATAAATCAAAAAATTTTATGAAACAGTCATTTAATAAAATTTTATCCCAATTCTCTCTTTAAAAGTGAGAGAAAATTTGTATCAAAAAAGTTTTCTGGGATTGTCGGAATAGATAATTTTTTAGCCAACTTGGCGATATTTTTCAAAGTTTGAGTTTGACATTTGATAAACGTAACGTAATAAGCGTTTGACATTTAATGAAAAAAAACATTTGAAAATTGCTTTTAGTAAAGATGTTAAACTACACAATGTTTCAGTTATTTGGTACAAATGTGAGAAAAATTTTATTAAAATTTCTGGTATTGACAAAATGCATAATCTTGCACCAACTTGGTGGAGGGGGGGGAGGGGTAAGCAGTGCCCCGTTGTTTCATCCGCGTAGTTTTTATTTCTGTAGGAATAAAATATACCCTATGTCACTCCCTGATAATGTAGCCTTTCCCATCGTTGAAATAATTTTTAAAATCGGTTTAGTGGCTTAGACGTGAAAGCATAACAAAAAGACAAACTCCCATTGATATTTAAAATATTATTAGGATTAGGATATCTTTATATATAAAAATCTTCTGTGCATGTGTATGTGACTACACTCCTCCTAAACGGCTGGAACGATTTTGATGAAATTTTTTGTGTGGGTTCAAGTGGATTCGAGAATGGCTTAGATTCACAATTCAGTCCGATATCACAATTAGTTAAAAAGATATTAGTTAAAAAGATATTAATTAAAAACATTCAACTCAATATTCACCTACATTGTTGCAACTACGCTATTGTTATAAAAATGACGTAAGTTGGCGTCGGAAATCGATTTTCAGCCAAACTGCCCATACCGGGTCTTTATTGTTACAAAAAAAATGCAGAGAAATCATGCTTTTTAGCGTTTTTAATTAATATCTTTTCAAATAATATTTATATATGTAATCTGTGCGTGTGTATGTGACTGAACTTCTCCTAAAAGGCTGGACTGATTTTGATGACATTTTTTTGTGTGGGTTCAAGTGATTTCGAGAATGGGGTTTAGATTCATAATTCAGTTTGATATCGCAATTAGTTAAAAATGCGCCAAAATTATGTAAGGATGCGTGATTGTTTATAAAAAAGTCATGGGCAATATTCTTGAGACCACTATTTTGAACAGCGAACTTCAAGGTGAAGTTGTACTTCTGCCACAGATCCCAATGATTCTTTCAGACTCACCTACTCATTCAAATGTTTGCAATTTCCAATTCGCTTGGCATTTGCTATGACTATTAATAAGTCACAAGGTCAAACAATGACAATTTGTGGCTTAGATTTAGAAAACCCTTGCTTTTTTCGCACGGGCAATTATATGTTGCATGTCCGAGGTTTGGCAAACCATCGCATTTGTTTGCTTATATCCCTCAAGGATTAACCAAAAATATTGTACATTCAATGGCCTTACGATAAATTTATTTTTTGTGCATTAAAAAAATATACCTGTTATGTGAAAATCGCTCTCGTTTTATCTTTCTTACCCATTAATCAAAACAAGTTTTCTATTCAGAATAGGTTCTATATTCAACTTAGTTCGCAGTAAATACATACTCACACGCAATCGATAGGTCGAATTGTGGTAACTGTGCATGTGATGATGTCAGGTATTGTTATATAACTTTGTTTATAAAAAATTTCATCAAAACGGTCCAGATTGTTACAGTTTATTCAAAAAAGTTTATAATTTTTGGATTTAAGACGTGTGTACAGGACTACGTCTGTCGGGTCCGCTAGTATTTATATATATATTAAAATTGGAAGATTAGAAATTTTTATTTCTGTTGTAAGGTCATAAGCACACATACTGTTTTTTTAAGATTTGTGGATAGTTTATCCACTTTAGTCTTGAAATTTCCTCTATATGAGAAATTTTGAGTATTGTCGATTTAACTTGCAACAGCTCCACTACACAGTGAATCTTTAATGACTTCAGGACTGGAAGTCATCTATAAGCTAAGACCAATACTTCCACACCACGCAAATATAAAAACTAAAAATGTATTTAGTCTTCCGAGATGAGTCTGTAGTATCATTTAGAACTCCAGTGAATGAATGTTTATTAACATCGCACCGTAAAGCAACAGGAGGGTTACTTGCGACGGATTTTGTAATTTTGAACCACGGTCAACTGACGAGACGACACTTGAGCCATTCAGAACTCGAACTGCACTTCTCAATTATGACCATTCATTTACTGCAACCTCCTCTTTCTTCATGTTTTACTTGATTGTGTACACAGAATGCCGTCCATAAATTTGACAGTTATGTAGTTTTCTATTATGTTGTTGTTGTTTCCAATCCCCTTGAAGCAGGAAAGTTTACACCAAGTTCATTTAACCTTTCCGGGTAATAGTGTTGCACACCAGGTCTTGATCTTCTAACAACTGTCGCAGGGAAATGCCCCAGTAGTCCAGAAGATGAGTAGGGGAAGCAGGGAGAGAGCAGGGACAGGTAAAGAAAGACTGTGTACCCACTGCACAGAAGTCATAATACGCAGGTGACGGCTTCTAAAGCGCGCCAAGGCCGTCTGATGAGCCCTGGAACTCCTGCACTGTATAGATAGGCCAGGACTCTTAGCTGCGTACCAGTGGTGAGCAGGAGGGTTTCGTCAAGTCAAATGCATTTTAGTTCTTTGCAGCGAAAGAATTTCCGAATGGGTTAAGACAGTGGGTGAGTGAGTGATCTTGAGGTTTAATGGCGCAAGGCCAATTTTGGCCAAACAGCACCAAACACTCGTTAAAAAAGAGACATTTGTTTTTAAAATACATTTAAAACATTAAAAGTAGAAAAATACTGAGAAATTTAATTAAATATGTTCATTTTGTAATATAGGTATGTGGTCTGGATGGGAAAAGAAGAAAAAGAGAAATGGGATGACAAGAGGGTCGAAAATGAAGGATCACTAGGGTACCCAGGGTTCGTGACACCCGTGTTTACCAAAGACAATAAAACCCCTTGGGAAAAGGAAAAGATAACTAGGGCACCTAGGGATTGTGACACCCGCACTCACCTAAAAGAAGGTTAGCCCCCTGAGGGGGTTATGACAGTGGAACTGGGGTTAGAGAGATCACAACCCCAACCAGCCAGCTCATCAGCTGCTTCGCTCCCAGGCACACTCACAAGTGAGGGTATCCACTGGAGACATACTTGTTTCCTCTGACCAAGCCTAGCTAATTTGGATAAAATATCTAGACTAGTTTTCTATTATATAACCATTATGTAATTAAAAAAGCATAATCATTCATTAATTACTTATATATTTTTCTTACATGCTAGTAAATTACCTCAACTTAAATCAAGTCACTCAAAGGCATTAAAATTTCTTTTATTTTTATTTATTTATTGTTCATTTTCTCCAAGTTTTTTCAGCATTGACTTTTTTCAAAAAATTTTTAAACTGAATTTTCCTTTGAAATGTGGAGACTTTTAAAAAAAAGTAATTAATGCCAAAAATATATTTTTCCTATTTACTCGAATCTAATCCGCACATTTTTTCTAGTATTAAAGCTACGGAAAATCGGTTGCGGTTAAGAATCGAATTAAAAAAAATGCGTTGAATGGGGCAATTAGTGTAAAATACTTTAGAACCTGTAAGTAACCTGTAGTAATTTTTTCATTTTCACCAAAAACTTGTTGATAGTGTGGAGTGCGGCTTAGATTCGAGTAAATACATATGCAGTAGAACCTGGTTTTGCACGATAGATAGGGACCGTATAAAAATAACTGCACGAAAAAAAATATTCGAAAATTTCGTAAATTCTTATATATAACAAACAAATTCGTCAAAATGCTACAGAATTTTTTTTATGCGGTGAAGAGAGACCGCATAAAAAAGTAGCACTTAGAAAATACGCCATTCATTTACTAAATTTGTGAGAAAGTACTTCCATGACAAAATAAATAATTAAATTACACAGGGAAACCTTTTAAAAACATTGTTTCACATTCTATACATGGAGAAGTTTTCACAAAATGCACATACATAATTTCCTGCTACTCATTTTAATCCAGAGTGTACATCTTCTTGTTCAAAATCGCTTTCATCACTCGAAGATGCAATTTAAATTGATTTATTTTTTTGGCACGATAAAGTAAAAGAGAGAGAGAGATAAGTTTTTGCAACGTTGGTCGGTCGGTCAGCTGCTCGTAACTGTCACAATAATCAGATAGGCGTGATCCAAGCTATTTTTGAAATTTCTTGCTCCTTTCCGAATTGGTATCTATTTTAAGAAAATGCTTTCCCATTTTGTTGGAAATCTGCATCCCTGCATATATTTTATCCGCTCTCAAAGAATCCGGTTCTTCTCGTCTGTCTATATATAGGGCCGGCTCTATCAATTTGGCCGCCCCGGACAAAAATGGAAAATGCCGTCTCTCTCTAAAGCAAAAAATTATAACTAAAAAATAGATATATATATATATATATATATATATATATATATACTACTTTAAGTCAGTACAAAACAAAATTGAAATTAAGGACATAATTACCTGTTATTATTTCAAACGAGTAAAATTTAAGAGAATGAATCGCCAATTTCTTCTATTCATAGTGAGGATCAAAACATTTACTTTAACTTATAGTGACTACATTCAAGACTAAAATAAAACATCTCCTATGACTCTCTATCTATATGAAACTCTTATTGCCCCTGTATCCTTTTGGATAGCTGACACCGGACATCGTTTGGGTGAAAGGAATGCCCGTTACGACCATACTCCCAGATGGAGAGAAAGTTAATAGTGAAAGATGTGAAAAATTAATCAAATTTCATAATTGAACATTTATTCTCGCCTTGAGCTCTTAAAATTCAACATAAAAGAAAACTGGGACATTAAACATATAGAATACAAAATAAGGAAGTAAAATGAAATATTAAATACACACCCAATAATATTTCAAAAAAATATATAAAATGTTTTGTAACAAAAAAAAAAATATTTATCAAATTTGATCCAAATGCCACCCTTAGAATTTGCCGCCCCGGACAGGGGTCCAGTTTGTCCGGGCCTAGAGCCGCCCCTGCTAAATAATCTATCAAATTATTGATAATGCCACAGTCATTTAAAGTTTCGTCTTCAATCAAGCGCGGACTGTTGGCGCGTTTAGAGAATAGCAACTGAACGCGCGCGCGCGTGCATTGTCGGGAGACTGTTTAGAACAAATGAACAAAGCATCTTGAAGTGTATATATGTACATTTTGCAGTGGTGTAACGTACACTCCCGCAATCCCGGGACTCCAGGGGACCCAAGACATGGCTGCCGCCTTGTGCGTATTTACCTATAATTTAAGAAATATTAAAGGGGGCCCTATTATCCTCTGTTACGCCACTGGTGCACTGATAGAAAGCATTACAGCGGCGGCAAAGCCGTTGAAATTTATATAGCGCATAAAAAATATCACACAAAGATAAAATTGCATAAAAAGACCGCACAAAAACAGGTTCTATAGCATATAACAGTAATTACATAAATTATGGAGAATATAGCGGGACTGACATTAGGAGAACAACAAAAGCATCGCGTATTAGGTGGCTAGGCCATCTGTGCTGATATACTGATGCCTTTCCTACCGAAAAAGTAACTTTTTCGAAAATTCAAGGACCAGACGTACAGGACGACCACCTATACGATGGTTAGAGGATGCTAAAAAGGATCTCAAATTAATGGGAATCAACCGAGGGAAGATCATCGTGACTGATAAGATCAACTGGAGGAGGATCAGCGAGTCAGCTTTGGCCTGCAAAAAGCTGTTGAGCTTATGAAGAAGAATTACATATAAATACATATATAAATTAGATGTTTTCATTGAATATAGAAGGGGTTTTGATTGAAACAGATCTATTGTGTCTTGTTGTGTTGCAAATGCCACCTGATAGTAACATCAGATTAAGGTCCACGAAATTCATCGTGGCTAAGGGCTAGATTTTTAGCCTTAGCTTTGAGCTCCATACAGGTGATTGTACGACTTTCCTCGGTTCCACCCCAATTTTAAGGGAGAACGCCTGGGGGTGGTCAAGGGCCTTCTACCTCTCTTGTATGAAGAATGATTAATCGAGGGCTTTTGTTTTTTGATATTGGTTTTGATTTGATTTCTATTTGGGTCGAAGAAAGAAATTTGTATCAGACATTTCTATTGTTTGAGTAATATTTGTGTGGTATTTATTTCATGTTTTATTTGTTTTCAATTTTACATTGGGAAATATTTTAAATCAGCTGTACAAATAAGAAAATATTTAATATTTTGTTTAATGTTTATTATAATCTCCCTATTCTTTCAATAAAACTTTAATTGTAATTATTTGAAGACTTAAATTTTAAATTAATTGGCTTTTAATTTAATATATCATTATATATTCTGTGAAGACAGAATCACATAAATCCAATGGTTACTATACATACGTTTTGTTTTGCTTATATTTCATATCAGAAATTTAAAAAAATGTTTTTTCTCTTCAGAGCCTCTTAAAATCTGTGCCTAATCTAATCCAACCCCCCTTATCATTTAGTCTGCGAGACATCGCCGTTGCGTTAATTCATTTCTTGCGACGTGTTATCTGTATGCACGTGAGGAAGGTATTATCGTGTACTCATTATGTTTGAACAACTTTTTTTTTCTTAACTTTGTTTCTACTCAATGCTGATTCGAAGATGAAATCCGAAAATTACGCGTGTTCAAGGAGCAGTTGCTTAATAAGAGTTGATAAGAATTTACTATCTTGTGTCTTACCAAACATATCGTTGGAAATGTTGTCTGCCTATAAAATAATAAATTCTGCCTGATAAACTCCTTCCTTCGAATAGATTTCCGTTTCGAATATATTTGTCCCTCGTTTAACTCAGTGTCTTTTTTACACGATTTCACTTTTACACAGTTTATAAAAATAGGGATTAAAAAAATTCTGCATTTTTTTTCATTCTATTGGTAACATTGGCGCTTATATTTTTAGTCATTTTTTAATTCCATTTATTTCAATCTAAAAATGGGTATTCCCTGTTTTATTAGTACAATCAAACTTTCTGTTTGTCTTATTTTAGTACTGTAAATTTTTAGCAGCAGAAAGGTGTACATTATTGATTTTCTATTCGGAAGTTTTTTAAACTTCACATTTACTTTTTAGTGATACATTTTTATAATTTTGTTAAAATTTTAGGGGTTTTACCATGACAAAATAAATTTTCAAAAATGAAAAGAAATATGCAGTCGGGGGGGGGGGATCCCTATATAACGAAGTCGCTAAATGCCGAAAAAAGTTCGTTATATGGAGGTTCATCTGTCAATTTTCTTTATAAACCGCGTAAAACAAATTTTAAATTCAGAAACACTATATAGTAAAAAAAAATAATTTTTCACACCTTTTTGTAAATTAATATATATTTATTTTATATACCTTATCCACCAAAAAAAAAAAAAAAAGGAAAACTGCAAAGAAAGTTTTTTGACTCCTTTACCCATTCCTTGAGGAATTACAAAATTTTTCTTTGGTGATCAAGCGCTTACGTTTTGACATTTTTGAGCTACAAGAAACGAAGTTACGAGTATGACTGATCAACACTAGAAAGGAAAGACAGGAATGAAAGACTTGTTCAAAGACACGGGGACACGAGACAAATCCACTGAGGGTGAAAGGGAATGTCGAAGATGTTTTCAGTGAACTAGACAATGGGGGTTTGACGCCCAGAATTCTATTGCTGTCGGCGAATTAGGCATCTAATAAAAACAGTTCAAGATTTATGACCCCCATTAAAAATATGTTAAAAGAGAGAATATAACTTGAAATCTCCAGAAATACTTTAAGAAAAAGGGAGAAAAAAACTGAATCACAAGAGAAAAAGTTCGTTACATAAAAAATGCCCTTCGCTATTGGGAGGTTATTTCACGAAGAAAATCGTGAAATGTTCTTGGTTCCAGGAAAAAGTTCGTTATATAGAAAAATTCGCAATATATAGGTTCGTAATATGGAGGTTCGACTGTATATATATCTTTAGAAAGCAAAATTAAAATTTTAGATTGTACAGTCCCTGGCCAAATTATTAGACGCACTATAAGATTTTATGAAAAATATTAATTATCAGGTGATACTATACAGGTTTTTTGTATTTATCAGATACAGTGTATGTTTTTTGGTTGTTCATTTAATAATCTATTATTATCACAAATAAAACATCATCATTAAAGAAAAAAATATGTATCTATTGATTCGAAAGTAAACAGGAACAAATATAATTAAATATTAATATTTTGTTGAGCTACCTTTAGCCGCTATAAGAGCTTCAATTCTGCGCGGCATGCTATCAATACAAGACTCTACTGTCTCCTGCATTTGAGGATGATGATTCCACACGTGAATTATTCTTTCGTGTGAGAATTTATTAACTTTGTCTTGCCATGTGTGAAAAATAAATACAAATACAAAATATATAATAAATTTCCTCATTAAAAATCCATTGGATCTATGTTTAAATGTGAAAGTATTGCATATAAACTTATATAAAACTACTAATTATTAAAAAAACAGGAGTGCGTCAAATAATTTGGCCAGGGACTGTAAATGAACAGAGAGTTACAAATGTTGCCAAATTTTATTCCATGAAGGGAAACACTGTAAAAACCATAAGAAACAGGTGATAAATCATTAGAAAAATGTAGCAGCTGGGTCTTCTACGACTATGAGTTCAGTTACATACGTATGATATGTTGCAATGGAAAGTTTGGAGAGAAAGTTATAGTAACTTTGCACTATAAAGCAACACCAGGAATGTCGGTGATGGACCTCTTTATTTTGAACCTAGGTCAATCGACGAAGATGACACCTGAGATGGCATCTCCATCTCCTAACTATCCCACCGCACCAATGGGAAGACTTTGAGCCTTGACAGATTTAACGATTTCAGGCTCCTCTACATGGTGGGTCTTCAGTGGCACCAGGACTCGAACCCATCAACCATCTGTTCGTGACCATAACCACTAGGCTACGGCCAGTAGCGTAGCGTAGTATAATAGGGCTCCCCTGCAAAGACAGGTTTTGGGCCCCCAGGCCTAAATACTCAGACTTTGGGCTATCTAGAATCCTGCCCCCCTCCCCCTGCGCTATGGGGATGTTCGTTACGCCACTGGCTACGAACGCATTGATGATTTGGCTGGAAAACACCACTTCAAAGCGGATTTCTGTTGATATGAAAACAATTACAAATTAAGTTTTTTTTTTACGCTGAAATAAATTGCTGACTTATGCGCATTTATTTTGGATTCGATTTACAGGATTTTAGGTATAAAGTCCAGCAAGTTCGATTTACTCGGTATTTTAAGGTATCCGAACACGTTGAAAATGACCAAATTCGGACAAGACAAATATTTTTGTTTTCTGTTTTATTAAATACACCTATCTTTTGGCTTTAAAAAACATATTTTGTTTTGATTCTATGCTTCTTAGAGGCCAAGTTACAAAAAATTTTATTAAGTTAAAAAAACCGGAGGTGGGTCCTTTATCTACCACAAGTGGGAATTTAAATTGTTCGAATTCTGTCATGGCGAGTCTGATCACACGAGATATGTATTTCTATAAAACTTTTTGAACCTGATATTTATGCTATTTTCTAGAGAATGTACTAAACTATTTCTTATTGTATGAATATATTATGAGTTAGGGCTTGTTATTTAAATAATGGTCTCATAAAAGCGGGGTTTTTCTTATAACGTTTACTCAATCAGCTCTAAAATTTTCAAATTTTAATAAAACATTAAAATTTTAGTACATTCTCTAGATAAATGCCTCTAGATTGTTTTGGTAATTCTTTTACTAATATAAATTTATCACTTTTTTCTCTAATTGCTTTGAAATTTTACAAAAATATTGCTAAAATTTCACTTATAATTGTGATTTTTGTGAAATTCAGGCAATTTATTGTAAATATTGTTGGTTAAAAAAATATTAGTATTTATTGGTATTGAGTCCTAAAAAAGCCTTTGTAATGTTTAAATATGTTATTTGTCAAAAAGTACTCTGAACGTGTTCGGAAACCTTAAGGAGCCTTTTCGTCTAAGTCGGGGGATAGGAATTCTATTTTATGTATTGCTCAACCACAAATGAGGGAGCTATGAATAACACATATCTTAATTGACACAATATGATAGAGCTTGAAAAACACAATTGTTATCCAATCTGTATTCAAGATCGTGGCAGTCAAATGATAAGTATAAGTAGAGACACAAGTTAAGTCAAGAATTCCATTCCTAATTTATCCATTGAATGTCTTACGTGAATAAAGGGATCTATTCGCATTGAACTCGGGCATCAGAGGGCTTGAAGTGGAAGCCAGAATTATTATATGCTAGGTCAGACGTTGCCTCACCATCCGAATATACACTGCTGGACAATTGCTAAGGACGGATAACACTATCATCCATAGCAATCACAAAATGAAAGGAAGCAAAATGTGGAAAATAAGAATAAGTGCGGGATATTAGTAAGAAGAAGTATGAGTATGCAAATTTTTTTCCCACATCTATTCATCACGTGATAGCGTTCAGAAGAGCTTTAAAGGTTTTGACGCGTGTGTGGACAGTTGTTGTTTCAAGTCACAGTTTTACAGGAAAGATTTAATAGACGAACTTAAAATTTTTGGCATGTCTTCCCGACATCACATAGATGTTTTTATGCGTGGCCGAATTATTGGAAAGATCGAAGAAGGGCGAAAAATAACAGATGTTACCAGGGAGTTCGACATCGCTCACAGCGTTGTTTCACGGCTGTGGAAGTCATTTAAAACTACTGGAATGTGTAGTAGACGGCACGGGGGAGGTTGTGTTAAAAGTACGACGTCTGCAGAAGACAGATATATCGTCCTATCAGCAAAAAGGAACAGGCGCACCACAGCTCAGCAGGTGGCAAATCAGTTTCTTGCTGCCTCAGGAAAGCAGATCTCCCAAAAAAACTGTTGCCACACGTTTGAGGGGAGGAGGACTACACGCACGCAGACCTGTTGTGTGTGTCCCATTGACCAGACAGCACCGTATTGCCCGTTTGCAATGGTGTCGTGAGCATCACAACTGGACTGAACAGGACTGGGCATGCGTACTATTCTCAGATGAGAGTAGGTTCAGTCTGTCATCTGATTGTAGACGCCAACTGATCTGGCACGAGAGTGGTACTGCTTATAGTCCAGAAAATATCCAGGAAAAGGACCGATATCCGACATACAGTATCATGGTGTGGGCCGGCATCATGATCAATGGCCGCACGCGCCTACATGTGGTTGCGAATGGGACTATGACGGGCCAACGATACATTGATGAAGTTCTACTTCCTCATGTTCGTCTTTTCCGTGGTGCTGTCGGTGATAAATTTGTTTTTATGGACGACAACGCAACATGTCATCGAACACTCGCTGTTCAGGATTGTCTAGACAGCGAGGGTATTCAACGTCTCGTATGGCCAGCGCGTTCTCCAGATCTAAACCCCATTGAAAATGTGTGGGATGCTTTGGGGAGGCAAGTTGCTGGTCGAAATTATCCTCCGACAAACAAGAACACCCTCATCCGTGCACTCACAGAGGAATGGGATAAATTGCCTCAACAGCTGCTGGATGATGTAGTGCAAAGTATGGTACGACGTGTGGAATGTTGCATCACACTCCACGGTGGACATATCCCGCACTGATACCTTTCTTTAAGGTGCCTGCTGACTTTTAGATGCATTGTTCCATTTCTCCGTACGCAGATCAAATGAACATTTTTTTTTCTTTCAGATGTTTTACAGCTTTTGTACTTTCCAGAGAACAATAAATATTCTTTATTCTAATGTCTGAACAGTGTGGCAACTATATTTTATCCTACTAGGCCTCATGTCTCGCTTAATGTTATGCTACATAGCAATTTGTGATCCGTCCTTAGCAATTGTCCAGCAGTGTAATTCAAAATTATACGTTTCTTTCAAAATAATCCTCGAGTAGTTCTACAGAGATATTAAACAAATAGTATGAATTCCTCAAAGAATTGTCGTATCAAATAATTGCGACTCATGTGTAAGGAATTAAAATGGGCATGAAAAAATATGTATATATTTATCTTATTAAAAAAATTATTACTCTGTGCATGATACTAAAAACTTCCTCTTTACTTGCAATGTAGTTCAAGGGACTTTATTTATAGAGTAAAATGAAAATGATTATAAACATATTTTCTATCTAGTAGCTTATACATAACACGCATTTTTAACAACAAAAATAAGATAGAAATTAACTGATGCGCGTTATATGCTGGGTATAAAAATGATAGCTTTAAAAACAGAAAAATGAGATGAGCAGACATAAAAAAATTAGACTTCTCCATATTTTGAAATGCTGTTTATTTAAAGAGAATGACAATTCTTGTGAACTGAAAAGGTTGAAATTCTAAAAGTATGCTATTTTTTCAAAAACTTAGGATAATACCTTGAAAAAATAACTTAAAAATACGTACAAGAGCATTGCATACGTGTATTTCAGGTTTCTTTGTAAAAAAGAGAGGAGTATGTACCTAAAAATTATACGGCGAATATACCTAAAAATTAAAAACTGCAGCTTGAAAGTAAAGGTTGGAGTTATACACTGGTTTTTAAAGTATGTATTCGGTACATTACATAAAATAAACTTAATATCTCGAATACATTGCAGATTCAAAACTCCCGCATTACTTATAAAGTATTGCATATTGTTTCAATTATTTCCTGTAATTGTCTCTCAAAAGAATACATATGAAATTTAATTTTGTTTTCAGGCTTTGCAAGTATCTTTCCCGTTTCTAATGTATCATCATGGATGAAGACGAACTGCGAAAAAAAACTTCAAACTGAATGAACTAAATTCATATGATGTCATAGTCACATGATAATTCAGTCACGTGTTTTCAGCCAATCAGTTCATAAATTAATTCGACGTCATAATTATATCATACATGTAATCACGCGTTTCCAGCCAATTAGTTCATGTGATTCACTGATGCCAACTTTTGCTTTTTGCAGAAATTTTCTTTAAAAGTAATTTGTCAACGATATAATAATGCACATAGTTGAAGAAAATGCATTTAATTTAAAAGTATTGTAAAATTTTGAAAACTGTTTGAAGAATTTTAACACGTGAACTCTTTACCCAATTATCAAATTTTAAATGTTATCTAAACTTTACAAGTTGAATAACTAGTATGTAAATTTTTAATCAATGGGAAACACGTTATTGCCGTTATCATGTGACCATCATGAATTTAATCCATTGAAAAATTAAAAGCGTATCTTCAACGTATTCAACACTATAGAAACGTATAGAAAACTTCTTTTATTTATGTTGATAACGCTATTTCTTTGCTTCGAACGCTGTGACATGCTGGATGGTTATAACATATATTGGTGACCCAAAAACAAGTCATCCATTGAAATGGAAATTAAAAACCAATGGTAACAGATACTGGTAAATATATATATATATAACACATACAAAATTATAAAAGCAATACCACAAAAATTTTCTCATATCACTCGATACGTAGAAAACACAAAATAAATGTAACTAACAAATAATGCATGTTTACTCCATCATAAATAAACTAAATAAATAAAGCAAGCAAAACTACATTCACAGAAAACCGACCAATTTGCGAATTTGTCTCTTCAATGCACACATTTAACTTCTCTTGAAACACATTTTAAGTTCACTGCTCTGATTCTGTCAGCGGTGCCTTTACAGGCGTGAATCACTCTTTCCATTTTCCGTTCAAGTGGTGGAAAATTATCACCCTTTGTTACCAATGAATCAGTTCACTTGTAAATCGTGAACTTTCCGCCCTTTTTTAAGTCCAAAGGTAACAGAAGACAAATTGACTTGTGTTAAAAATGAGAGTGAATGAATTTCTAGGTGATGTAGGAGTTTTCCATCCACCTTTTAAAGTCGAGCATCCAGTGTTCTTTTATTCTATATCGATCTATTTATTTATCTCTATTTAATGTTTCAAGCGTTTGCATGAATTAATAACCGTAAAATCCGGCGTATAACGCTCACCTATACTTTCAAGCTGAATTTTTTTAATATTTAGGTATATTCTCCGTATAACGCGAAACCCCTTTTTTATGAAGAAATTTGAAATATTAGTTGACATTGCTCTTTGTTTTGAAGTCACTTAATCGAGGTATTCTCCCAAACTTTTGAAAAAATAGTATACTTCTAGAACTGCACTCTTTTAGTTCATAAGGCAAGTCGCTTCTTTTAAATAAACAATATTTCTATTCATATAGAAGCATTTTTTTATGCTCATCTTTTTGCGATTTTTAAAGCTATCGTTTTTATATCCGGCGTACAGAGCGCGCCCTTAAGTTTCAATCTTATTTTTTGACTTATAAGTGCGCGGATTTTACGGTAATTCATTTTTCTCAAGTACTGTAACGTTAAACACAAAGCAAACTAGCACCGGTCATATTGACCGTTTTCAAACTTTTGTAAGATTTGTACATATTTAAACGTTATAATATCACTATCATTGAAGCCCAGTGGCTAAGTGACAGTGTATCGTGCTTCCACGCCACAGATCCGGGGTTCAAATCTCGGACAGGGTTACTCAGCCTTTCATCCCTTCAGTGGTTAGATAAATGAGTACCAAGCTTCCTCGGGAACTGAGCACTGGGGATTTCGCATCAGACTGACGACCACTTGACCGAAACATTTGCACATGCACTCCAGCGCCTATGGTCACGGAAACTGAGATAGATTCAGTAGGCCTTGGTCCTTATGGACTTCTACGCCAATGAGCTCAGTTCAATATCACTATCATACTGTATGACTTTTCTTTAAATATGCATGTTATATATTCTTCAGTCTACTTCTAGTTTTTTTTTTTTCTTTTTAAGAAAAAATTCTTGTGAGTCCTACTTACTATGGTCGATCAATTTAACCTGTGGAGAAAATATTTTGTGTACTATTTTAAATTTATATAATCTGTGCAAAAAGTAACGGTTATCTGAGAGTCGGTTGCAATTTAAGAGGTCTCAGGGGTGTTAAATTTCTCTGGGGGTCTAAAAATATAAACAATTTTCAAACAGGTATAATTCTTTTAAATTTAACTTAAATAAAAAAAATTCGAATCTTTTACACATTATTTATAAAGGAATGGAGCTTCAGAAAACAATAAAATGTTTAAAATATAATCATAATTTTAAAATTATAAGCATATGAAAATAAGAAACTTTTCTATAAGAAATATTTATTAAGTTTTACGTCACGCATGCTATTTTCTAAAAGAGTAGCTTTAATTATTAGCGATAAGTTGATTTATAAAGTTAAATGTATTTTTATTACACTGTAGCTATTTTTACATAAATAGAATAATAACTTACATATTTTAATAAAAAAAAAATACATTTTTAAAAAATATTTAAAAAATTGTAATATTTTACAAATATTTTGAAATACAAAAGATATATAATACTAAAATTAGGTAGGGTTAAAAGAGTATGATGCATTTTTTATAATTCTATAAGGTTTTATACATCAGAGGCTATTATTTTAGAAAATAGCGTGGGCAACGCAAAAAATACTTAATATTTATTATAAAATTTTCACATGCTTATGATTTTTAAAATTATGGTTATATTTTTAACATTTTATACTTTTCTGAAACCCCTTTTTTATAAATAATGAGTAAAAGATTCGAATCATTTAATTTAAATTTAAAAGAGTTATACCTGTTTGAAAATTGTTTATATTTTCAGACCTCTTGAGAAATTTAACACCCCTGAGACCTCTTAAAAGAGTAAACAAGAACCGTATTGGGTGAAATCTCAAAGGGAGCAGTTCTAAAGCGTTTCTTAAGCAATTTTAATATGATTGTTTATTCGAAGAAGATAAATAAAAATATCAAAATTTGGATGTAAATTTTTTATTCCTTATGTAGTGTACTATTCTGTGGTGTATATTTCCTTTAAAAATGTCAAAGCGTTTGAAAATTACTAAGTACTTAGAAAAAATATATAATTGACATATATAGAAAAGTGTTCAGTATGTATTGAATAAGAAATTTCTGGGACTGAAAAAATCATGGAAATATAAAGATCAAGGGTTACTTACAACAAGTGAATCAGAGAGTAGTAATAGAAAATATGATAAGATTATGAATACGCTTAAAGTTTCATATAAGATTATAAGAAACTTGATCTCTTGAACTCTTATCTTAATATTTCATAAAGTTGATAAGATTATGCATCACACAATAAATATGTGTATAGTAGTTGCACATTTGGAACTAAAATAATTTGTAATCAATGTGCTGAAGCCGAATAAGATATCTATATACGTATAACATTATATATAAATATGTTAATTTTATTTATTATTTTTCTCATAAATAATAGTAAGTTTGTTTTCTTATATAGGGAAAATAAAGTTTTAATTTTTTAAGTTTGTAACTGGAATTACACAAGAATAAATTTGGACGAAATTTCATGACAATTCTTAATTTTACACACATAAAGCATTAAATCAACCATTATCAGCGTTGAATAAAATTGATAATTTTTTTAAGGTATCCGACTACGTTCGGAACCGTGATTCTAAAAAAGCGCATAAATGGATAATTTTCCTTATATTTAATGTCACTTAGATTAGACTACATGTATAAAATTGTTTTAAGGACATTTTGACAAAAAAAATTATTTAAATACAATATTTTGGCAAAAAATTAACTTAGAAGAATCTTTTTTCAAAATGTTCTCTTTTTGTGAAAAATGCTTCTACTATAATAATATTTTGCCTGTATATAGCTCAAACCTCTTTACAGCGGGCTCAGCTATGAATTTTGAAAAATTCACATTATTTTCAGATTTCAAATTGCTCCCTCTGTTGTCGTAAAATATGGATAAACCCACTTCTAAGTTATATATTTCAAAAATTCTAGTTGAGCCTCTGTAGAGAGGTCTGAGCTATATACAGGCAAAATATTATTATATAAGAAGCATTTTTCACAAAAAGAGAACATTTTGAAAAAAAATTATTCTAAGATAATTTTATGCCAAAATATTGTATTTAAATGATTTTTTTGTGGAAATGTTCTTAGAACAATTGCATACATGCATTCTCTAATCTAAGTGACACTAAATATCATGAAAATTATCCATTTATGCACTTTTGCAAAATCGCGGTTCCGAACGTAGTCTGATAACTTAATCACCAGCCAATTTGACCGAGCGCAGAAGGAATAGGTTCACCAGAACTGTTGATAAGTTAAAAGTTAAATATACTTTTCTATCGAAAAATATTGACCATTACCAAAATCAAACTGTATCCCCTAAGTTTGAAAGAAAAACATCATTAACTCATTTCTAATCGCATTAAATTTATCATAATTTTTTGCAATAAATATTTGTTACTTTGCAACACACACTATGGATGGCCAACAAAATTTCTGAGACTCTGGCAAGGAGAAATGAATAATATTAATATTCCAACATATTCCTCTCTGTTTATTACTGACACACAATTCTCTCTGCTCTGTTTAAAGTTCGTTTTATTCTCTCATCAACAACTGCTGTGTTCTTTATCTGTAAAAAAATATTTCGAATTCTTATTTCGTTCATCCAGCAGGTGTTTTTGTCCTTTACAGATATGTGTGCATCAAGGCTAAACCTCGAATAAGACAAAGATTACTTTCTATTTTCGCTTTTGAATGAATATCTCTCATTGCAGTCATCGACATGAATACTCGTATTTGGAAAAAAACATGAAACTTTTATTTATCTTCCAAAGTAAATTTATTTGCGCAATCATGAAAAGATAAGAAACCATTAACAACAACGTAAAATGAAAATTGATATGTTTTTTATTTAAGAAATATCTTTTTCATCGATGATTTTGTCATGCTTTATAGAAACGCGTTTCCTTTTTTATATAATTAAACCGGTTTTTAAAAAGTCAACTTAACACAAATATGGCTTAGAAGTTAAATTGTAAAATTGCTGCTTAAACATCTCGTATTTAATGTAACACAAAATAACCTAATAGATAAATACTTGCTTAAATTGCACTTGGAATATGATCTCGAAAACAGATAAGAAATATTTATTAAAACTAGTTATCCTCTTGAGTTGTGAAAATCTCTTTTCTCTAATTCCGAAGCTTAGATAGAGTTAATATTTGCATTTATAGCCACCTAGCTATATATATAATATAAAAATGTATTCATTTTGTGAATTCGGATTCTGTTCTCATAACACAGTGTTTCTCAAAGTGTGGGGCGCGCCCCCTGGGGCGCGATAACCCTACAGGGGGCGCGAGCATATCGAAAATTTAATGATTTTTAAAAAATAACCGGAAAGAAGTGAAACAAAATACTTTTTCCATAATAAAAGAAATACACAACAACACTGATATAATTTATGTTTATCATCTGGCGTTCGTCTGTTTTAACATAAAATATTACTCGTTAAAAGAAAAAACGAAACTCAGACCCTGAGAAAAATTTTAAGAAGATAAACATTTCATCACTGTAATTATTATTGAAATACTGTATATTAGTTGTAGAAAGAAAAAGGAAGACATGATTCACTTTTCAGCCAGGCAGCATAATACATTTGCTGGTCATTTATTTGATTGACCTTCAAACTTACTGGTAGGGTTTCTACATTAGTTCCATCCCATCTTTTATGTATTTGTTTTTTGCATAGGGAAATTGTAAATAATGAAGAGTACGGTATTTGGCAAATAATTGATTGATTTTTGAAGGATTATTTGGCTAAGATTTATTTTTACGAGTAATCTCAAACATATAAAGCATAGTGAAAAACGTCATAATCCTTTTTAGAGCATCCGTATTTTTCTGAATACACTTATAACCAGGCAGCGGTGGCATCTGTGATCTGTATTGAAGGAAGTTGAAACTGATGCATAGTATTCATGATTGAGAAACACGATGAACATGAAACGAAAGGAAAATTTTCAATGGCTTCCTAAAGAACTCCATCAACTGAAATATGAAACCATAAGTGAACCACAAGGTTCAGTTCGACTTGTCAAAAAGACACATGAAAGAAAAAGTTCAACTTGCTATTTGTTGATCACCAAAGGTGTCACGAGTTCGAGCCCAGTACCACTAAAGACCCGTCGTGAAAGGGAGAGGTGCACGTTAAATCTGTAAAGAGCTCAAACGTCCTCTTGTTGGAATGGTGTGGTAGTTAAAGAGGCCAGCTCAAGTATCGTCCTCGTTATCCATGGTTCAAAATTACGAGGTCCGTCTCTAAAAGCCCTCGTGTATCTGAACAGTGCGATGTTAATATTCACTCACTCGATCATGAATGCTCATTAAAACTACAATTACTTGAACAAAATATGACAGCTTTGCCAGCAAGTAACATTTCTGTAATATTAGTGAAAAGTATCTTTTTGCTTTTCGTCGTTTATTAAGGTATTTCACTTGTCAATCATTTTAGTTCAGTTTTACTGGACTTTTTCTCGAATCATCAAAGAAAAGAATGAACATTCCTTGAAAGCCGGTAAGTATACTTTCTCTTAATTAAATTATTCACTGGAATTCCAATTTGTATCGTGTAGAGTAAAAATAATTATAAATGAATGATTGGGGTGACTGAGTTCCCCGCACTACCATCAGCGTTGGTATCGAGTGCGCGCCTGCTCCCGGGTTAAAACATTTTGAAGTCTTCTCGCTTTAAATATTAAAAAGTAACACAATTATTCTTCATAGAAATTTTATATTCTTTTTCATTACTTAAAATTAATTCTAAATGCTAATTCTGTGATGCTTAAAATTACAGTTCTTTTAAACAGTTATTTACAATTATAGCATTTATCTAAAAAAAATCATTTTACATTTTTGTACACAATGTCGTGCACGCAGTTTTACTCTCCTTACAGTTCAGCTATTATATCAAGAATAATGTTATATTTTTTAAAAAAATTAACTCGTGCGAAGAGCCGGTGTTTCAGCCAGGATACGTTTAATGTATCAGTACTGAAGAAGGCATTTTATAAATAATTTCTTAATACTAAATTAATCTAAGTTTAATAATTATCAGTGACTTCCATGGGCTTGTCTTGTAGAGCAAAGTTTTTCAAAGAAAAGGTTTAATATCAGATATTGACACTGAGTTATTTTTTTCTTTATTTAGCTGAGATCTATATTTTGTCTTCAAAGCAGCCACCGCAGAAAATCCTGTTTAACATAGGTAGGATTTTCAAAATGGTAATAGTATACGAAGTGCTTTTGTTTTCAGTGCAGAAATTATGATTGAAATTGGGTCGCCAGTATTGAAAGTTTGAGAAACACTGGTGTACTATAAAAATAATTATAAAAAAAGGATTGGGGTGACTCAATAACCCGCTGGACCATTAGTATCGAGTGCGTGCCTGCTCCAGGGGTTAAAACATGTTGAAGTCTTTTCTCGCTTTAAATATTAAAAATAATATAATTATTCTTCATCTGAATTTTGTATTATTGTTCTTTATTCAACATCAATTCTAAATGATAATTCTGTAAGGCTTAGAATTATAGTTCGCTTTAAACTAATTATACTTTGAGCAATCATTTAAAAAAATCATTTTACATTTTTGTAAACATTGTCGCGCACTTGGCTTTACTCTCCTTACAAAATTCAGCGATTATTTCAATAATGTTTTATTTTCTTATAAATGAACTCGTGCAAGCGGGCACTTCAGCCGGTATACTTTTAATGTATCAGTGCTCCATAGTAGTTTATAACTAATTCATTAATACTAAATTAAGAACAAGTTTAATAATTATTAACGACTTCCACGGGCTTGTCTTGCAAAGCAAAGTTTTATAAGGAATGCTTATGATTAGAAATTGACCCACTGAGTTATTTTTCTATATTTAGCAGATATCTATATTTTGTCTTCTAAGCAGCCACCGCATTTTGCAATATGTTCAATTTAAAAATTAGAGAAAGGAAAAATAACATAATAATTATCCTATTATTTTATTTATTTATTTTGTTCAAAAGGAGTATACAAAATTTAATGCTTATGTTACTTATTTGTATGGTTTACAATTAAGATCGCCTTTTGTAGCTTTAGTATCAAAGTTCATTATTATTGCATTCAGTGCATTATTAATGTATAAGGGGGGCGCGATAAAAATTGTGATCGAAAAGGGGGGCGCCAGTATTGAAAGTTTGAGAAGCACTGTCATAACATTTGAAAATTCTGGATATACACAAACTGGCTTCCGAAAGTCAATGTAAGTCAGACGATCATCCTTCATATTCATGCACAGATCGTTAATTAATTGAAGTCCTTATACAGCTTTTTATTGATTCTTCCAATTTCTTAAATTCACAAATAGTATGAGCAACAATCACCTGATTACTGCATAAAATAATTCAAATATTTCTAACTTGAGAACGACACAAATCGCGTGATTTAAAAGTCTGTGTATACCGAACAAAAACATTTACGATAATGAATTATAACTAAAAGTTAATATTTTTCTGTTAAGTTATTCCGTCCTTTCTATAATTCTCTCCAACATATTTGGCAGGGATTCAACTAGCTTATGTATAGTTGTCTCTTATGAGGTTATTTTGTTCCATGTTGTTGTTGTTGTTGTTGTTGTATCTAATACCACCTGTCTGACGTAGTCAGATCGAGGCCCACGAAATTCATCGTGACGAGGGGCTAGAAAAACGCCTGTCGTTGGCCCTGAGCACCATACAGGTTACAGTATGATTTAGCTCGGCGGAATTCCCCGAAGGGGTGATAGATGGTGACACCACCTATCTCCACCTCCACAATTTCTGCATGGAGCTGAAGGGGAGAGAAATATTCTCCAGTCCCCTGCACTCGGTACTCAGCCCACAAGACTTCGGACCTAACGAGCACGTACTCGGAGGGCATTTGGTGGCATCGAGCATCGAACCAGGAATTCCGGTCTGGAGTCTGATGCTCTAACCACTAGGCTACCCATGGCCCATTTTCAGTGGCGTAACGTACACCCCCTCAATCCCCGCATCGCGGGGGGCAGGGTTCTAAGGGGCCCAAAGCCTGACTGACGCAAGTGCCTATCTTTTGTAAAATTTAACGTGGGGGCCCAATACCTGACTTGCAAGGGGGAGGCCGTTACGCCTCTGTCCATTTTGTTCCATTCTAATATCAGAGATTGAGCATTTCTTGGTATATTATTACGCGCTCCCTCATTATCCACTCGAGTAAATCCCACAAATGCTGTATTGTGCTTAGGTCTGAGGACTGGGATTGCTTATGGAATTGGTTTGGGAATGGTAGAACAGCCATAACTTCACCAAGTATATCTTGCTTGATATCTTTGTCCCGCTGAAAGTAAAAATCATTAATCACCGCAAATTTCTCAGAATTTGCCCTCATATTTTACTTTAGTAAGTTCAAGTAATCGATGTTGCACATTGTTGATTCAATACATTTTTGATTATCAACGCACAAAGGATTCCTATGCACCCCGAAACCATTATGCCTCATCCATGTTTGATAGTCGAAAAAAGATTTTCATAAGAATTGTGCAGGAATTTTTGAAAACATATTTTTGTCCTTTTTGGTACCGAAAGTACAAAAATTACTTTCAATTGAATATATTACATTTTTCCAATAATTATGAGTCCTATTTAGATGGTTTTTTTTGGCAAAGGCTCTTAGCTTTGTTCACTCGAGAGATGAATGACTTCTTGAGTGCAACTCGGCCAGGATAGTCATACATTTTCAGTTTTCTGTGAATTGTGATTGAAAACACATTTTTTTGGAATATCTCAGCAACATTTTAAGCTATTTGAAAAGTTTATAGTTTTGGGTTTATTTTTACAGAGCGTATTTCAAAGCAAGATTCTCAAGATGACACTACGGACAGGATCTTGGCTTGGACATTAAAATTTTAGTCGATTTGTACTTTACGAACACTTTTTGAATCGATAAATGTCTCTTATTAACAGTTTCAGCCATTTAATTAAAAATATTTCCCCCTTTTTAAATATCTAAGATGATCTTTGTTTCAGTAATACATTGTTTTATTTTCTGCTAACCTACCGTGAAATAACACATGCATTCAAATCTCAAACGCAAGTCTTAAAACACGACTTGGTGAAATTATCTCATAATAAAAGGTCTTAAAAAAACTATTTTGTTAGTGTATGTAGACTTTTGGCGGGGGTGTTTGGTCATATTATTTGGTGGTCATTCTTGTTTTTTTCAAGTTAAAATGGATTTTGTTGTTGTTTGAATAAGGAAACTTTGAAGAATCTCTGAGAGGTATGTTGATTTTCTTAAGAGATTTTAATAGTAATCATGACATAAACACGTAAGATGATTGCCTGTATGTAGAGTTTCGAAGGCAAGTGTAGGCCAAATCATCGTTTTAGTTTTAACATCAGGAAAGTTACTTTGAGCGTACCAAGGGACATGAAGCAGATTTATCCCTCACTATACAAATTAAAATAAGGGAATAGCAGAAACATTTAGTTACAATGCCGATGTTTTTCTGATGCACAGGCAAAAAAAATTGTCTAATTTTATCCGACGTATATTTTTATCTGAAATGTTTTTCAGTATTTTTGTAATTCGTACCAAACTTCATGGTAATAAATATCTCACTCTTTTTCATTTTTTATCACTATAAAATATTTACTTAAAATGTTTTCATACAAATATATGCACCATATTTTATTTAAGGTTCCCCAAAATGGATATTTTTCTATGAAAGAAGTATAAAATGCGCATGTGTGATCCTCGCGTGTGGTTCAAAATGACTTTCAATTTTGACATTCGAGTGAATGTTTGGAAATGTCATATTAAAACAAAATCATGGCGTACGTGTAGTAATCGCATACAATGACTTGGTTTTGTTTTCCTATTGTTTTTAAGTAATCGTTAAAATGAACTCGTCCTCCAAACAATTGAATTTTACAGTGTCTTTGGGATGCTTAAGTCATTTTTAATATTTTAAGATAGTGAAATAAGTATATAAATTGAAGTTTTATTGATCCTTCACAGGATATATTAGTGATTTGTATTTAATTGCGTCGCAGTTGATCATATATTCTGTATTTGGAAAGGCTATGAATGCTCAAAATTTCTTGGATGTTAAATTTGGAAAGATCATCTCATATTCGATTAAAAACTATGATATTTTTTTAATTATGAAACAGCCTACTGACTATTATCTCAATAATCTATCCAATTTTTTCTGTCGTTTTATTATTTTTCTGAAATCTGACGAAACTTTCGTTGTTGCTAAAGTCGAAGAAATTTCTTTTAGAATAGCCTCACTTAAAAACAAGCATACATGTAATAAATTTTTTTACAGTTTCATTTGGCTGCTTTTCGAAATCAAAGCTGAATATTTTAGTCTTTTCAGTAAGAATTGAACAAAACATACGCATATAAAAAAATATATGTAGCATGCAGCCAAAACCAAGCAGTCTTCGCGCGCAGGCGCAGCTAAAACACGAACTGAAACTTGAACTAGTGGAAGAGAAACAAAAACTCTTGGACATTAGAGAAAAAAAGAACGCGAGAGGTGCGCGAGCAGGCGTTACCTTCTGCATATCATCGTCAAACTTATCTGTTAAAAACTACTTTTTTAATTAATTTTTGTTTAATGTTAAATAAACCATAAGAAAGAGAAACGTATTGGACCCCTTGTTGTCTCCCACAAATTATGGGGGCTCGGCCGGATCGATAAAATTTCGATTTTGAACCAAAGTCTGGACAATGAACAAAAGCGTCCGTGAGGAGACGCTCCGCCATTTTTCGAAAACTTCGTTCAACCTGTGTAGAGGTTTGAACTCAGCATGAAAATTCCGCCTGTGTAGAGGCCGGGATTGAAAAAGATTTCGATTTTGATCAAAATTTGGAACGTGAACAAAAGCCGTCCGTGGAGGAGACGCGCCGCCATTTTTCGGAAACTTCGTTCAACCTGTGTAGAGGTTGAATTTTTCAACTTCATTCCGCCTGTGTAGAGGTCGGAACAAATAACAAAATAACCTGTGTAGAGGTGTATTTTTCAACGAACCCTCAAAATCCCGCCTGTGTAGAGGTTGAACAACTCAGTGTGAATAATCCGCCTGTGTAGAGGCCGGAACTACAACTTCAAGATATAACCTGCGAAGAGGTGTCAATTCGAACAATTTCAACTATATTACCTGCGAAGAGGTGAAATCAGTGGAATCAACGTTTTTATTGGATACATCGTACGTGCGAGCAACAAGGAGCCAAAAAAAAAGGTAGGATCTTTAAATATTTTTCTAAAATGTATAAAAACGCTCTTAAAGAGGATTTCATAAGAGTTGTTGAGAATCTAGACGGTACTGTGGAGAGTACTGACACTATAGTTAAACTAAAGACTAAAAATTGAGAACAGTAGTACATTTGAAAGTGATCCAGATTTCTGTTAAAAACATTAATTCAAAACTGTATAGATGAGAGAGTATCGCGAAACGAAAGAGAGGTAACTTTAGGAAAACAGAAAATTGAGCTCGCGAAACTACAGTTAGCAAAATTAGAAAAAGAAGTCGAACTTCAAAGGGTTAAAAATAAAGCATTAAGTTTAAATCCTGCAGCTTAAGTCGAAGAGAAACAGTTCGAAACTTTAAATAAGGAAACCGCAACTCATATTGGCATTCGAGAAGCAGAAGATTGGTTTAGGCCTATTGATTTAGCTAAAGAGTGCGATATTTATATTTCATCTAGAAGCGGATCACATAAAGAAATTCCTATTACTTATGGATATACCCAAGACCCCTTTAAAAATAGATCACAAAACTTTAAACCAAAGATTAAAGAGAACTATCCCCAATATCTTGAAAGAGAAAATAAAAATTGCTTTATATGCGGTGATTCATCTCATTGCGCAAGAGACTGTGAGAAGCGTTTTAAACCTAAAGAATCTAACGACCACATCCATAATAGATTAAACGTGAATACTTTGAAAATCGAGAGCGAAAAACAAAATAGCGATGAATTCGAAAATCTTCAATACGTAAACATTTTTGTGGAAAATCAGCCCGTAACAGCCTTGATCGATTCAGGTGGCCAGATCCCAGTTTTAAATTCCTCACTAATTAGAGTGCAAACTCCTTCCGAAGAAATCATAACATTAAGCTCATGTTTTGGCGAAAAGCGAATGGTAGAAGTTAAACCCATAAATATTTCTCTTGATCAACATTCTCCCGGTATAAGTGTGCGAACGGCGATATCACTGACCTTGACCGAAGAATTTATTATACATCCCAGTGTATATTCTGAAATAGAGAAACTAGGCCATGCAAAGAGCGATGTTTTATTGAGTGAAAGTGGATCCTCTTTGAGTGCAGATTGTGGTGTTTCTTTTCCAAATGTTTCTGTTTCAAGTGTGATAAAAAACTCTAGTTATGATTTGCCACATGTTAAAAACTTTAATACTAGAAATGATTTGAGTTCTCTAATTAAGGATTATAAATGTAATAAAATTAAGAGTACTAAGTTAAAATTGAGTATTGTAAGAGAAAAATGTTCTGATATAGTATTGTGTAAGAAAGCCAATGGTGTCATGAAAACGAGTTCCGTGGAATTTATCTCCCGTTCTCCTACCCCTTCACCTATGAATAGTAATTATAGACGGTTTGTGTTGCTCCGAAAAATTTTTGAGCCTTGGCAGTGGAAGCGAAGGAAAAAGAGAAATCGTTTTGAACAGACGTCCAGAACTCTACAGAGGAAAATATCGATGCGTTCAACCAAAGATCAACTTGTTAAAAAAGACGTTCTTATGCCTGTGAAACAGTGTTTTCCTGTGGAACCTTCCGGATGTCGAAGAGATGCCTTCACATGATAGAGAAACTGTCTAGTTCAGAAAAATTATGATATGTTAAATCTTTGTGTCTAATATGTTAATCTTTTGTCGTATAGTCCTTGTCTGTTCCGTCTTTTTTTTTTGTATGTTTCAGATTCTCCTCTGGTCTCCATGGAAGTACCGCTTCGGACAGCGTACGGTCAGAATGGTCGTTGTAGCATGCAGCCAAAACCAAGCAGTCTTCGCGCGCAGGCGCAGCTAAAACACGAACTGAAACTTGAACTAGTGGAAGAGAAACAAAAACTCTTGGACATTAGAGAAAAAAAGAACGCGAGAGGTGCGCGAGCAGGCGTTACCTTCTGCATATCATCGTCAAACTTATCTGTTAAAAACTACCTTTTTAATTAATTTTTGTTTAATGTTAAATAAACCATAAGAAAGAGAAACGTATTGGACCCCTTGTTGTCTCCCACATATATATATTTAGTTTTTCGTTTTGTTTCGAACTGATGATGACACAATGATACTAAGTTTTCTTTTTTCTATCACAAAATCCAAAGAAGAGAAAAAATTCTACACCGGTTAGTTGAATTTTAAAATGAATGCCATAGTGTGAAAATATCGTTTGGTGGATGGATGGCTTGAGTACACAGCTCTTTCGAGCTACAACCTCATATCAGTAGGTATTTGAATGACTTTGATTGGAATGTGAAAATCAAAAGGGAATGAGATAATTCTCTATTATTGATTACCAAACGCCACGTCGTGAGAATAGCTCCTTTAAAGTAACCAATGACACCACCTGTCGATAAACAAAGTTAAAAAGTTGAGAAATTTCATGCAGATACTTCAAAAGTATTTAATATTGATAAACATGATTGCTCCCTGAAAAATTTTTAATGACTTTTTGTTTAGAAAAAAAAAGTTGTAGTTTCATTACATTTCGAATAATTTCATAATTAATAGCAAAAAATACTGATGTGTAACTGAATATAAGTTTATACTTAACCTAATTCAGCCTTTTAAATGAAGACACAAATTCGGAAATCATAAAAGTTTAAATGGAAATCAGTAATCTATTTAAGAAATATTTTGCAGTTTTGCTTACCGTATTGACAATAATTAATATAAACATAATTCCATTTGGCGTTCTGATTGTGACAGAACTGAAGTGAAGTCATTTTCACTAATCTAGCTCGTGTTGTTACCGGGCTAATGAAAAAATAAAAATAACAAACACCTCATTTTAAATGACATATTCTTTTTCAGGATAAAAACTAATGCAAAAAGCTAACAATCAAAATGGCCCTTTATTAATTTGTGTGTACAACATCAACCCATTTTTATTCATTTTGAAGAAACAAGGTTCAGTTTAAGCATTTCTTTGTAGCATAATATTTTATATGTGAAACATTTTGTATACTGGGTGGCTCCGAATTCATGGTACAAACTTTAAGGGTAGGTCCAGGACATTGTAACAATCATTTATCGTATAGGGAAAGTTTATTGTATAGATTTATAGGGATATATATTTATTGTATAGAATGTATGGGTGCAAACACGAAAAATAAGAGACGAAAGAAAAGACTAAGTATTTATTGAAAACGTCGTTGAAAAGAGAGAGAGAGTGTAATGTTTACAATAACTGTTCAGCACATGAGCTATGAAGTTCATCTGCAGCACACATTGCTGTACCACCCATCGGCAGTCGGAGAAGATAGTCTGCCGGATTCAAAGCTTGGACTCGCTGAAATTGGAAGAGGTGTAAGCGATTTCCGTTTAACATTCTACAAACGATCTAATAACTCACAATAACATAAGGAGCATCAGCTCTGGTACTTACTCGGGTCTATCAGCCACAACGTTCAAGATCCTTTCTTCCAGGCTTGAACTATGTTCAACTTTTCGTTGACCAGCATCATGTCTGGTGACATAGAACGAACGTGTTCCACGAAGTTGACGATGTAGCCGCTGAACAATTCTGTGATCCGGCATTTGTCGATCAGGAAACATTCGTAGCGCAGCTCTGCCTTTACCGTTTGCACGGCCTTACATGTACTGCATGTCTTCATATTCGGCAGACGTTAAGTCTCCCATAGTAGACGTTGGTACAATTGCGAACGGCGCTTTTCCTTACGGAGAAGCATCATGTTAAACTGCGGCTAGACATCTACTGCCCCCTACCGGCAACACAACCAAAAGATAACTCCATTTCTCTTTTCTTTTCCCTGTTTGCGCCTCACCACGTCACTTGCGCCCATGCATTCCTATACAATAAATGATTGCCACAATCTACCCTTAAGGTTTGTACCATGAATTCGGGACCAGTCTGTATTGTTAAGCACACTTGTGCAATTAGAACCATGTGGCCACGGTAGCCGAATGGTATAGATTTCGGATCTTGGCTTGCCTTGTCACGAGTTCGAGACCAGTACCACTAAAGACCTGCCGTGTAGGGCAGCGATGCACGTTAAATCTGTCGAGAGCTAAAACGTCCTCCCGTTGGTGTGGTAGTTAGGAGAGGGGGTGCCAGCTCAGGTGTCGTCCACGTCACTTGACCATGGTTCAAAATTACGTGGTCCATCGCCAAAAGCCCTCGTGTGGCTGAACAGTGCGACGTTAATATTCAATCAATCAATTAGAACCATCTAAAACAATACTATCTCTATCTCTTGCTTCATGACATCTGAAATTTTTTTATTTTTTATTATCTTTAATACACTGGTGTGCAAAACTTAAGCAGTCCGTGTTTTTTTTTAAAATATTGCTACGATTTTCAACTACGACAAATGTGCTACAAAATTTAGTGTTAAAAAGTAATCGATTGTGAATGCTTGGTTGCTTCTTACCGAAAGAAAACAATAGAAAATGCCTAAAATGTTAAGTTCAAAAGTTCACCTTATAAACATTTAAGAAATCATACTCTTGAACACTTTTTACTATTTTAACGAAAACAATAGAAAAATTTACAAGGAAAGAGAAATCCTTTGTTTGTCAAAAATCTATTAAATGCGTGCAGCAACAAGGAAAATGGTGTTAAATAGCGTGACATATTCACATTTTCCTCTTTTTATAAAGTGATCACCAATTTTTAAAAAAGGACTTTTCAGAGGGGAAAATAGATTGTGTGATCAAGCAATCAAATATATATTGCCTTATATTTTAAAAATTACTTTTATTAATGGAAAAGGCAAACAATAGCAGAAATATTATTTCACATATTATTTAATATATTGTCTCTAAATTTGTCAATGCTCAAGGTCTTTACTTTGATTGATATGGAATGAGTGAGAGTTATGTTAACGTCACACTATGAAGTGGCACGAGAACTACTGGTGACAAACCTCGTAATTTTGAACTATGGACAAGTGACGAGGAGGACACCCCTTCACCTTAATTCTACACCACACCAACTGGTAACGTGGTGTGAAAGCTTAGAGAGTAGGGCTGTTAACACGAGTGTCTTCCTCTTCACTTGACCGGAACTAAGAAATTTAAGGTCCATCGTCAATAGTCAAATGATGCTCTTGATATTTTCACAATTAAAAGAAAGTATTGCTTTGATATTGAAAAAATGGATGCCAACTTTTGTTCCATGTACTATTATCACAAGTGAAAAAAATGTCCAAGTATTAAAGCACAATAGAATCTAGATACATATTATAAATGCGAAAGTTTGTGAGGATGTTTGGGCGTCTTTCACGCAAAAACAACTCAATGGATTTTAATGAAACTCTACAGTAATATAGCTTATACATCAAAATAACACATAGGCTATAATTTATAGCATAGGCTATAATTTATAAAGATATTGTGAGAAGTGTCCAAAATATAACGATATTTGTCAAGTAAGTAGGAAAAAATTCTGCCATCTGCAAGCAATTCTGGCGTGCGCTGCACAAAAGCCCACGTCAGCATATATCTATCTTTTGTTTGTGAAAGAAACCTTTTTGTTTTGGCTACGCTAGGCGCTCGCTCTAATAAATTTCTGTGATCAGCATAATCCCTAACATTTTTTTAATTTCAGAATAAAACTAAGTTTTGAAGGGAGAGGTTGATATAAATCTCTCTTTATTTGAATGTTTTTTTAATGATTTTATTATGCACATTTAGTAGTAAGAAATTGATCTTTTTTCAAAATAAATACTTTTATTGCTTCTGGTACTTACAGTAGATAAACTTTGTCTTTCACACTCATCATTTGGATATATTTGCATAGTTTGTTTGTGGTTAGTAGTTAATTATAACGCTACAATTTTAAATGAATAGGCGGATATTGCATTTTTAAGTATAAAAATAATTATAACTACTGTACTGTATTTTTTGAAGTGAGTGATTATTAACGTCGCACCGTTCAACTACACGAGGGCTTTTGGCAACGGACCACGTAATTTTGAACCATCGTCAAGTGACGTGGACGACACCTGAGCTGGCACCCCTTCTCCTAACTACCACACCACACCAACGTAGAAGGAATATTCTACCAATACTTAGCAGGAATATTCTTTGAGATCCACTCTTCCAAGATATAAGGCAGCACGGGTTCGATAATGAGTATTTTAACGGGGAAGACGAACAGTTTTGCAGCAGATATTCGTTTTCAGCGGATTGCAAAGATTATTATTTTTGTCCGGAAGAAATAGTTTATATCAAAATTTAAGTGTCTTTGTTTTTGTATGTTAATGAAGACCTTAGAAAACGATTTGACTATTTATTTGAAGTGAACGGTGTATGTAATTAATTTTACAGTGGAATATCTTTAATTAATTTATTAGCTCTAACGGATTAAATTTCCCAAAGTGGAGTATTTCGTTAATGTATATCCCTCAATTTTCAATGTAGTGATCCAAAGAAAAAATAATATTGCATGAAAAAACTGCAGTAAATCATAATGCGGTGGATAAAGTATTAACGTGCATCGTACCCGTACACGGCGGGTCTTACAAAGCTCTGATAAAGCCTGAACTATGAAAGTAGCTAGACATTTGCCAACTTGACTCCATCGTTATCATTTCGCTGTGTTTTTCATTGAATCGCCATTATAATTTAAGAAACGGCGTTGCTTGCGAATATTACAATTTTAACATAAAATAAATACAACAGAAATTAATATTAATGTATTACACTTTCAGATATGAATTATTTACAATATTTTAAGCGTTCATTACGCAAAACTTTTAACAATGTGTTACTTTTGCTGAGCAGAGATCAGCTTGGGGAGGTATTTTCAAAAATCGACCCTCAAGAGTGTTACGGGTAATTTTAAATAAAAAAAATCCTTTTTATCAGCTATTAGATCTACATACTTAAAATTTAACAAAGGTGTTTTCTTTCTTTTTTTTTTTTTTGTTTAGCTGAGATATGCAAAAAGCTTTTTTTGTTTAATTTGAAATTCACGTAAAATTAACTCATTAAAAACTTCTTTGTCCTTCAATCTGTGTTGTTTAATTTTTCAGTTCACCCGTGCGAAGAACGGGTATACCAACTAGTAAATTATAGTTTAAAAAACTAAACAAGCTTTTATGTTTAATCGAACTAAAAAGTAAAAACAATTATTCTTAATAAAAGAATAAAATGATTAACGAGAAAATTAATGGCATTGGGGTACAAGCGTGGGGTGCTCTATATCAATTGCTATAATTTCTTACTAGTTCTATTCCGAAATGCTGAGTTAATACGAAAATGTAATATAAAGCACCCCACGCTTCTCCATAAGCCTCGGTTAATATTTGAAATGTTTTCGTAGTTGATTTCTTAAGTTTCAAGAGAACCTGGGAGTTGTATGTGTTCACTCAGTGACGCAGTACTCCCAACTGGCTTGATCGATTTAGGCGAAACTGACCACATGGATAGAGGGAGTTCATGGGATGACGTCGCCAATACAGTTGTTGCCAACTCCTCTTTTTTTTCAAGCTGCACATTTATTCTCGGGGGGTTTTGTATCATAACTTGTGTGTACCATTCAATTTTTTTTTTATGTTGAAGAAATAGTTATATTTTTTGCTGTTATTTTTATGTTAAGAAATACCATTAAATGATGCAAAATTAATATGTAAAAAAATATTACACTTACATTATTGAACTCTATTCTCTCTCTGCATGTATTATCGCTGGAATAAAATTATTTCAAATGTTTCCTACTGTGTGGCGCGCTGATTCATATTGGTAGATTGATTTAGCACGTCACAATTATAAAGTTGCCGATCCCTGCTGTAAACCCTTTTGGAAGAGCCGAGTCCTCTTGGGCGTTCCTTCAATAGTCTCCGTTTAACTTATAAGCTGAAATTAATCCTTATAAGCAAATCTTATTCAAAACTATGAAATCAAAACTAATAACAATTGAGCTTCCATGAAAATAGAATTTTTTTTTTAAGTTGTCTTTTGCAATGACTTTCTTTCAGCAAAAAATGGATAAAAGTTGAGTCGAATAGATTAATAGAAATAATTTTGAAGTAACATTAGAATTAATGTTTGATTACCAAGCTTATATGAAATAATATAGAACTAAACACGCGTGAATTATTTTTCATTCTTATTCAAACTGCATTGATTTACTTCAGCATTTAAGAAAATTAAACAGAGTTATTCCGGGTTTAAATCCAAATCCTTTAACTATTTTGCTCCACTCAGTTAACTATATCAGTTGTTTTGATTACATTCAGCAATGAGTAATTGAAAGATCTGAAACGATTTATTATTCTCGACAATTGCAGCCAAAATAAATCGTTATTTACTTTTACTTATCTACTTGAAAAGCAACAGAAATGGAATGTAAAGAAACGTGTAATGATCTATTTCTTCTTTTGTTGATTTGACAGCATTCGTGACGCATTGCTTTAAAGCGCTGTCAAACTCGTCTTGATGAATCTGTGAAATGCTAACAAGACGATTATTTTTATTTTATTTTGCTTTATACTTTCTAAAAACATCGCACTTCCTTGAAGTAATTACAGACAAAAACACTTTTATTTAAAACTACAAGATTTTCCATTTAAAACGATGATTTCGCATAATCGTGTATTATTCTAAAAGATGAAAATTCTTTAGGGGGAGTTTATATATATCTATTATGTGACAAAGAAACAATAGTTGATTGGTTGGTGTCTTGTCATGGACAGTAATTAAATAGAACCAAAGGTTCTGTTGACCAGGACCAGTGGTCCCAACCTCAGTACCGGTTCGTAGACCAAATAGCACCGGGCCGCACAAGGAACATTAAACTATTTTCATTTTGTACTGTGGTGTATTTTTCTCGTGCTTGCGCAAGATTTTATGGAAAAATCACATTGTATTCATTTTTTGGTGTAGCTGTATTTTATTCTGAAAGCATGTTTAAATACAATTAAATTAAAATTATTAAATCAAAACAATCTAAGATAAAACAGTCAACGTCCCTCCTCCCTTCAGCGGGCCGCGGTAAAATTATCAAACTGAAGGAAGGTTCGTTCTGGGTACCTTCCGTTCCGAATGAAAATGCGAGTACTTAAATGATCACGCCAAAAAGATTGTCTTCGCATGATGGTGGTAATAGTTCATATAGCTATCACACCGCTACATACTCCCATACCAGTGATTCAGCGAACAGGCGAACGAATAATACCATATTCGTGGCGAGCATGTAAGCAGTTGCGTCACTTTCGTGCGTGACGGCTTGAGAATTGCGTCATGTGTGTGACGGTTTTAATTGCGTCATTGTTTGACGACTTCGAGAAGTAACGGCTTATTTTGCGTCAATGTTTGACGGTTTGGTTGCTGTTGCGGTGGATAGATGGCGCCACGACAGCGGCGCGTGAAGGTGCGGTTCTTTGCACGGCCAGGGTCACCAATGAAGGAAGGTTCGTTCTGGGTACCTTCCGTTCCGAATGAAAATGCGAGTACTTAACCGATCACGCCAAAACGATCATCCTCGCGTGATGTTGGTACTAGTTCATATAGCTATCACACCGCTACAAAACGTTGACCGGTCCACGGAGATAAAAAAAAGTTGGACAACACTGCTATAGGCAGCATGCACGTTAGTAATTAGTTCTGGGCAGTGACGTAACGTACACCCCCGTATTGCGGGAGGTGACAGGGCTTCTAGGGGGTCTAAAACCTGACTTTGCAGGGGGTCCCTAACATTCTCCGTTAAGTCACTTGCTCTGGGTAGTCATCATGAATTGATTGAAAAGCAGCTTTACATTCCCTGAAGATTATAAGCCCTTTAGCTCTCTCTTTTTCACTGAGGTTTATGTACTCATTTAAGGCTGTTTGCATTGCAAGGAGTTCGCAAGCGTAGATGCTATATTTCCTGAACTAACAATAATTAGTAATTTTATTGTTGTTGCTACCAATGCCACCTGATCGGCAAATTCCAGGTCAAGGCCCACGGAATTCATCATGGCAAAGGGCTAAGTGACGCCTGTCGTTAACCGTAGCTTTGAGCATCACACAGGTGACAGAACGATTTAGATAAGTTTGGCCCCAATTTTTAGGGAAAACATCCTGGGGGTGGTCAGGGGCCTCCCACCAACCTCACGAGAGGACTTGCGGCTCGACGGCTGCTTAAAATACCCCCATGCCGCAAAGGCACTATACATTTACAAACATGCATGTCTTCTCCGGAATTCGATCCCAGTCCCTATGGCACCGCATTCAGCGTCACTAACCACTATACCGGTAGGGCAACAATTTTATTGTAAGCCAAATTATCATAATATTGTTACACATTAAGTAAATACCTTAGGATTTTCAAATTCAAGTTTTAAATTGTAAAAAGTATACTTTATTTTATATAAATGAAGGAATAATTGACAACAGTTTACAGTACAGTTTTTGTGAGAAAGTATTCCATTGATTTTTGGTAATTCTTTGGTGAAAGTGTTTCCCACATACAAAATTAACCTTCATTGGTACGACAAAAAGATTTGATTAATATTAATTATATATTATTATCAGGTGCAGAAATAAAAATTCAATTTGAAAAATGTACTTATATTCTGCTGCACTTTTCATACATTGGAAACAAACGGTAGCGCACACAGGAATTTTTCAGGGGGGTCCGGGGTCGAAAGTTCACCATTCTTGTATCATGCTCCTTTTTATTTTGTCGATTTTCGGAAACAAAACACAGTAATTATTGAATAAATAATTAGCATTAATTAACGAAATTAATCATTAATAACAAATATTTAATTAAATTTTTCGTACTATATACTTAGATTATAATCAATCGGGAAAAAAATCGAGGGCTTTGGGGGGAGGTTCCGGACCCCCAGGACCCTCCCCTTGTGTGCGCCACTGGAAACAAATGATAAATAGGATGGTCCTAGAAAATTGAACAAAAAGCAACTGAAAATTATATGAACTACAAGGCTATACAACAAAAGTAGAAATGAAAGACAAGGACTTCCTTACGGAGTTCATGTGTTTCCGCTGACCTCAACAATTACTGAAGGAAATTTTGACTGTCATGGTCTTGTGAAAGGCTTTCCTAGTAAGTTGTGTTCAGTGCGACTTACTGTAAATTATCCTGTTGGATTTTGGTAGTGCAGTTTCCTATATTATATTGCGGTGCATTAAGAATTCTTGGATGGTTCTGATTAACCTTACCCCTTTCAGATAGTTTTATAAGTAAAAATTATAAATGGATAGATCAGGCAATTAAGATAGTTCTGGCAGGTGTGAAAACCTAGTTCACCGAAGAAACTTCCTTAAATGTGTTTCCTTCATCGCTTTAAGTCGTTTCCCCCTTTTGCTATCAGTATGCTCATGGCTTTGCAGCGTGGCGTTTGAAATGTTTGTGTTACGTCGGATAAACTACTATAAAGCCTTTTGTTCCTCTTCATCCACGTTTGGCTCTGTTTATTTTGGTCACATAATATTAATATGCTTGTATATAAACATATTAAGCGTTAGACAGACTACGTGATTCATATGTAGACCAAAACAAATATAGAGCTCTGGTCCCTACCCCTCCATCAAATTTGTAAGCGCATTGTTAGTTCTTGCAACATAATCATTATAAGCTATTTTCCTTTAAAAATATTTAGGCAATATTTTCTTCAAGGTCATATTATCTATTTACAATTACACGTTGCGAATGTGCCATTCCACAGAAAGAGATGTTTACTAGTACAAGGAGAAAACGAGAGCAGAATATACAAGTTACCATGTCAAGGAACACACACAAGTAATATATAAAAAAAATTAAGTCAATTTCTATTTAGATCAACAAAGAAAATTCTTTATTTTAGTTAATTAAATTTAATTAATGAATTAATATTTGAAAAAACTATATTAACCCCGAGTGTCTTCCACTACAAGTTTTAAAAACGTATTTGAACTTGAGCGGATGAATAAGAAAAAAGTATTTTATTAGCGATTGAAACTTTGAACAAGATATATAAATACATATTTGAACAAGATATATAAATAAATGTATATACAGAGAGTGTGAACTAATAGTAGGGATTGTGAATGAACTCACAGTAAGAGAGGGATTTTGTATAAATTCATGTAGACTGCCAATTGAGATATACGTAAATACATTGAGAGATACGTAAATACAACTGTACGTTAAAAAATGATTACGAATGCAGAATATTTTTATAAATTTTGTCACTAGTCGGATAGCCTTCTTTTATGTTTTTGATTCATTCCAAAATTTTAAAAAATAGGTCCATTCTTTTTCTTAACCTAATAACCCTTTCTTTGTGAAGAAAAGGATTGTATTCTCAAAAATGGGTTATATAGATGCCAAATTTTATCAATTAACAAAATTGCCAAAAATTATGCCCAATTCCTAAAACGTAAAACAATAAATATTTTAAATTTCTACTTTGTTCTCAGGCAAGCAAGTACCTTTGGCATTTCTAATTATTATCATCTTTGATGAAGAGTGTTTATAAAAATTAACTTCAAATTGAATTATAAAAAAATAAAAGCGCCATTCAGATATACGTCATCTTTATTCAACACTGTGTACAATCTATGGACAAAACACTTTTTTAATTTTAACGGAGTCAACTTTTCAAATGTTTACACGCTGAACGGTCATAACACACGAGGGCCTGAAAAATCAACTTAATTCAGATTCCAATTTTTTTGCGCCCTAAGCATTGACCTAGCGTGCCTACGCGAAAAAGCGACCCTGCAGAAGAGCACCGCGGATGAACCTCGAGAAAAACAAGTTTTCCTTTCTGTTTTCACTTTTATGCGTTTATCTCCGTTGCAATTATTGATCTAGAGCTCAGATAGTGAAGTTCTTATTTATCTTCAAAAAGACAATGTAGTGATAGTGCCATAGCAATTTAGGATAAAAGAGTGTTTGTGTGTAAATTAATTCTTTAGCACCTGATTAGTGATCCTTCTAAAAATTTTATTTTATTGCCTCACGTGAAAAATAAGAGTATTCACATAGTGCGTTTTCTGTTGAAAAATGCCTCCACTGAAAAATGAAACACATCCATCCGCAAAAAGCCAAACACATTCAATGTTTTTTATACATGAAATAGAGCGCTTTCAATACATTTTTTTCTGGTTCACTGACATTTCGTTTCATTTTATTCAGCGCTTAAATATATATATATATATATATATATATATATATATATATATATATAATCCAATATAAAAAATTCAATATATAAATATACATATATACATACACATATATATAAATTTATACATATATATACATATACACAAATATATAAACGGAAATATAAAAATAAACATATAGTTATATACCTAAGATAACTAAAATTAGGAAGAAGGAACAATAGCATAATGACAAACTCCTGGTTCCTATATATATATATATATATATATATATATATATTATATAATATGTTTTTCTGTTATTTTTTCAAGATCCACCTTAAGCTTTGCACTTACAACATTGCCTACGGCTGCGGTAGTCTAGTGGTTAAGGTATCGGATCGGGTCTGACTTGTCACGAGTTAGAGCCCAGTACCAGTAAAGACCCTCCGTGTAGGGTAGCGATACATGATACATCTGTCAAGAGCTCAAACGTCCTTCCGATGGTGTGGTGTGGTACTTAGAAGAGGGGGTGCCAGTTCAGGTGTCGTCCTCTTCACTTGACCATGGTTCAAAATTACGGGGTTCGTCGCCAAAATCCCTCGAGTAGCTTAACAGTGCAACGTTAATATTCACTCACTTACAACTTAGCATGTAGAGCCTTTCGGCTGACTTCTCGAACGATTGAGAAATATAACTAATTTCCCCTTTCATATTTTTCACCAAAATTTTAACATCCGGTAAATCCAATTTAGGAACACTTTTGGGTCCGGTAACGATAAAGATGTGAGTGAAATGATTTGGTTCCTCAGAAGCAAGAATTAAAGAATACGAGTTCGCTCTTCAATCTCTGCCAAATTTTTTGGAAAATGCTCCAAAATTGGAATTTCTTTGGAATTTTAATTCAAGCTCTCATCGGATGCTAAATATTGCAGTGATTTAATTTTACTGAGAGTACCAGAGTGAAATTGATACTCAAGGGTCTTTTACATTCCACATAATCATATGACGTGAGTACCTACAATTTTCGCGTCTAGAAAATCTATCTTCTCCAGCCGGGATCGAACACACGAGATGGTCACGCAAACTCTAAGCCTTTGATCCGACAATATATATTTCATTACTAAAAGCATGTTTCACCATAAACACGTCTAAAGCATACTTTTTGAAAGAACTGTTTTTATTATTTTGGAATTACATTTAGTGATCTTTATAAGTTGCAATATTACCTCACTACTTAAGTATTTTAATTAAGAAAGAGACAATGTTAAAACGGGAAAGTATTTATTTGTTATATTTAAATTATCACTAAGAATTATGATGAATCTTAAAGGGTAATTTAAAATTGAAATGTTTATGACCTCTAGTTAATCAAAAATAAATTCCAAATAAAACCTAGTGAAGGTTATAGCCGCGGTCATAAAATAGTGGCCCACAAATCGTTATTTCGAGTCCTGGTGCCGCTATAATGACTGATACTGGTTAAATCTGACGCGATTTAAAGTCCTCACTTTGGGCTGGTGTGGAAGTTAGGAGACCTGGGTGCCAGTTCAGGTATTATCCTAGTCGCCTATAGCATTGGGGTTGCTTCAGAATGTGACGAAAAAAAATCAAGTCATCTCTTATTTTTTATTTCCTTTATTCATAGTTTCGTGAAATAATCAAATTTAGAACATGTCTTTTAAAGATTAACTTTTCCAAACAAGTCAATTATAATTTATATTGCAAACCCAAAAATGAGTTTCGACATAGAAATAAGAAAATTTTTACACGTCGAGGTGATGAAACATAAAAAGCACGTAATGAACTCGGATAACTGCTTAATTTTTATTCGAAATGAAACAATTCTTAACCAATTATATGTTATATAACTCTGAGTGGACTTAATTTCGGTGAAAATATTTAGTGTATGCCTTTTTACTTTAAAAAAAGTGAAGCAATGCGTTTAAAATTTAAGTAACTCAACAACTTTACTTATGAAATAATATATGAAGACGATAGTATTTATTTTTGAAAATGTGTTATTTTTATTATTGTCGGAAATAATCTGTTTTATAATCAGAGCAATGATTCGTTTTACTTAATAATGAGTGAGTATTTCTTTCAAAGAAGCTAATTTTTTTTGTTAACAATAGTTATATTTAGCGGTATATATATAATTTTTAACAAAATGAGATGGCTTCGCATTTCCTGTGTTGAAAACAAGGATGTGTGTGTGATAGATAAATATCTGACTTTCCTTTATATTAATCGTCCAAACCGCTGTTGCGCATTGCGCAAGACCTTGCGTCATCACCGGATGTCACGTGATGGTGTGTGTCAACATACACAAAACATCATTCGATCCTCCCGCGTCTATTTGAGTGTTCGATTAATTTCTGTAATCAAGCGGTGCTGAGATAAAAAAAATTATCATTATGATTGGAAATCTTCGTGTTAGTGATAAGAACAAACTCTTTAAAAAATGCAGAATTCAGATAATTCTTTATTGTAGTCTAACAGCTTCCGAACATAATATTTAAAAGTACAGCACCGTATATTTTCGGACTTCAGTTTTTTTTTATTTGTGCCAAAATTGTAATGCTGTGATCGAAATAACCTCATTGCCTGGTAAATTTTATTTAATTAATATTATGTATAAATGTGTACACTGTTTTTACGTATAATATAATGCAAAAAATATTTGACGAAATTCGCCCACTTTTTTTTGAAAAGGGGAAAAATACCAGTCATGTTTTGTTGTTTTTCTTAAATTAAGTAATTTGGCTCTTGGCGTATTTAAATATTTTTTTCAATTTAATAAATGAATCATAAAGCAACCTTTCACCTAAAATTTCCAATGTGTAATAATTTTATTATTTATGTTTGACGTTATATCCATTCACATGAAAATTTTTTAAGGTCTTTAAATGAACTTTTTCCTTATTTAAAAAAAAAGCTAAATAAGCTAATATTGTTATTTATTTCAAATTGTAAATTCATTTAGTTTCTACTCAAAGTGTAATAATTATTGTGATTTTTTCCGTGACTTTTTTTTTACAAATAAATGTTAGTACTTCATTTTCTTGTGTGGAAACTCCAACCTTAAATATTTAATCTTTTGCATGACATTGATTTCTCTTTAACTATGTAGAAAATATTATGTTATGGGATAGCCAAAATTACTTTTCTATGAAATTAAAATCTGTTCACCTTGTTTTTGACAAAATGCCTTGTGCTAAACAACCAATTTAATTTGGGAACCAATTTTAGTAACTCATTTTGTTAAACAAGCCATTTTTAACAAATCTTTATGTAGAATAAATTATGTTTAAAATTACTTTTTGGCAAGGAATTATTAAAGTATAAAATGTATTAAAATATTAAATTTAAATACAGGATAGCATTTTATTTCAAGCATTTCCATTACTCCATAAATAAAAACCCAGCATCAAGTGTTCTGTTACAGTAAACTTTGGATAGTGTAGCATTATCATTTTCATTCATATATTTCAAGAATGTTACAAAATAGGCATATAAAATAGTATTCTTATGGACTGAACTTCATTTACTACAATATTTACAATAAAAATGGGGCCTAAAAGTTTTGTTATTTATATCTGTAAACTTGTTAAAATTTTATTTTATTTTCTTTGATTTATTTTTTTCCCATTAAAAGCTTCTTATTTTCTTTTAAAAAGAATCTTTCTTTTAAGCACTGTAAGTAATTATTATTTTAAACATTGTTTTTTAACCAGCATAAATATGTGTGCATTCATATATTGGCAAAAAGCAATTTTAAATATGAATATCTGTATATTGAAATAAAGAAAATTAATTATGAATTTTTAATAAATAAAAAGCATTGCAGTAAAATAAAATTAATGTAGAATTTGAAGTGTAAAGCTAGTTATAGTGTATCATCATGTCTTATTGAAGATAAAGAAATATATGTTATGTTCAGCAACTGAAGGGTAAGGGGAATATGTTTATTCTGATGATACATCTTTTATTTTTTTAAAATTTATTTAAACTTCCTTCATTTATTTAATTTTTTGATGTGCATTTGGTATTTAAAAATGTATACTGGTGGTAAAAAAAAACTTTCTTGTTTTGAAAAAATTAATATCATTGAAATTTTTAACTAAACCTAAAATTATATAAACTAAAAATGAACTGAAACATTAAAAATTCTGATTTTCCTATTTATCTTCTGAAATATCAAAAATAAAAAGGAAGACAAATGCTGGAATATAGATAAAGTGAGAAAATAAAAATTAGTGATGTTCCCCTTTCTCTCAAACTATGTTATGTTTTTGATACTTTTCAAGTGTGCATTTTTAAAAAAATAAGATTCAAGTTTTGCAATCAAGTGAACATATTTTTATTCCATCTTGTTGATAAATTATTCATTTGCCTGTATTTATTAAACTTGCTGTATATATAGCATCTTATCTATTAAGTTATAGTAGTTACTAATTTTGGTTAACAATTTTTTTAAGGCTATCTTTTCTCTCTATCTCACCAAATAATACAGTGCTTGGACTAAATGCAAAATACATTTTCTGCAGGAAAAGTCTCTGAAATTTCATAGAAATTTTCTATGTTCTAATGCATACACTTCTGTTTATAAATTGTACTTGAAATTTTCAAAGTATTCAATAAATAAGTAATTTTTCATTTTAACACATAAAGTGATAGCTCATTTAGCATTATAGGATAGAAGAAAAAATACAAAACATATTTGAAACCTCCCCCCCTCCAAAAAAGTCAAGTAATGTGAAATGAGAAATATAATAAAATATACTTATTTCTATAGGATAGTGAAGCCAGAATTTAATGTCAATGTTGGAATGCTTTTATATCTAAAGTATTCCAAATTTTGATCCTATTCTTAAACATTATGCACAGACATTTTTAATAATTTTCAAATAATAAAGCAGCATTTAAAAATTAAATCCAATAAGGAATGGAGAGAAGCTTATTTGCATTACTCATTTAATTTTATTCTCCAAGAATTACTGTCTCAATTACTTTATAAAAGTGTCACCAACATTTTATACATATATCAGTAACATAGCTTCTCAATAATGAAAAACTGTAATTTGCATTGAACAATTTTTAAAAATTTAATTCATAATGTATAAAAACAGGCATAAGTTTTTTTTTAACTTCAAAAAATAATTAAAAAGGAGTGTTGGAACTAATTTGAAATTGGTATTTTACTAATTTTTTTGCATGATTATGAAATATCGCTGATAGATCTTAAGAGACCAGTCTGTTATCATATTGGGTTCTTGGATATTAACATTATCGCAGCAAAATTTGCACCTCAGGAATTGCACTGTAATATCGAATCAACATTCTTGACTATGGTTCAAAATTACGTGGTCCGTCGCCAAAAAGCCCTTGTGTAGCTGAACAGTACAATGCTAATATTCACTCACTCATCAAAACAACTAAAAGATTCTTACATGTTTTATTTGAAATACCAATCAGTTAGATTTTGTCAGAAATAGTGCAATTCACGTGGAACAAGTTTGGCTGCGGTAATGCTATAGGTAAGTACCTCATGTTGTAATGTTATCCTCTAAATTGGCAAAATTTTATAACTATTTGATGGGAAAATCTGTAGTGTATACTGATTTCAAATTATTACAAAAGTGTTTTTCATTTATTAGAAATACATATTTTCCTTTATGATTTATGGTTAATAATTGCTTAAAAGGTATTTTTAGTTAATGCCCCATAGTAGTACGTATGTACAATGTAATATAAAATGTAATATAATTAATGTATATAATAGTATAAAATGTAATGTAATATAATTTACAATGTAGTACGTAAAACATATGTAATATAAAATGATATTCTTGACAAAAAATATTGAGTTAAAATGCATATTTATATGACTTGAACTTTTAGAGACAGAACTCAAATGAAAGACAATGGTTGAGGAAATATATTTTTATTTATATATAAACCTATGATGTATTTGAGGTAAAAAGAATAAAAGTATTCTTTTTTAAGTAGTTAATTATTATAAACAGAATATTTTATGATTGAAATACAGTGTAGAAACATCTTGCATGGTATATTATGCAATTTTTTTTTTCATTGTTTGTGTGCTAAGATAGAAAACCCATAATGGTATTGTTTTATGTCATACTGCAAACTTTCTTTGTATATGTTTTTAAGATATTGTTGCATTCTATACAGAGTATTTAATATTTTGTTTTAAAATCTCTTTTAGGTATAAGTACAGACCATGAATAAAATCCTGTTGTTTCATGTGTTTGGGGGAATCATTCTTTTATTTGAAATAAGTGGGGGACTGGCATTGCCAACCAATAAAGTACGAACAAAGAGAGAAACAGACAATGACATTATATCACAACTGGCAAAGAGATCTGGTGAGGTATCTGGATTGTTTTTCATCCATCATCTTCCGGAATTGCTCAATATTAAGGAAGTAAGTTTTTTTCCTTGTTATTTTTTGTTGTTAACATATTCTTGCTTTCATTTTAAATTGCTTCAATTATTTTTTAGAATAAAACATCTATTTTATGTATCATTTTCAAATTGAAGTTATATTTTAGTTTTCAATGTATATTTGTATGGGTGATTATATTTGCATGAAAAAAAAGATTACTAAATTTTTTTTATATGGACATAGATTTTAAAAAATTAATTCTGAATCCAAGTTGTTAGTATTTTTTGTTTTTGAAATACTGGGGATAAAAACAAGCAAAAAGAATGTGTAAAATTACATAAAAAGTATGTGTTTGCCAAATGAAACATTAAAAAAATTTAATTTCAAAACAGTCATACCTTGTTGGATATATATTTCCCCTCCTTTTTTTTCCAACACTTAATTCAGCTTATTTGACATAAAACTTTTTTATATATTCGTAGTGATATTTTTACCTATTCTTTCACGATTAACTTCTTGTCATTTAAGGTTGCACAATGTTTTTTTGTTGTTGTTTTGCATTAGTATATTCCACAAATGCTTTCTTGAACTTAAGTGTAGTGATTTAAATGAAAAATAAAACTTTGTTGATGTAAATAAATCAAATTAGCAACCTAACTTTCACACAATGCCATTACATACACATAAAATATGAATGCATTACTTCTTTTTACTCATTTAAGACCATAAAAACATCAGGAAAATAGTTTAATAACTTTTTTCAAAAATCACTCATGCACAAAATGCAAATAAATTGCTTGTTTTTATTAATTTTTGAAAATATTGCTGACAAATGTAGTTATTAAATTATATTGTTCAAATTCTTTCTCCTCAGTATATTGCCCTGCCCCTTCCCATTTTCTTGAATTTTATGGAATTGTATTTAAGCATTTGTGTGGCAATAGAATGAATTAAATATAGCAAGTTTCTTTTTCTCCTCAAATCATATTTATTCTAAAAATTGAATCTAAAAGTTGAAGGTAAATTTGATTCATTATTTTTGCCTTTGTTTTGGCGGGGTTCATGAAAGTATCCTTTTTACATTTGTATTTCTTATAAGTAAACTAAGTAATTTTAAAGCAATATAGCTATATCCTTCTTCAAACTGGATGACTAGTTGCATTTTTGGTATAAAAAATGTGACTCCAAAATAATACTCAATCATTTAGAAATTCAGATTCCGAAGAAAAATATCTTTCCAATTGTCTTCAAATTCCATTTTCAACAGCTTTAAAGTTGTTTCCATTGATTAAAAAAAAATGTTCAATCTAAAAGTGGATTATATTGAATATTAGGTGAGACATTGAATCTTTTTCAAAGTTGCATAGTTTGAAGAGATTAATGTGGCCTGGAAGTTGCTCACAAGAAATCTAGAAAAATTATGACATCTGTAGTAGATAGTTTTTAAGAATTCTGATGAGAATATTTTACTTTTTCTTGTCATTGTTTTAAAAGGCCTGAATAAAATCGAATTTGTGTATAGGTAGATACATATTCTTCTTAATAGAGTACGTTTGAAATCTTCAAATAATTTGAACAATTTACATCATCTAATATGTTTAATTTAAAAGAGTAAATTGCTCCATATAAATTCTGAAATTTTCCCTCTCTCTCTATATATATGTATATAAATTGTTTAGATTATGACTTTCAATCAGTTTTCATTGTTTGAGAGGAGTATATATACATTTGGGGCTAGGAATCTATTGTGGCGGTGTGATATCTATATGAACTTGTACCAACATCCCGCGAGGACGATCGTTTTGGCGTGATGGTTAGCGTACTTGCTTCATTCGTACGTTCGGAACGGAAGGTACTCAGATCGAATCTTCTCTCCGACATTGGTGACCCTGGCCGTGATATGATCCGCACCCTTCGCGCGCCACAGTCGTGGTGCCATCTATCCATCGCAAAAGCAACCAAGCCGTCTAACACAAATGACGCAATTCTCAAGCCGTCACGCACGATGACGCAACCCACAAAGTGACGCAACTGCTTACATGCTCGCCACAAATATGGTATCGTTCGTTCGCCTATTCGCCGAAACACTGGCAGGAGGGTATGTGTAAATAGGGTAAATATATAAATACACTCATGTCCATAAATTAAGGATAATGAAGTTCAGGCAAAGAAAGAGACACAAGCAAAACAAATTTGACTTCTTTGTAAAGTCTATTTATTAAACAAAAGGTAAAGAGCAAAAAAGATGCTATATGTTTGACATAATTAATAAAAATTGCGATTTTTACTCCCTGGAGCAAATTTAAAAAAAGAACCTATTTACAAAAAACAGTATAACATGGTTTGTATAATGGTTAATACGGAGTATGTCTCCCGGACGATGCAATACAGGCCTTACAACGCCTAGGCCTAGGCATGATCAGTATCAAATTATCAATCTGATTTTGGGGAATATTACACCACTCATCAAGCAATGCCCTCCGAAGTTCCGGTAGATAGGTGGGAGGGGGTTGACGGGCGCTGCAATTCGTCGGCCCAGCATATCCCACACATGCTCTATTGCATTCAAGTCCGGTGAGTATGCTGCCCAATCCATACGGGTGATATCCTCCGATTGAAGGCATTCGTCTACAATGTTTGCACGGTGAGGACGGGCGTTGTTATCCATAAACAGAAATTCAGCACCCATGGCGCCCCGAAACAAACGTACATGTTGTTCCAGAATGACATCCCGATAGAAGTGGCCTGTCATCGTTATACACAGATCGATCAGTTCTGGAACCAAGAATAATTCCTCCCCAAACGAGCCATCCTGCACCACCGTAACGGTGTCCTTCAATTGTGTTCTCTTGGTGGTAACGGGTACCTGACGCTCTCCATATTAAAGTCCGGCGAGAATCAGACTGCAAACTAAACCTGGACTTGTCGGAAAACATCACACAAGACCACTGTTGTGGTGTTCTCAATGCATGCTCTCTACTCCAGGTTAATCGCAGGCGACAGTGAGTTGCGGTAAGTGGAACACATCTGACAGGCCTACGAGCATATAGACCAAAGTTCCCTAAGCGTCTGTACACGGTCTGCCGTGAAACTGTGGTACCGGTAGCTGAAGAGAGCTGACGAGACAGGTCTGATGTTGTGCTCCGTCTGTTTCTTTTCACAATAACTGCCAAATACCGTTCCTCATTTGGCGTTGTAACTCGGGGGCGACCTGTGCTGTAACATCTACTCACATTACCATCATCTTGGAATCGTTGCCAAAGCCTGGAGATAACACTCTGGGCGATTCCAAGTTCCTCGGATACTTCCAGCTCTGTTCGTCCACATTCCAGTCGTCCAATAATTCTACCACGCAAAAAATCATTCAAATGCTTCCTTTGTGTCATAACTATGCGGTTATTGCACTTTAAGGCTTTAAAGCGCTTGTGAACAATTTTACTAAAACTAAACTAAAATTAGATGATCGCGGGCGCCTTTTCCCAGAAGGATGGGAGAAAAAGGTAAACCATGATGTGATGATGGATCTAATCAAGAAGATCCCCATAAATAATGGGGAGGGAGGACGTACCCCAAAGCACGAAACGCTCTATCGAAGCAGAGCGCCGGCGGGGTGAGGGGAAGAACACAGGAAGGAAAGCGGGACGGCCTAAGGCAGTGAATCAAAGGCGGTGGTTTATCACCCAAGAACCCAGAGTAAAAGACGCAGTGCAGTGCAGCTAAATCATGTTAAGAGTGTGAAAAGAGTGTTTTTTGTTGAGTTATGGGGGGCGGAGCGGGTTTCTCCACTTCGTCGAAGAGTATGAATATTTAATTTTAGGATGTGGATACGTATACAGTGTTTGCGCTTTGATAATTGGATTGTCATGATATTCGATAGATTTAAAGACATTTCTAGAGAGTTTAGTGATGTAATTAGAAATCGGCTCCATTTGTAGGTCGTTGTGTATCACGTCATTTCGGACGTACCAAGGTGCGTTCGTCATGACGCGTAGAATCTTGTTTTGCATTACTTGAATCTTTTTCATGTGGGTGGCGGCTGCGGCTCCCCAAACGGGTGAACCATAAGTGATAACTGGGCGCAGAATCTGCTTGTATAAAATAACTTTATTTTCTAGGGATAGAGGAGACCTCCTCCCGATGAGGGAGATGGCTAGACAAATTCTACCCCAGAATTTCTCAGATAGATAGTCGATGTGCTTTTTGAACGTTAAGCGGCTATCTATGTATAGACCCAGATATTTCACCACCGAAACCCACTGGATGTTGTCATCAAAAAGTGTAAGTTGGAAAGAGGCGGGTCGATAACCCCCCATTTCCTGAAAACAATTGCTTGTGATTTATCTACGTTAATTGCAATTCTCCAATGTGTAAGCCACGTTTCAAGTTTATCTAAAAAGTGTTGAACAGTTTTAATAGTGTATTTCAGCTGGACACCTTGCGAGAGGACTGCGGAATCATCCGCAAACAGGCAAGTACTGACGGTCGAGTGCTGTGGAAAATCATGTGTGTAGATGTTGTACAAATACGGAGAAAGGACAGATCCCTGAGGCACCCCAGAGAGGCAAGATCCCGTGTTAGAATATGAATTATTTACACGAACTCTAAAAGTTCTATTGTGTAAAAAATTATGAATGATTTTAATTAAATAATCAGGGAACTGCAATTTAATTAATTTGTACGTGAGGCCATCGTGCCACATTTTGTCGAATGCCCTTTTAACGTCTAAAAAGACAGCTACAGTATAAAATTTGTGGGCAAAACCCTCATTGATAATGTTTGTAACACGTATCAGTTGGTGTAGCGTTGAATGACCCTCCCGGAAGCCGCATTGCTCCGGGGGAATACAATCTATGGCTTTGCAGTGAGATTTGATTCTAGTTAAAATAATTCTTTCGAAAATCTTAGCAGTGGCGTTAATTAAGCTAATTGGTCTGTAGCCTTGTGGATATGTTCTATCTTGATTTGGCTTGGCCAACATTATTACGTTTTCTTGCTTCCACAGTGTAGGAAAGTGATTTTTAATGTGGCATTGATTGTATAATTTCGTTAAGTGAGTAAGAGCATTAAGCGTAAAATATTTAAAAGCTATATTTGGTATTTGATCGAGGCCTGCAGCTTTTCTATTCTGCAGTTTTTTAATAATGCCTCTGACCTCGGAAGGGGAAGTGAGAGGGGGCGTGCATGTACAATTTTACTTCTTTGCTACCATTCCTTATATACCCCTCTCTTACCCTCTCGTCATTGTGACGTACTATCCGCGCCATCTGATGGTTTCCTGTAATTTGCATATTCTTCTTCAAGATGTGTGTGAAATTTTTAGTTTAGAGTTCAATTTCTGTGTGATTCTGAATTATCCTTAATTTGGGGACATGAGTATATATATATCATGTATTATATATATATATATAAAGATTTCTTATATGCTGTTTATCATATTATATTTTATTCCAATGTTCAGCAAAACAGTCTGTACTCCAAGCCATGACAAGACAAGTCTGATTTCAGCGTCGATCGGCAGCTAGTGAGTCGTTCGTTCACGTGTCTTCAGTAAGTTCGCCAAAGTTGAAGTGAAAAGTACTTATGCGCGAGGTGGGTTGAGTTGTCCTGGTAGGAAGTTTACTCCAACTGACACATAAAGGGCTGGGGATTCATCACATATATATAAATATTTTAATATTAGTAATAAAAGAACAAAGAATATCACATTAGCTCCTTTCCCCAATAAAATATATTTTATCTGTTTAATTAAAACTAAGCGCTATTTACTGTGTAAATTTGAAATACATTTGCAACAACATTTACAGAATGTATGACACACTCACTTAGCATTTCAATTAATATCTTTTATTATAAATGAGTATGTTCTCTCTGTTGTAAATTTGAAAGATGTAACTACAAAGAACTAATTTATTTCTATTTAATTATATAAATGACATCATATACAACTGCAAACATGAGCACGCAAACTACCCTAATTGAATTCTGTTCAATTACATCATTAAGTGCTTTATTTTTAATTATTAGTTTAGTCGAACTGCAGGGACGTTTTAAGGCATGAATCAACTGGGCCAATGACCTCGGCCTTAAGTAAGAGCCTCGTCTGCTGCTGTGCTAGGCCAGGGATGGCGAACCAGTGGCACGCGACACAATATTTTGGGCACTCCGATTAAAACAGCTTCCATTTTAGTTCAAGATAACAAAGTTCACAATGAAAGTATTATGAACAAACGCCAATACACGTTTGTTATTGCCTTGTCTTAGTTACGCCGTAGACTACACCTGCTAATCATCCAATGTTTGTCTAAGACTTTTTACTGTTATTTAACATGGCTAGTTTAGCACACACACACAAAGTGCAAGATAGTAAATGTAAAAGAGGATTTAAAACTTAGTGGACGAGAAATATGGGAGGATTAGTAAAGGAGACAAAACGGTATGTGTTTTATGTTCTGGAACAATATGTAGAATATTCTGTAAAAATGCATTTTGAAACCAATAAAGATAAAGCTAAGTGTGTGTGTTGTGGCACATAGATACTGGAGTCCAAGATTGTCCTTTTCTTGATTTATTCATAACATTTCGATAAACTTCAATAAAACAAAACTTAATAATTTTACAAATATTAACTCCTCAATTTAACTATTAGACTGAAAATATTCTAGAAAACAACGGCACTCCAAGAAGCCGAAGCCAAGATCAAGAATTTTAAATAGAAAAATCCGCGATAAACGCGCTGAAGCAAAGTTTCCGATTCTTTTGGATCTGCAACATATCGTTTTCGTCGGGATGCACCCCACGGGGGTCTGAGCGCAGTGACTAAAGTGCAAGATAGTAAATGTAAACGTACCCTCCGCGGTCACGCAGGAGACGATAATTTACAACATCCTGCCCCCGGATGAACCAAAGGGGGTTCATAACATTTCCATGTATTCAAGAAATTAAAAGTTAAATTTTAAAAATATTATACAAGTTAAATAATTAAATATTCTAACAGATTTCAAGGCACTAATAAGAATTAACACTTAAACAACAAAATATCCTGATATTTAAGAAAAGAAAAAAAAAAGTTTTCACTATATGCAAATTTTAAACATTGTCAAGAAAATCATACATTATAAATTTTCTAACTTATTAATAAGTCACTAATAAAGCTACTTATCAATGCTTGAAGTAAGCAAGAATTAAATGAGAGTAACACATTATTAATAATAAATCAACTCAAAACTTCAGAAATTTTCGTATAACAATATACATTAAGAAAATATAAAATAGTTCAATACACAATTTTCAAGAATTATTCTAGCTAAAGCAACATTTAAGAATAAAATACTAAACTGCATTGAATCTAAACAAATACACAAAACAAATACTTCAAATAAAATTATTTACATTGATAAGCATTCAAAATATCATTACAAAATTATGTTATTCAAGAATGAGTACATGAGATCCTTGATATTTACAATGACACTAAATGTTAATCATTAGTCCTGGATTTCTAAATTATACAACAATTGTACAGGATGTTAAATTATCTAGACCAAAAGGACCTCATTAGTTTTTCTCGATAGTTAAAAGCCTTAAGTATTTTCTGGAAGAGAGATTGGAATCAAGGTGAAGTCTTACAGGTGACAGTGAAGTGATTCTTTTCCCTATAATAAAATGTGCTGGAGTCAAAGGAATTGGTTCCTCTGTTTCACTACCAACGTAAGTTATAGGTCGAGAATTGATCATCCCTTCAATCTGAGTTAGAACAGTTAATAACTGTCCAGTGGTGAGTGATGATCCTCCAAGTGTTTTTCGAAGTGCGACTTTCACAGAACGCACCATGCGTTCATAGAAACCACCCCACCAGGCGGCTCTTTCGAGGATGTAATTTCACTTAATAGAATGAGCAGAGTAAAAGTTTTTTACATCTGCATGGTTCAACACTTTCCACATTTGTTGAAGCTCCAATTCAGCACATTTAAAAGTACGGGCATTATCTGAAATCACAATGGAACACAAACCACGTCGAGCAACAAAATGTCGAAAGGCAAACAGAAATGTGTCAGTAGTCATACTACCGACCAGCTCAAGATGAATACTTCTTGTTACGGCACAAGTAATTAACAGTATGTACTGTTTGGCATCGTTGTCTTTGACGAACAACGATCCCGCAAAATCAAGCCCTACAACTGAAAAGGGAGGTGACTCCGTCACGCGGACGTCTGGAGGAGGAGCAGTAACTTGACTTCCTGGATTAGAGTCAAATCTCTTACAAGAGATGCACCTTTTCAAGAGAGACTTTATAGTCTGACGAGCTTTCAAAATCCAATATTTCTCTCTCACCTGCACCAATGTGTGAGATACACCAGAATGAAATACTCGTTTATGTGACTCCCAAATTAACAATTCAGTTAACCTAGACTTGGAAAGGGGGGGAGAATAATAGGATGTTTCTCATTCGCTGATAAATGAGTTGTTTTTCCTAGTCTTCCTGTGACTCGCAGAACCCCGTTGTCATCCAGGAAAGGGTTCAAGCACAACAACTTCGAGTCCTTTTGTAACGTTTTTTTACTTTTCAAGCAAGTAATTTCACTGGTGTAAAAATCATTTTGAGTTACTTTCACCGAAAATATTTCTGCATTGGAGAGCTCTTCCGCTGCTAGGGGACCCTTTACGATGTCTTTCTGTCTAAGTGCGTTCACAAAACGAAAAATATAAGCTGTAATTCTTAATAGTTTAAGCAAACTATTATATTTGTCTGGATCGATAATTCTCTCGTGTGTAATTTTTAAGTTGACAATAAGACTGGATTTCAACTCAACAGTTTCAGAATCCAGTGATTCAAATCCTTCTAATTTGGGCCAAAGGTTTTCAGAATCTTTTAACCATTCAGGACCATGCCACCATTTTTCGGAATTTATAAGCTCTTTTCCAGTTAGGCCTCTAGTCAATAAGTCAGACGGGTTTTGCTTACCACTGCAATGCCTCCAAGACGCAGGGTCTGTGTTTTCTTGAATTTCCGATATTCTATTTGAAACGAAAGGTTTAAATTTGGATGCTGAGCCTTTAATCCAATATAGCACAATCGTCGAGTCACTGCACAGTATTATTCTTTTAATATCCTTGAAAATTCTCTTAAGATGTTTTACAAATCTAGCAGTGACTACAGCACCCATTAATTCTAGCCTAGGAAGAGTTATCTTTTTAATAGGGGCTACTCTAGATTTAGAAATAACGAATCTAGTATTAAAATTGCTGTCAGAAATTTTATATCTTAAGTAGGCCACAGCTCCAAAAGACTTTGGCGAAGCATCTGAAAATACAATAAATCATTTCTATTAATTAAATTTGTGGGGGAATAGTAGTATCGCGGAATCATTAAATTTTGCAAATATGCTATAAATTTCAAAGTAACATCAATAAGAATAGGATTTAAATTTTCTCCGGAAATGAGACATTTATTTAAACTTGAATTATTTTCCTGTTTACTACTCGCATCATAAACTACTCCCGTTTTTGTACTGGAACAATTTTCCCTGAAAACTTCGCGATGAGGCCTTACATATCCAGCAAAACAATTTTCAGTACATCTTTCTATAATACCTTGCTTTAATTGTTCTTTCATAACCGAATTATACCTTTCAAATAATGACTCATCCCGATAAAATCTTTTTTCTAAAGGAATGAATCTTTTTTTCAGCAACGTCATAGTTACTATACTTAAATTTCCTTTTATACTGTTCGTCTTTAATTGCAATGGCACCTCACAACACCCATTTCCTTTCTTTCTTTCTTTTCCAGAATCGCGTAAGTTAACCCTCGTTTTAACACTCGCTTCATCCTCCAGCAAGAAAGTATCAATTTCCCTCAAGTGGTTTTCGACCCCCGTGCAAAAAATGCTGTAAACAGCAGCTGCGTGCTTCTTCATTGTCCGATAGTAAGGTAATTAACCGATCAGAGTTTCCCCCAAAAGAGAAGGGATTATAAATAAATCCTTGTTTATTTTTCTAGGCTTTTCCGTAATAGTATTAACCAAGAAATTCGCGCCAAGTAAAATCCTTATGGGACCGTTCTGGAAAGTATCAGCCATCTGACAAACAGCAGGAATCAAGTCACTTAAGAGTTTTGGGGTGAAATCCGAATAAATCTCGGCTCCTGATATTTCGCTTGTAACGAGAGCCTCGATGTTTATGGTTTGAAAGGGAGGAAACCTACTCCCTAGACTCTAGGGGACTTTTCCTCTAGGGCCTAGAGTTAGATTTACAACCTCAAATGTTCTCTCAAGGGGCTTTCGCTTTGAAAAGGTATAGATTAAAGGCGTTTCTTGTCTTAATGGTTTTTAATTTAATGCATTTTTTAATCATTACGTATAAAGGATTTTTGCGATCCAGAATCAAATAAAAGCCTAGCCATAACTATTACAACCATTAATAACTTGAACCTCTGCCGTTTGTAGTATTGTCGCATAATTTTCGGGCGAACATGATGGGTTCAAAACAGAAGTTACAATTTCCTTCACTTGAGTTTCGGTTTCAGGCTTCTTTACATTACGTATTTCGGATATTTCTATGCTATTATTTAGAAGCGGAGTTTTAGTTTTGGGGCAAAACAGAGAATTGTGCTGTAAACTCTGGCAAGTTTCACATGGTGTAATTTTTACCTTGCATTGTGAAATTAAATGTGTGTGTGTGTCTATAGGTCATGCACCGATAACATCTCCCCTCCCTCTTTAACTTATAACGTTTCTCTTCATTAGAAAATATTTGGCATCCGATTGAATTGTGCGTGTCAGAATTACAAAATATGCAAACATTTTTAATAACCGTAGTTAAAGCAGAAGATGAAGGAGGATTATATGTTTGAATTAGGTTGTCGTTGATACGATAAATTTCTCGGAGGATATCTAGAATTTTCTGGGATTTTTTGGGAATGCCCAAGTGGAATGTTTGCTGACTCGCGAGATTCAAATTTAATGAATTTCATTAATTCCCTAACATCCCCAATATCTTTAGAATCTTTTTGACGATGAAATTCTACAACTAAATCATGCTGGAGTTGCTTAAGAATTATTGGAATTAATAGATGTCCGTAATTCTCCGATGCGATTCCCATATGGGGTCTAAATTTCTTATATTTATTTCATGTTCGTCAGGCAATTTTCTTAACCCTTTTAGATTAAAGGAGAATTTAACTGGTTCAATCTCTAATAGCTTATTCATGTAACAACTAATTAAATGGTCCTGTCTACCATATCTATCCTTCAAAAGATTTAAACAGGATTTATAATTATCCTCGGTAAGGACAAAACCGGAAACAATTTTATAAGCTTCACCAGATAAAAGGGATTTTAAATAAATTTATCCACATTACTTAATGATTCATTAGCATCAATTGCATTTGTGAAGCTATTAATAAATTCAGGATAAGTGCTGGAATCGCCACTAAAATTAGGAATTCGAAGTTTTGGCAAGTTTAGAGAATATGCAGAATTATATTGGTCCTCACATTAGACTCATTTGCACCTTTAGAATTTACAACTGGCTGGCTTAGATGAGTTTTGTTAATTTTACTTTTGATTTTATATCTGACTTCATTTATATTCTCTTCATATTCAAGAGAACCTTCTATTTCTGCTTCAAACAAGTCTTTATCCGAGAGTAAATCCTCTATTTCTTTATTAAGTGTGTGAAGCTCTATTTGCTTAGCATCTAAATTTAATAAATATTCCGAGAGTTGTTCTTGATGAGTTTCGTTCTGGCTATCAAAGTTTTCCAAGAACGATTTCAATTTATTAACAAACTTTGTAGAGGCAGAACGAACACACAGTTTTCTTTTGGCTCTAATTTTCTCGATAATTTCCATTTTTAAATGAATCAAAATTTTACAGTACCTTTAAAAGTCCGCGAAGACGTTGATCCAAATTCAATTAATCCAAAAAGCACAAAATTAAACACCGCACACACACTTGGTTCCGAGTATTTCCAATTTCCCGGGTTTCGGCACCATAAAGATAAAGCTAAGTGTGTGTGTTGTGGCACATAGATACTGGAGTCCAAGATTGTCTTTTTCTTGATTTATTCATAACTTTTCGATAAACTTCAATAAAACAAAACTTAATAATTTTACAAATATTAAATCCTCAATTTAAATATTAGACTGAAAATATTCTAGAAAACAACGGCACTCCTAGAAGCCGAAGCCAAGTTTCCGATTCTTTTGGATCTGCAACTTATCGTTTTCGTCGGGATGCACCCCACGGGGGTCTGAGCGCAGTGACCGATACGCTCCGCCCACGCAGGAGACGATAATTTACAACAACCAATCCTTTTGTCAAAAAAGTGAACCAGAACAAAAAGAATTAAGTGCTTAGAAACCGTTTGGCAGATGACTCCAATTCAGCATGTATTCTGATAAAAGCAACATCTCACAATCTTAATATGAGTAATTTGTCATTTAATGCACCATGCAAAAGTCACACGGGTGTTACTTTAATTTGAATTAAACCACTTACATACAGTGCAAAATGAATTTTTTCGTTGTAAATAAAGACTTTTGAGTTGTTAATATTTAGTTTTATTATTTTCCCAATTATCACAAGTCAAAATTATTTGACGCGCCACGTCTATACCAGATTAAACGTTTCTTTAGGAAAAATGGCACGTTGATCTATAAAGGTTCGCCATCCCTGGGCTAGGCCGTTACAAAAGATAGAACTGATGAACTTTAGAATGCAGCGCTGCTTATTGGAGAGGGAAACAAGTTAATATAGCTGTTATTCTTTGTAGAGAAAATGTTCGAACAGCCACTTATGACGGCATTTCCAGTAGATAGTGGTTTCGATAGCTGAGTGGTCATGGTCGCGAATTTGAGGTTGACGTTGTTTTTCTTGAGTCGTGAATTTGGCCCTAGATGCCACTGAAGATCTTCCATGCAGAGCAGTTGATACAGTTCTAACTCTCGAGGCTCAGTCCTCACATTGGCATAGTGTGGATGTTTGGAGAGGGAGTGCTAATTCAGGTCTCGTCCACTTCATTTGACCACGGCTCAGAATTACGGCCCCTAGTAGTCCTCGTGTGGCTTCGTAGGGCATCATTAATAAAGGATTAACCAATCGGCTGATACATGTGTTCGCTTAACAGGTTTCGAGATCAGATTCAAAAAGACAATTTGGTCCGGTTGTCGTATCGCAGTGAACAATCACGTTCTCGCATTCACTGCCGTCTGAGAAAGACATTCTAAAAAGAGGATTGGGCGTGCACAAAGGATGCCTATGCGATCGAAGCTCACGTGAAATCATTCATCCGCTGGAAAGTGTTGAAGTTTTTGTGGTTCATTTCCTTCGAGTCGTCGCAGCATATGATGGACGTCCTGGATGCTTTCATGTTGATTAGGATCATAACCCACTGATTGGCAGCTAGTGACTTGCAATCGTATTGGGTATATTTATTCATGGCATAGCACAAGATCATGTTCTCTGGTGAGTTATGATTTTGTTTCAGCAACTGTCACCACATAGAAGGCAACGGGTTCAGTTCAACTGCAATTGTAGAACACAACAGTGTGGCTTCATCCCTTCTTTACTATTCCTCACGACAGCCGGTCAACATTAGTCCGTATTGGTGGTACTATGACGACAGAACGATATGTAGATGTGTTGCAATGGGTTCATCATCCATTAATGGGATAGTACTACCCTTCTTTTGATGTAGAATCAGGGATATTTATCAATAGGGCAATGTTTGACTGCATTAACCAAGAAATCTTGCTAAAACCTAGATGCCTGCTTGATCCATACTTTTCATTCATCGAACACATCTAGGCTGGGAGTTGTCGGTGTACTCCCATCAACGAATTGTGACAAATAGGTTAAATGAATGGTCTTGTTTTAATCCGAAATGGGCATATTCATTCACACTTCACTAACCTCATATGAACAAGTTGTTGTCGTTGAATCTCAGCGATACTGGTAGCAACACATTGCTATCATTCAACGACATTAACTTGTTCATATGAGGTTATCACTCAATGTATTTTTGCATTATTGTTCAAATAAATATTTTGCTGCTGAATCCTGTATTTCGAGGATTGGATTTTTAACAATAAATTCTCATCGCTCTTAAATAACTGTTTTTCTTTTTTGAGACTGATTTACATAAAATCTTCGAACCCCGATCAATGTAACAGTTTTATATACTCCTGGGCTACACAAAATGCAACACCAAGAAGGACCAGAGATTTCACAGCGAAACCTATTTGGCAGATAGCATATTGTAAAAAGATCAACCAATTAAAATTACAGTATCTTGTGATGTGTGAATGATAAAATTAGTAGTTATAGTTAGTGTATTAAATCATCATAAAATTATCGATAAATCGATAGCTATTTTAAATTACGGTATCATTGCCGTAGCGATTTAATTGTTTGAAAAAAATTACATGTGAACCGCTTTCATCTTTGATTCCACATATGTATGTGAACAAATTTCATATGAAATATATTTTGAGTCTACAATGAAATTGTTCAACAGCTGAACATTTAGAATTATGTGTCAAATTGAAAGTCACAAATAATATCCCTGATATTGCGATTTTAAGTACAGCTTTGCAGGGACAAAATTCGCATCAAAATTTTACTTAACTATGTTGCATGAATTCTTATATTTTATGTTAATATTTCTTACTTTTATAAATTTTCTTAAAAATACATAATGTATGTACAATTTTAATTTTTTATTTATATTGAAGCATATTCATGAACACTGAAGAGCCAAAAAAAATACTAGTACGCCTGCCTAATATCGTGTGGACCCCCACGAGCACGCAAAAGTGCCGCAAAAACAACGTTGCATGGATTCGGTTAATGTTTGAAGTAGTGCTGGAGGTAACTGACTCCGACTCCATAAATCCTGCAGGGCTGTCCATAGATCAGTAGGAGTAAGAGGGGGTGGAGATCTTTTCTGAACAGCACGTTTCTAGGCATCCGAGATATGTTCAATAATGTGCATGTCTGGGAATTTGGGTGGCCAGCGGAAGTGTCTAAATTCAGAAGAGTGCTCCTGGAGCCACTCTGTAGCAATTCTGGACGTGTGGGGTTTCACATTGTCCAGCTGAAGTTTCCCAGGCATGTACAGTGGACATGCATGCACAGTCGGAAAGCACAGTGGACATGAATGGGTGCAGGAGATCAGACAGAATGCTTACGTACCTGTCACTTGTCAAAGTCGTATCTAGACGTATAAGTGGTCCCATATCACACCAACTGCAAACACTCCATACCATCACAGAGCCTCCACCAGCTTGAACAGTCCTTTGTTGACATGTAGGGTCCATGGATTCATGAGGTTGTCTCCATACTCGTACATGTCCGTCAGCTCGATTCAATTGGAAACGAGACTCGTCAGACCAGGCAACGTATTTCCAGTCATCAACAGTACAATGTCAGTGTTTACGGGCCAGGCGAGGCGTAAAGCCTTGTGTCGTGCAGTCAACAAGGGTACACGAGTGGGCTTTCCGCTCCGAAAGCCTATGCCGATGTTTCGTTGAATGGTTCGCACGGTGACTCTTGATTTTGATAACTTTCCATTGTAGCAACAGTAACCTATCTAACAACTGTTCGAGACACTCGTCGTCTTATATAGGCTTTGCCTACCCCAGCCCCGTACTCTGATTGGTTCCATATCTCTTTATTTGCATTCGCATGCCTGTGCCAAATGTTTACTTGTTTTAATAAATATTCTTAAAAGACACATATTTAATTTTTCATTTATATTGAAGTAATAGTTATATTTGATGTTATTTTTATGTCAATAAATATATCTTTAAATGATGCATAATTAATGTATAATAAAACTCTAAATCTGTATTTTTTCCTCTTGTTCGCTAATTTCCCATGTGTTGCCGCGAGAATCGAATTATTTAAAATATTTCCTTTTGCATGGCACACTGAATCATATTGGTAGATTGGTTTGGTACATAGCAGCTGTAAGGTTGCCGGCCCCTATTCTAGATTATGACAACTGGCTGTATTCACGATGGGTAAACCAAGAAATTCAAAAACAAATATTGGGCTAAGCTATGATGTTTCAAAACGTCCTTACGTTACTAGCTTCAGCAAATAAATGAGGTGCCTCTCTAGACAAACGCGATCACAACGCCACTGCTTAACGACGTCACAGGCCACTGCGAGGCACTGTTGTCTACGAAGAGCTTAGGAATTTGCGTCTAGGCGTTAATTGTTTTGTTCTTTTTTTAAAAAAAAACTGTTCCTCCCTTTAATTTTTTCATCAGTGTATTATGAGAGAACATTTGTTTTGGAAGAAAAATAGTTTCTGATAGAATAAATAAAAGTTTTTTTCATCCTTTATAGAATTTATTTTGGGTTTTTTTTTAACTCAAATTTGTTTATACATAAAAATAATTAAAAGTAATACACTTCACAAATCTCTCTCTATATAATTTAAAACAGTGTAAGTATTGATCTTTTTTTCTTTCGTTTGAGCATGCATATTTTATTTTTGTTGGTTTGTATTTAATCTATTTATAAAAATATATTTCAGTACTTCAGAAACCTTGGTAACAAAGCATCAGAAACCACGAAATGTTTTGCCTGCAGAGTAGCTATCTCAGTTATTCAAAATCGTATAAATACAGGAGCGTCTGAAGATGAAATAGGAGAGTTTGCTTACTCGATCTGTACAACTTTCAAGATTGAGACTCCTCGAGTGTGTACTGGAGTGACTAATCTTTTTAAGGTGAAGTTAGCAACTTGTATTTCTTTTCCCTTAAAATTTGTACTAAATTTAAATGTGTATTTTAAATTGGTACTCAAATGAGTTACAGTTTCTCTTCCCGAACACTTATAGACTGTTTCAATGAACTGGAATTAATTATGATTAAAGAAATTGATAGAAAGAAGCAAATATTAAAGAACTGTTGAGGAACTTTAAAAAAAACTTAAAAGTCAAATACAGTTGTGAGGAATTTCCAAAGACAATGAATTTCGGGTTTCATGATAAATTTTTAAAAAATAACATTTTTAACTGTTTAAATTTATGCATAAGACAAATTTATTAAACAAAGATAATAATGATGCTATAAAAAGTATCCAAAGACGGTTATGTATCTTGGCAAAATTTCAGGTTTTTGTTTTGTTGTTGTTCTATTAATGGCGCGTATTTGATTTCGCAAAGTTTTCCTGATAATATTTTGGAAAAGTTCCATGTATGTTTTTTAATCGTTTGTTTTATACTGAAATGCACACATTAAAAAAATTTGTGAGTCCCCATATTTACAGATTACAGAATAAAAATATTTTTATTTTTTAAGATGTTTTGTTATTGAATATTTTTAAGATTTACTCTTGTATAATTACACTCTAAACGACAAAGTTTTACTCAGAGTGACAAAATATCTATGTAATATCTTATAAGTTTGATTAAATAAATACAAGATATTGGGGGATAGAGGAGATATTTAAAGAAATTGCCTAAAAATTGAAATACTATTTGGGAATAAAGCTCAAATAGCTCTATAGTTCTTTATTAAAACAGTAATATCTAAAATTTTAATTGAATACTAAAATTTAGTAAAACTTGACTTTGTCATGTGTTATATATGTGTTGTATTTTGAAATTTTTATAATTTTTTTTCAGAGGGAGTTGACTCAAGTGTTAGCAAATGTTGTTTTAGAACCAAATCAGATTTGCAGCTTTGTCTTTCAAGGTTGTGGCAAAGTAGAAAATCCATTTCATGATTGGACAATACCTCTCACACCTTTTCCCAAACCGCCCATAAAGCCTCCTCATCTACCAAAGGTTTGTGTTAGATTCTCTATACTTTGCTGTGAATAACAGAGGTACAAAATTACGTTTTGAAAAATATTTCTCGAGAATTTTTCTCTTCTGAATTCTTTGTGACGATTTTAAGTATCATATACACTACTGGTCATTAAAATTGCTACACCAAGAAGGCGACATGCTACAGACGGGAAATTTAAACCACAGGAAGAAGGTGCTGTGATATGCAAATGATTAGCTTTCAGCGCATTCAGACAGCAGGCGCCGGTTGTAACTCCTACAGTGTGTTTAAATGAGGATATTGTTAAGCCGGTTTCTCATACAGAAATTGCATTTTAAAAAACGGTTGCCTGGTGAAAAGTTGTTGCGATGCCTCGTGTAATAAGCAGAAATGCGTACCAGCACTTTTCTGATTTTGATAAAGGTCGAGTTGTAGCGTACCGGGATTGTGCGTTTTATCGTATCGCAGTATTGCTGCTCGCATCGGTCGAGATCCAATGACTGTTAGCAGAATATGGAATCGATGGGTTCAGGACGATAATATGGAACGCCGATCTGGATCTCAACGGCCCAGTAAAGTTTTCATCATTTGAGTAAATACGCATTGATTTTAGCCAAACAAATTTATTAGTTTTAACAATTACTCAAAACATATACACCTCTAACACAAAAACGAGACACACTTTATATAAGTTGGGTGGGCGGATCCCAAGTCTAACCGAGTTCTGCCACGCCGAGAAGCTCGTTTTGTGCGGTTGACGTATTTCCCTCTTGAATAATCCCCAAGGGATTATTGGCCGATCTAACACATGATGATTAGAGGAGTCTTACTGGCCCCCTATCACTAGCAGCGGACAAGACAGGCATGTTACTCGCATGGCCTAAATATATCGTGCAGCCACCACGAGCACTGAGTCAAGAATTGGAGTTGTTTGTAAGACATCAAGTGTCTGCACGTTCAGTTCGACGACATTTGTAGCAGTAGGGACTCAGCTCGGAGACCACGACTGCGACTGCCCTTTAACGCTGCATCACAGATAGAAGCGTCTTCAATGGTGTAATCAACGACGACTCTGGATGCACGAAAGGTGAGACGTCATTAGTTCAGATGATTTCAGGTTTAGTTTATAGCATCAAGAGGTTGCATCCGTGTTTGGTGGCATTGTGATGAACGCACATTGGCAGTGTGTATTCGTCATAATTATACTGGCCGATTACCTGGCGTGATTGTATGGGGTGCTATTGGATACACGTCTCGGTCACCCCTTGTTCGAATTGAGGGCTTTTTGAACAGTGCACGTCACATTTCTGGTGTGTTACGACCCGTGGCCCTGACATTTATTCGAGCGTTGCGTAACCCTACGTTTCAGCAGGATAATGCACAACCGCATGTTGCCGGTATTGTACGGACCTTCCTTGATATGGAAAATGTTCGGCTGTTACCTTGGCCTGCACGTTCACCAGATCTCTCGCCAATAGAAAACGTCTGATCTATGGTTGCCGAGCGACTGGCTCATCACCATACGCCAGTCACTGCGGTTGATGAGCTGTGGCATCGTGTTGAAGCTGCGTAGGCATCTGTACCTGTACATACCGTCCAATCTTTGTTTAATTCAATGCCCAGGCGTATAAGTGCTGTTATTACTGCCAGAATTGTTTGTTCAGGGTACTCATTTCTCAGGATCGATGAACCCGAATTTCTTGAAAATTTAATCACTTGTTATTTCCCGTATAATATATTTGTCCAATAAATATCATTTTGTTATCTACGTTTCTTCTTGGTGTAGCAATTTTAATGGCCAGTAGTGTAGATAGATAATTTTACATGAATCATATATGGATCTTCACTTTCTATAGACAGGTTCTCCCAAAAATAGCTCCCAAACAGACCGATTCTTCGTTGAGAGTACCTAAAAATGACCAAAGAAATTTTTCTCTACGATCCATAATTTACGAGAAAAATACGGTAAATGATGATGAATGAATGCTGCATGATGGTTCATGATGTCTCCGGCAGATTTTTGTGCTTCTGTACATTATTGGCTGGAGGCATACTCCGGCCGCTCGATCGGATGGGGGGGGGTCTGGTTCTACGGCCGCCATGATCGCCACATTTCATACCGTTCGATTTTTCTTTTGGGATATTCTCAAGGAATTGGGGCATCGAGGCGTAGAGACAACACAAACGGGCTAGTTGTTTTGTCAGCATGTGCTTTAGTGGACACTCCGCTGTTTACAACGCACGCATCCATACCACGGCCCGCTCAAGCCTGCCTAGATATGCACGGTGGGCACTTTGAACATTTGCCTTTATATGTATTAGCAAATACTGCTGTTGGAGTGTCTAATACATCTGTGACGGGATACTTAAATTTTTTTCGTGGATCGTACAGGTACATTTCTTTAGGCATTTTTTCCCTCCAACTTCCTTCCACATACTTCCAACGAGGAATCTTGCGGTGCAGAGCTTGGACACTATTTTTGGGGCACCCTATATAATGAAACTTGAAAGAAAATAATAGTTTGAAAGTAATGTAACAATTTCTAACATTCATTGAAATATATTTTATTCCTTTAAATTTGAATTATTTTTTGTAGATGAATGTGTTATGTTTATGTCCCCACATTTGTTTTTAATTTATTCCCTAAATGGGAGTTGAGGCTGTTTCAGAGTTCAGCTTAGGAGCTTCATGATTGATTTGACTTGAATGATGTACGTTATTTAGAAAAAGATTTTATTATCAAGTGCATGTTTTCTAAGTTTTAATTTATAATTCTAACAATAAGTTATATAAATAATATATATTTTAAATGTCTCTGCCGCGTTGGGTGGTTAGGCATTCTTCACTACAACACGGTTGAATTAAATAACAATAACATTTATTAACTTTAAAGATTAAATGAGCAATTAAGAGGTAAGCTTTCAAGAACTACAACACATGGAACCAGGCACGCTACAATAATAACAGATCAATTCAGTTCAGTTTTGGAGTCGTTATGTTGAGCTGTAAGGTCGCTGCATACTCCCCTTCCAGTGTCAACGATACCTAGTTGGAAGATGAACTTTGCGACCAGAACGTGTAGATGGCTGGGTAGGCGTTGAAGCTGTTGGATCAGATTCCACAGTAGCAGGTGTTGAAGCTGTTGCATTAGGTTCCACAGTAGCAGGTGTTTCATTCTTGGTTTGAGGTAGTTGCAAGTCCTCAGTGTTAAGAAAGAAGGCAGGTTTGCATCTATCAATAGATACAGATACCCGTTTACCATTGATGTCAAGGAAAAACACTTTATCCTTCCTTTGTAAGACTTTGAAAGGGCCATCATAGGGTTGTTGAAGTGGACGACGTAACATGTCTCGGCGAAGAAAAACATGTGTTGCTTCCAACAGTCCTGGATGGATAAAAACTGGACGTTTGCCATGGTGTTTTGGTGGTTTAGGGTGAAGTGATTGCATGTGAGACTTAAGTTTCAAAACAAAATTCACAACATCATCGTCTGGCTTGGAAGAGTCAAACATCTCCCCTGGCAGTCGAATAGTGGTTCCAAAAACTAATTCAGCTGGGGTACACAGAATATCTTCTTTAAGAGAAGCTCGTAGACCTAGTAAGATGATAGGGAGTACTTCTGTCCAACGCTCAGTAGCATGGCACTTTTCAATGGGCGGTGCAATTCTTCGATCATCCCATTAGCTTGAGGGTGGTATCCAGTTGTACGACACTTCTGAACACCAAGTAGTTTGCTAAGAGCTTTGAAGAGCGAGGACTCAAACTGCCTGCCCCTGTCGGTTGTGAGAATTGCAGGAGTTCCAAAGCGAGACACCCAAGAGGAAAAGAAGGCCTCAGCCACAGTCTCAGCAGTTATGTCTTTGAGAGGTTGGGCCTCTGGCCATTTCGAAAAACGGTCAATCATTGTCAGGCAATAGGTGTAGCCATTTGATGGAGGTAGAAGTCCAATGAGATCCAGATGAACATGATCAAAACGTTGGGAAGGTTCTTGAAATGATGAAAGAGGTGATCTAGTATGACGATGAATTTTGGATTTTTGGCAAGCTAGGCAGTGTCTTGCCCACTTAGCTACATCTGATGAGATTGATGGCCAAACAAAACGCTGCTTCATCAAATGCACTGATCGACGTATGCCAGGATGGGATAAATTATGCATAGCAGAGAAAACATCTTGGCGATGCTGTTTTGGGATGTAGGGTCTGGCTGTGCCCGTTGATAGATCACACATAATTTCAGTAGATGAATTGGGAAAAGTTAACTTTTTGAGTTCCAAGGAAGTTCCAGATGCTATTAGGGTGTGAAGCTCCTGATCAGTCTGTTGTGTCTCAGCAATACAGTCATAGTCAATTTGACTTGGGAAGGTGATTGCAGAAACACGAGAGAGAACATCAGCAGCAATATTGTCAGATCCTGGAATGTGTACAATATTTGTGGTGAACTGAGAGATGAAATCCAGCTGACGGATCTGCCGTGGAGAACACTTGTCACTTTTTTGCCTAAAAGCATAAGTGAGGGGCTTGTGGTCAGTAAACACTGTGAAATCTCTAGCTTCCAGCATATACCGAAAGTGTCGGATAGCCGAGTAGATAGCAAGGAGTTCACGGTCGTAGGCACTGTAAGACTTTTCAGATGAAGTAAGTTTTCTGGAAAAGAAAGCCAATGGCTGTAGCTCAGAGTTCACAACTTGGTGAAGTGCACCTCCTATGGCATAATCAGAGGCGTCCACATGAAGAGCAAGCGGGGCAGAGAAGGTGAAGGATGAACAAGAAGTGCAGCATCAGCAAGAGCTTGTCTACACCTCTGAAATGTTGTAATTGCCTCAGAAGACCAGTTTAAAGGCTTTGAGTCCTTACCTTTAGAACCTTTTAAAAATTCACTTAAAAGATACTGTTGTTCAGCTGCTTTGGGCAAGAAACGTCTATAAAAATTTAACAGTCCTAAAAATTTTCTCAGAGAGCCAACTGTCTCTGGTTGTTTGTAATCAAGAACTGCTTGAACTTTGTCAGGCAATGGCTTAATGCCATCAGGAGTGATAAGGTGGCCAAGGAAAATGAGTTCAGTCACACCAAATACACATTTAGAGATATTTAGTTTTAAACCATATGAGCTCAGTCTTTGGAATATAGTTCTTAAGTGAGAACGATGCTCCTCAGCATTTTCTGAGTAACACAAAATATCATCCAAGTAGACAAAACAAAAAGGAAGTCCTCTTAGTACTTCATGCATGAGTCGCATAAAGGTTTGTGGTGCATTCACAAGGCCAAAACACAAATGGGTATATTCGTAAAGACCCCATGGAGTTGTTACAGCTGTCTTAGGAATATCACACTCAGCTATAGGGATTTGGTGGAATGCCTTAAAAATGTCTATTTTGGAAAATATCCTCTTGCCATGTAGTGCATGAGCAAAGTCATTCAAATAAGGCATGGGGTAGCAGTCGAACTCAGTAACAGAATTCAGCTGCCTGTAATCCCCAACAGGTCTAACTGTAGAGTCAGATTTGGGCACAACATGAAGAGGAGAACTCCAGGGACTTTTGGAAGGTCTAATAATGCCTTGAGCAAGAAGAAATTCAAATTCTACCTTCACTGCATCATACAGTTTAGGGTGTAGCCTTCTAGGCCTGGCAGTGACTGGTGGGCCAGTAGTAATAATATGGTGGACTGTGTCATGTGATGCTGATTTGGAAATTAAAGAAGGGTTGCTGAGGTCTGGATATTCCGATAAGATGTTTTTAAAACTAATGTTTGCATCTACAGTGAGGATTGAGGGCTGTACAATATTTGAAAAAACACAAGAAGTGAAGAGAGGTTTCCACATCCACCAACCTTTTTTTCTTAAGGTCGATTAAAAGGTTGAAGTGCTTTAGAAAATCAGCACCAATTATAGGAGATGATACATCAGCAATTATGAAAGTCCAGATAAAAGGTCGCCTCAGACCCAGGTTCAGTTCTTTACGGACCATACCATAGGCTGGAATTTTGGTATTATTAGCAGCAAATAAGGAGAAGTTAGACTGAGGTGATTTATTCATAGTTGGAGAGGGTGGGATGACACAGATTTCACTTCCAGAGTCTATGAGGAATTTCTGGCCAGACTTGCGGTCTAATAAAAATAACCGGCTGGTATGTTTCGAGGGCTCTGCCATTCCAGCTATGACAGAGCTTACTCGTTTTTTTGAACAAATGCACAAGGTGAAACACACTTGCGGGCCTGCTCTTTATAACGGCGATGATAGTAGCAGATGCCACTTCCTCTATTGACACTCCTAGAGCGTGAATGTGATCTCCGGCGGTCAGAACTATATCGTTGGTGGCGAGAGGAATTGCGCTCTCTTGTCAGTTCAGCAACTTGTAGAGACAGCTCTTGGATCTGCCTGGCGAGAGAGTCCATGGTTGGCTGAGCACTGCATGAAGATGACTGGGATGGTGGAGGAACAGTTTTGGCCGCACAGATAGTCGAGGACGCACCAACAACCTCAGAAACTTTATCAGCGATGATAGCAAGTTTTTTCAAAGGCTCTGAGGATGCAGATAAAACAGTCTGGATATGTGGTGGCATTCTTTGAAGCCACAAACTTTGCAGAAAGTCATCCTGGAGTTGGCCATTAGACAGCTCTTTCATTTTCGCAACAGGTGGCTGGGCTTCTCATCTCCTAGCTGAAGGTCAGTAAGCAGTTTCTTAATTTTTTGAGTCTCCGAGTCGCTAAATTGGGTGATGAACCGCTGCGAGAGAGTGAGATATTTGTCACTGTTCGGAGGGCTTAACACAAAGTTCGACACGTAGGAGAGAGTTTCAGCATCCAGGTTCGCAACCAAAGCAGAATACTTAGTATCATCACTGGAGATACCACTGAATGTGAATGCATGGTCGCATTGCGCAATCCATAGACGAACGTTGGATTTCCAAAACGGCGGCAGCCGCAACGCAATACGAGCGACTTCAACGGTTTCACTAGTCATATTGTTGAATAAGCAGGAAGCGAAACGAATCTCCGAGCAGATGCTTCAAGTGGCCTTGAGGAGAAGGAGAAAAAAAAATCTTTCGCTACGTACTGATCATCCGTAGTAGAAGAATTTGTATTGCATTCGCCAGTAGAACAGAATAGCTTACGTGTTTTTAAGTCCAAAAGGGGTCACCAACACAAAACATTCCATCAGGAAGCACTGCAATTCTTGTCAAATCCTCTCTCAAATATCACCACATTCCAACACCAACTCTCGGGGCGGCCGAAGCTACGATCGTAGTTCTCACCCCGCCGGGAGAAAACCCATTACTCATAGCTTCTATCTACATCCCACCCACCACCTCACCCTCCGCGTGCATTCACGACTTGGAGAAAATTTTCGCACTTGAGCATTCCTCCATTTTATGCGGAGATTACAACGCTCACCACAAACACTGGGGTTGCAATGACAACAACCCCAGGGGGCAACTGATTAAAAATTTAATAGATAACACGGACACTGATATTGTTGCTCCCAACACACCAACACGATTTGGCTATAACTCCGCCTCTACAATCGACTTCGCTCTGACGAGAAATTTATATTGGGTTTCCGATATTGTTTCTTCGCCAGAGCTTAGCTCAGACCACAATCCAATCATTTTAAACTTCCAAACATCTATACAATTTAATTTTCCCACAAGAAACGTTTCCACTAACTGGGAACGATTTCGCTTTCATCTAGCCGACACACCCACTTTTCAACCAATCACAGCACACTCGGGAGAGGAAATAGACGAGCAGGTCTCCACTCTCACAAATCAAATCCTCACAGCTTACGACAATTCATCTAAGCAAATACACACTAATAATAACTACTACATTGATAACGACTTAAGAACACTCTTTTTAAAACTAGAAACAGAGCACGTAAAATTTATCAATACTCAAGAAATCCCGCTGACAAAACAACACTTAATAGAATTCAAAACAAGATCAAAAGGAAAATTCAAGCAGTCACTCAGAAACAATGGGAGGACAAACTCGCTTCTTTAGACACGGTCGATGGTTCCCTGTGGAGCACGACCAAAGGCTTTAAGAAGAAGAGATCCCCATTTCAGCCCTTAAAGGCAACACCGGGATCGCCTACACAGACGAGGAAAAAGCTGAAACACTAGCGAACTCGCTAGAAAGCCAATTTCAGCTTAACAACATCTCAAACCCAACTCAAGACAACAATCACATAAGGCTGGTTACTAGGTTCTTCAACAACGAAAATAACTTCGACGATTCACCTTCTATTACTAAACCCTCTGAAATAGTTCAAATAATTAACAATTTTAAAATTAAAAAGCCCCAGGCCGAGAGGGCATTACTAACAAAATGTGCAAACATTTCAATAGATCGGTCGTCTTCCAATTAACTAATATTATAAATAATATTCTAACAGTGGGATACTTCCCAAAAATGTGGAAAACAGCTTCGGTTATTCCGATCCTAAAACCTGGGAAAGACCCTACTCTCCCAGATAGTTTCCGCCCCATTTCATTATTACCTGTTCTCAGTAAAATTACTGAGAAAATTATTCAAAAAAGACTTTGTCAACATCTCAACGATAACGACATACTAATTCCCCAACAACACGGCTTCCGAGCCGGACTCTCCACATCACACCAGCTACTGCGGGTGGTGGAGTATATAAAGACAGGATTTCGCGACCGGAAATCAACCGGAGCTGTTTTCCTAGATATTCAGAAAGCGTTTGATAGAGTATGGCATGTGGGGCTACTCTACAAATTAATCAAAATTAACACCCCTCCCCACTTAATTAAATTAATTTCTTCCTTCCTTACTAACAGATCCTTCGCGGTCAAAGTAAACAATATTCATTCGACTAACAGGAAAATTAACGCTGGAACGCCCCAGGGCAGTTCCATCTCGCCAATATTATTTAATATATATGTAAATGACATCCCTAGAACCAGCCAATCCACGATTTGCATGTTTGCCGACGACACGGCGATCCTGGCACAAAGTAACGAATTACAACTCGTTACTCACTTTTTACACAAACATATAGCCAAACTAGAAGACTGGTTCTCTACTTGGAAAATTGCTTTAAATGTAGCAAAAACAGAGGCCGTCTTCTTTTCACACCACATTAAAAAGAACCACCAAAATTATATTTACACAACACGCACGTACCCTGGTCCAAAAGCACCAAATACCTAGGAGTAATCCTAGATAAAAGACTCACTTTTAAACAACACATTATACAAATACGTAGAAAATTCAATATTTCCGTCGCTAAAGTTTTCCCCTTAATTGCACGGAAATCATGTTTATCCTTAAGAAATAAGATGCTTATTTATAAACTCGTTCTCAGACCAATTCTACAATATGCAAGTCCAATCTGGGGCCACACAGCCTATTCAAACATCAAGATGCTGGAATCAGCTCAAAATAAAATTATCAAAATTATCACGGATTCTCCGTGGTATGTCAGGAATGAAGATATCAGATTAGCAATCAAACTTAAAACCTTAAAATGTTTCTTCAAAAAAATAGCTACAAAATTTTTCAATAATATAGATAATCATACAAACCGAGCAATAGCTCGAATAGAAAAATATGTAATTAATCCTTCATTTAACAGACCGCGCAATATTTTAATCTAAACGCTTAATTTCTTAAAATTCTTCAGATAACTTAAAAATTATACTAGACTTACTCTCGACCAATAGGAACAGAGCAAGCCGGCCAATAGCGAAGCGAGCACTGGGACCGCCTCGGCACCCAAACTCAATTCCTACTGGGAAAGATCCCACGCTAGCGGAATCCCACCGACCTATTTCCTTACTCCCTATCCTAAGCAAACTGGCGGAAAAAATCATTTCCACCAGACTAAATGACTTTCTAGAAACTAATAAGATCCTCATACCGGAGCAGCACGGGTTCCGCCCTCGTCTCTCCACTACTCATCAATTACTCAGAGTTGTTGAGTACATCAAAGAAGGAAATAATATGGGTCAGTGCACAGCTGCAGTTTTCCTAGACATTCAGAAAGCATTTGACAGAGTATGGCATTCTGGCCTACTCTTCAAACTAATTAACTATAACATTCCTACTCCACTAATCTTACTTTTAAACTCCTACATCAGTAATAGAAGTTTCACTGTAAAAATTAACCGTACCTATTCTCAAACTAGATCCATCAGTGCCGGAGTTGCCCAAGGGTCAATTCTAGGTCCTGTTCTTTTCAATCTCTACGTCAACGATATACTAAAAAGTACTAATACTATGCTCTGTATGTATGCAGATGATACAGCTATACTTAGTAGACATAAAAACCTCAACACTCTCGTTGAAAACATAAACGAACACCTTGCTCACCTTGAGATTTGGTTCTCCGTTTGGAAAATCGCTCTCAACAGCACAAAAACTGAGGCAGTTTTCTTCTCGCAGAGTCCCACCCCCTGAAATTACCCTTCAAAACCAAAGGATCCCCTGGTCTCAACGCACCAAATATCTTGGTGTATATCTTGATAAAACTCTCACTTTCCGACAACACATCACACAAATTAGAACTAAATTTAAAAATGTAACGCATAAATACTACTCCCTTATTTGTCGCAAGTCTAATTTAAGTAGACGTAATAAACTGCTTATCTACACTCTGATCTTAAAACCTCTCTTAACGTATGCCGCACCAGTCTGGGGCCATGCAGCAAGAACCAATATTAATTTACTTGAAAGCTCTCAAAATTTAATTATTCGACAGATTCTCAATGCCCATTGGTATATGAGAAATGTCGATCTTAGAAGAAACTTTAACATTCCTACTATTAGACAGACTATCCGAAAAATCTCCACTAACTTCTTTAATACAGTAGATGCGCATGACTGCCCATCTATTCAAGATATTCCAAATTATTACTCCCACTTTTCTGTTAGAAGACCAAGAGATGTCTTGGTCAACCCCGATTTTGATTAATTTCTCTTATTTTTCGCTTTATCTTAATTTCTCTCTCAATCTTTTCGTTCTCTGCGATCCAACTTTGTTGAATCGTAGAAGCGCTCTGATTGGTTCCACTTTTCTGTAACTACTTATTCCAAATTAGCTGAACTTTTGGCTCGGCCAATAGGAATGCTCCCTTTTACTCACTGTTCATTCTTCCATCTCATGATATTTTTTTCCCGCACTTTTCTGATCATGGTTCTTCGCTGCAACCCGATTGGCCATCTCTGCTCCGCCCACTTTGGGCTCTCATTGGCTCAGATTTACTAGCTCTTAAAAGAGCTATTTGTCTTATTTTTCTTGTACAATTTTAATTTAAAAGTCATACACAATTTTTGACTAAGTACTCCAACAAAAACGTGCAACGAACTCAATTCCTATTGACACACCCACTCCTTAAGAGCCACCATAGGCTGTCCCCTGATTGGACCACACATCCTCAAGCTAATTCACTCAAATACCCGCTCATTTTGGGCGAAATTCAGACGAGGCGGTCCTTCCGACGGTGCGGGTAACCCTGTGCCGAAAGTTTTTCCGACCTCCATTTTTCTTAAAGTCCGCTCTAGCGGACATGGCTTTAATTTAATTAATCATTCACACTTAACAAACAACACAAATGCATTTAATCAATCACAACACACTTAAATTCTCATTTATATTTACACAAAAGTAAATTATTAATTCCTCATGTTAACACTTTAAATTACTCACACAATATTTTATAATAAAGCAGCAAAGGGCTAAGTGAAAGCTGAACTCATGCAACTCATCCAGTTAATCCTGATTGGAGATTGAGCTTCCCTGCGGGAAGCAGGTTCTCCTATTAATCCATCAACTCTACTATTTGGTTAAGGATATTATTCCTTGCTTAAATTTTGATTTAAATTCTTAATTGCTAAGCCATTATTATAATATACATTTTTGAAGTTTTTTTTATATTCTTTGTTTAAATTAAATAGAAAGAAACGTTCAATGTTTGTATATATTAATTTGGGCAAAAAATAACTTTGAGTTTAATATTATTTGTTCTCAATATACCTCAGGATTTCAATTAAGTGCACTTTGTACAGTGATTGGTGTTAAGTACATCTTATTGAATCATAATTTGATTTAGCATTGTATTAGTATATAAATCCTGACATACAAAAGAAGCTCCATCCAATTTTTGAAGAATTGGCCAAAAATTATGAACAGTACTGGTCTAGATATTTTATCCAAATTAGCTAGGCTTGGTCAGAAGAAACAAGTATGTCTCCAGTGGATACCATCACCTGTGGGTGTGCCTGGGAGCGAAGCAGCTGATGAGCTGGCTGATGGGGGGTTGTGATCTCTTTAACCCCAGTTCCACTGTCTTAACCCATTCGGAAATACATTCCCTTCAAAGAACTAAAATGAATTTGACTTGGCGAAACCCTCCTGCTCACCACTGGTATGCAGCTAAGAGTCCTGGCCCATCTATACAGTGCAGGAGTTCCAGGGCTCATCAGACGGCCTTGGCGCTCTTTAGAAGCCGTCACCTGCGCATTATGACTTCTGTGCAGGGGATAAAGTCTTTCTTTACCTGTCCCTGCTCTCTCCCTGCTTCTCCTGCTCATCTTCTGGATTTCCCTGGGACAATTGTATGAAGAGCAAGACCTGGTGTGTGACACTATTATGCGGAAAGGTCAAATGGACTTGGTGTAGGCTTTCTGCCTCCAAGGGGATTGGAAACAACAACAGCATTGTATCATAACTGTGCTACTGCTTAAAATCAATGTTTACAGTATTATATAGCTGTATTACATATTTCATGATGATATATTGGGAATTACATAAATTTCGTTTTTGAATTTATGGAAATGTTGACATTATCAGAGTTTTAAAATCTGTGTTTTCATACGCTAATTAACTATATATTTATTTCTTTACTTCATTATAAAAATCTTACCAGATATTTTTTTTTTCTTGTTCCATTAAAAAGTTATAGTATTAAAAAATGTGTTGTAATTGTAAAGTTGTATTTGTGTAAGTTTCCTATTATAAAATTATACATGTGACATTTACTGTCATATCAATATTTAAAAAAAATTGAGATTGAATCTTTTTTTTGGGGGGGGGGAGAGGAGGAATTAGAAAAAAGCTCAGGGCTTTTTTTTTTAAAATCTTCCGGAAATATAAGTCTTCTCTAACAGAATTTACATTTCAATTATATGTTTAGTGAAAAAATATAATTTCATTACAACTTGGGTACTACTACTGTATATTTTCTTATTACTTGTTACTCTCAAATTACTTAGATTTGATCTGTTATATATATTTTGTCTTTTGCAGCCTGGTTCTCCCACTTTACGTGTCCTACACATTTCAGATGTGCACATTGATCCTTTCTATAAAGAGAACAGTAGTGCCAATTGTGGGGAGCCCCTTTGTTGTCGAGCTACTTCTGGGAAACCTAGCAGTCCAAAAGATGCAGCTGGCTACTGGGGGGATTATAGATACTGTGATGTACCTCTAAGAACCCTTGAAAATATGCTTTCTCACATAAATAAAACTCATCAGGTAATAATTTTTATTTATTCCTTTTTAATGAATTTGCTGTAACTTGATAAATGGTGCTGTGTTTCTTTATGTGAGGAATGTCGCTGAAAATTTTGCAGTTGGAGAAGCATTACCCTAGTGTATTTATTGTTGGCCTTTTAATAGTTCTTTCTTCATTTAATAATTATCTGAATTTTATTTTTTAATGAGATTTTGAATTTAAAAAACATGAATTACATTTCAAAGTTTTTGTATGAAAAAAGTGCTCAACACAGAAAACTGCTTCAGTTACGAAGCGCATGATGCAACATAAAACAAATACCAAGATCCATAAATGTATTACTAAATACAATGGGACAGTTATAAACAATTAGTTAAAACACACACATGTTTAGAATAAAGAAAAATTCCAAAAAGCAATATAGAAATGACCGCTGAAAAATATAGATGAAAAATAATAAATTTATTTTTAAGAGCATTAAAAAGCATACCTAAAATATGTTGCTCTTAAGAAAACCCAAGAAAAATTGTATAAAATGCATATTGTGAAAAATTATGAATGTAACTAAATTGGGCAAATTTGTTCTCAAATAAGAGAAATAGTTTTTCAATCTTATCACTGGTACAGCAAATTGAATATAGTTCCAAATGACAGCCCAGTTAATCATCTTATTGAAAATTTTATTTAAAAAACAGATCACAATAAAGATTTCATCAAAATTTAAAACTCGTAGTTTGTAAAACTTGCAAATACAAAATGTTGATAAATCCTATAAATTAAAATTATTTTCTTCTGGTGCTAAATCAAATATCTCATGAATGTGGTTTGCATTTTCTTAAAAATTTGATAATAATTTTTATAATAAAGCTTCCAAATTACGCTACAATGTTCAAGATTCGAGCAAATAACAAAATATAGAATCATCAAGGAAAGTTCATTGGAAAATCTTCTAAATTTTGTATTTGAGAAACTCAATTTTTTTATATGCTTTTAGGTCAAGCCATCAATATGTTGTGTAAAATCAAGTTATTTTTGTGAAATATAAGACCAAGATCAGTGATGAATTCGAGCAAAATATGGAGATATTATTGATAGGAGTAGAATATAAGTTGTGATTTTCAAATGTAGACTAGATTACTGCACTTCTCAATATTTAAAAGCAACCTGTTACCATGCATCACTGATATATATACAGTCAGACCTGAACTGAAGTCACTAAATCCCGAAAAAAAGTTTGTTACATGGAAAATTCGTTATAGAGGTTCGTCTTGCAATATACTTTACAAACCATATAAAAAAAATTTAATTCATAAACACTATATACTGAAATAAAAGTAATTATTCACACATTTTAGTAAAGTAATATCTATTTATTATATATAGGTCTTACCCATTAAAAAAGAAGAAAAAACTGCAGGGAAAACAAGAAAAAAGAATGCTGAGGAATATACTGCATTTTCAACATTAAAAAAATAATTTCAAATTAAAATTAACGAATTTTAGGGATATTTTTTAATTTAAAAGTACACAAGTAACACATTATTTTATAACTTGAAATTCTAAACATGCATTACCCTATGCGTCCTTAAATTTAATTACTCATAAAATCTGTTAATTTTGCTTGAAAAAATGTTTTGAAGCTATTAAAAATGTTTCTGTGAACTGGACAATGGGGGTTACACTTTTTGGATGAAATGCCCAGAATTATATTGATCTCGGTGAGTTAGGCACCTAATAAAATCAGTTCAAGATTTATGACCACCATAAAACCTGTTAAAGGAGAGAATAACTTGAAATGTCCAGAAATACTTCAAAAATAGGGAGAAAAAAAATTCAATCTCAAGAGAAAAAGTTCATTATATAGAAAATGTACTTCGCAATGGGGAGGTTATTTTATGAAGAAAATCAGAAAATGTTCTTGGATTCAGGAAAAAGTTTGTTTTATAGAAAAAGGCACAATATAGAGGTTCGTAATATGGAGGTTCAACTGTGTATAATATACAAACTTTTCATTCATAATTTTTTTGTTTTTATACACTTTTGGGCTTAATAACATTTTTAAGATTAATATTTGGGCTTAATAACATTAAGATTTAACATATTAAGATTTAAAAATGTTTTCATGCATTTATTTCTTAATTTAGAATATCCAGATATAAAAACAGTTAATTCTTGAAATCTGTTAATTTTTGTGATACCTAATATTTAAAATTCCATGCTGTTCATATGAGCATTTTGAATACATCAGTAATAAATGTGTGAATAATATTTTTTATGAGTGTAATTGATAAAAGTAAATTTGTATAGCTATATATTTTTTTAAATTTAAATTAATCAAGTTATTCCTTTTACTTCATTTCTTAAAGGAAAAAGTGTGTGTAATTTTTTAACAGGCCCATGGCAATTCTCTGCTTTGTAACACAATATTTAATTTGAAAAAAGAAATATGTTTGGGAAAAATATTATTATTAGAAAATAAAAAATACACATTTTTTAACTTTTCTTTCCTAAAAAAAATGTGCTTAAACCAAATTTGTTTCAAATTTTAGAACAATAGTGTTTTAAATTTTCTTATATACCCATATATTTAAAAGTATATATAAAATATTTTTTTAATGTCCTGCATATAATTAAAACTAAAAAAATAATAAAGATAATTTTAAAAAATTTACATTAATATGGCCTAAGTAAATGATTTTAATCGTTCATGTGTGTGAATCACTTTAAATAAATGCATATAAAACTTAATTTTAATCTGAAGCTTTCAAACATACCCCTTGAACGATTATGTGAAAAAAATCTGTCCTTGGAACAAGGATTTGCATCTTTAAATTAAGCTTCAAGTTTTCTTTTATCTTTCTATTCGTCTTTGAAGAAGTAATATATATAATATTTTTAATTAGACTTAGTTTTTTCCCTGTGAATGTTATTTGTATTAATTTCTCTCTCCATTTACTTAGCAAAATATCTGTAAGAAACATTTATCTGTAATCTGATGAATAATTTTAATCTTTAAGTACTTATTTAAATGTTAATGCTATTTTTAATTTCTTTTCATGGAATTATTGTATTGCTTTAGGTATTAAGATAAATACAATTGTGAGTTTGTTCACCCTACTTTTATACATAAAAGTAAACTTGAGATTTTTTTCTAGTTTGATTATGTGATATGGACTGGTGACATTCCACCTCATGACATCTGGAATTACACTAGGGAGGAAGTGATTTATCTTCTTCATTCTGCTTCTAAAGTAATGTACAAGTACCTTGGACATGTACCAATTTTTCCAGCTTTGGGAAACCATGAAAGTTCACCTGTAAATAGGTTAAGAAGATTTTCATATTATACTCTAAAAAAATTGATTTTGAGCAAATGGGAGTATAAATCTCAATGCTATTTTATTTAAAAGATTATTTATTAAAATTTATTGATTTATCATTATTTATTAGTTATAATTTCTATTAATCAAACTTGTCAATTTGTTCAAAAAATACTTTTTAAAAATAACTTTAAAAGTATGGCTGAGAATTTTTTTATTTATAAATAATTATATTAATATAGTTTATTGTAACATAATAATTATACATTTGAGTAAAACCTTTACAATTGTAACTGTTAAAAGTTCAAACTTTTACAGTTGATTTTGATAAAAGTATGAAGAGATAATAAGTTGTAGCCTTTTGCATAATTCAAAAAAAATTTCAGTTTTAAAAGTGAAATTTTTTTATTTTGTGAGAAGGAAACTGAAAATTAATACACATTGCTAATAATAGTAGCAAAATGTGATGCTTATGTTTAAGTGTTTGCTATTTAATGAAAGTAACATTAAGGTGCTACTTTCTTATGAAGTCATGAAAATACAAACGAGAAATTTTGATAATCCAAATAAATTATATGTAAGTCAGCGTTTCTCAAACTGTAGGGTTATCATCCCCCCCCTAAATGGGGGAGTGAAAAGCTAAAAATAAGGATTTAAAATAACAATCAATTTACTGAAAGGAAACAAAACAAAATACATTCTGATATAATAAAACATGAAATACATATTCACACTGATCACCATTTTTTAGATAGTTTCAAAAATATTTTCTTTTATAATCTTGATTAAAAAATTGTAAATAGCTTTCAGTTTTTTTTAAAAGAAAAGTCATTGATATTGTTGTACATATAATTAATGTTTTAGTATTTGAAATTGTATTTTTAATCATCCAGCAAAAGATTCATGATTTTTGCGTATTAAATATGAAAAAGCTTTCCAAGTCTTATTGATATGTAGAAAGAATTGAAAAGTAACATTAAATTCTTCAAGCAAGCTTCTCTTTTTAATAATATTTAAGGAAAACTAATGCGTTTAACAGATATTATTTCTTGTATAACATATTTTTTTGTAGAAACGACCTCCAATCAAAAAACCTGTCTCACGATCTGTTTCTAATTTAACTATACTATTTTTTTCTTTACTATTTAAATATCTCATGTATTCATACATTGTATATTTTTTCTTTTTACTTGAATTTTAAAATAAAATTGCAATATTAATACTTCATGAATAATAAAGAAAAAAAATATTGTATCACTTGATAAAAAAAATATGTAATTGACTTTTGGATTTTTAGAAAACTGTGGTTTTATGATTAAGTAAATTTTAACAAAAAATTGGTTAACTTGTCTCTGCTGAAACCAGTGTGCATACCTTAATTGAAATGTCAACTTGCAAAAAAGCTAAATTTAATTGCTTGATATAATTTTTTTCTAAAATACACATGAATTACATCAAAAATCTAGAAATCTATTGTATATCATAAGAAACTTGAACTTTTTTCATATGGACTGAGATGTTTGAAAAATATAAATAATATTAAAATGTGATTTTATGCTATGTGTATTTTTTTAATATTATTTGGCTACATCTTTTGAGCCTCATTCAAGCAGATTTCTTTTCTTTGATTGTTAAATATTTATTCTTAAGTTTCATGATTGGTGAATATATTGATTCTTAAAGTATAAGATTAAATATACTTGAAGTAATTGTTATTATTACAAGTTTTTAATGATTAAGGGAGTTAATTGATCTGGCAAATGGAAAAAAATTATTAATTCAGTCTTTGAATTTTTTTATTGTGTGGAAAAACTTCAGTATATAAATAAATATATATTTTTTAAGATTTTTTAGCAAAAATGAATACTTACCATCCTGTTACTTTGCGAGTATTTTTCTTTGTTTAAATTGATTTATTAGCATAAATCTCTTCTTCATTAGCTGTGTTACAGTTACAGTTAATATTTTTTGTGGGATATGGAGCGACAAAGGCTATTATCCCATTATTAGCTGTGTTTGAGCTCCCATCATGTTTATTTGTCCTTCAAGTTTTATATTACTCATGTTTAATAGGAGAAATAATTTCAACATCCATCATATCTTTCTTCTTGTCACAGTTCTACCTGTTGGATACAATAAAGGCTGGTTTACATTTTTCAGACATAGTGGTCTATCTGCTACATATTTTCTTATATTAATGGTGTTAATTCAGTATCTTAAAGTCACACTTGAATAGGGTGGGGTTTCAACTTTTCTAATTTTATTGAGTGCATTTTGAGCCAGTTTACTGATAACCCTAAACTGTTACCTTTTTGTTATTGTTAGAATTTTTCATAGTATTTTACAGAAAAAGTTCTGAAGCGTCATTTGAGTCATATGAAACAGTGCTTCCATCTTACAGGTTTTTATTATATTATACCAATCAGCTGGTGAACGAATGTTCTGGTCTTTTTTTTGCTTGCGATTTGATAATTGTGAATCTTCAGGCATTAAAAAAATAGCTTGCAATAAAAATGAAATTTATAAGTATTTGCTCCTGTGGCAGTTTGAATGCAACTGATTTGTATTTTATTTTTCTTGTACTTAGTTCATGTGAGTGAACTACTTTCACATGTCTCCATAGCAGGAAAAAAAGAGTGCAGCGGGTTAACTAGATTTTTATGATATAAATGCATTATAGTATGGAGTTAATCATAATAGCTTCTGAAATAAATTATTCGTTATTCCATGACTAAAAAGATTTTGTCGTTTAGTGGTGTTAATACTTATTATTAGAGAAATTTATTTTGAATACATACAGTTAGGAGCCAATCAAGTGCTGTGAGATTAAAATGTAATGATAAAAAAAAATGGAGTTAATTGATTTAGTAAGTGAAGTATCCATATTATAAATAGTTGTAAGAATTGTAATTTTGCTGAAAATTTAGTTTCTGTCGTAAAATGTGCTCTATATTTATTTCAGGCCCTCATAAATTTGGCAGAGACAGCCTTAAAAGCTACATTTACTGATAGAAAATTGTGCTGTAAATATGTGTATATTTTAACAAATTTCTATTTCATTAGTGTTTAAAATCAGTTGTATATTTCAGTTTTCCTATCCCTCAAATAAAAGGAAAAGATTCAATTTCTTGGTTGTATGAAGAAGTTGCAAAAGCTTGGTATCCTTGGATCCCAGGAAATTCCCAAACTCTAAAATTGTATGTATTAAAAAAATAACTTACATTTATAATTTCTTGTAAAAATTGAAATAATTAAAAACTTAGTAAATATATATTTAAATTGACCAATATTCATTTGTGTTTAAGTACCAAGTAGTTAAGATACATATTTTTCCAGCTTCTATGAGCAAAAAAGAGATTTTGTTCACATCTTTTTAAAAAATTGATGACTGTTTAATGTTTAAGTTTTTTATTTGAAGAATAATTTTAAATGTTTTAATTTCCTGTCTCATATCATGTTTGCATTAAAATTATGTATTATATTCATTTATGTGAAGTGTAAATATCCAATATATTATGGTGGTATGAAATTGCCCTGAATGATTGGATTGATAATTATTTTTCAGGGGAGCCTATTACAGTGTGGAAGTCTATCGTGGCTTTAAGTTAATATCACTCAATATGAATTACTGCAATAATTTGAATTGGTAAATATATATACTTTTAAATGCTATAATAACTTGAGTATAATAAATATACATTAATATACTTCATGTGCATTACATTAATGTTGGTATTCCCACCATGTTTATATATATGTTTGCATTATGTGCAAGCATACATTCTTTAATGAATCATAATATAATGGGAAGATTTATGCATATATGTTTTATTTTAGATTACTTATTATTTTTCAAATGCAAAGTAAATAGCTTGTAACTAAATAATTTATTATATCCAAGGATTTTTTAAAAATTACTTTTGACAGTAATACCACTTTTTAAATAAATATATGTAATAAAAAAACATTAATTCTCTTATTTTGTAAAGCAGAACTCTTGATAGCTCATATTGTAATCAAATTGTATGAAAATGTTGTGTAAGAAGATTAAACTCAAAATATCCATTAAAATTATTATTCTAACATTTTCTGTACATTATTAAATTTTTTCTAAGCTTTTCCAAATCTATGGTGCAAAATTTTTACTGTGTCAGTTTGATAAGGTACTTCTTTTAATCTGAAATATTACTACTATCTTTGACAATGTTAGCCTAAACTAAAAATTTGTGATTTTATAGGTGGTTGCTTATAAATTCAACTGATCCAACAGGGCAATTAGCATGGCTTGTTGCACAGTTGCAAATAGCAGAGAACAAAGGGGAAAAGGTTCAAACAATTCAATTTCCATATTTATTTTTATATTTAAATATAGCTATAATAATGTTTTTAACCAATTTAACGCTTAATATAAATTATATTTTCCCTCAAATTTATGCTTGGAGAAATTGTTTTTCTGACATATATGAGCTTTTAAAAAAACCATTTAAATTATAGGTACGAAATTATATGTTAGTGATTGTTTATTTATATATTATTGTACATTTTTTTCTATTGTGTTTTGTTGAATTAACTTTTGGTTATTCATTAGTTTAAAATAGTTTATTATTAACTGTTTTTTTTATTTTGTTCTACTTTTTAAGTGATTGCATTTCTTGATATGAAAAAAATGGGTAAAACATCAGTAGATTCTTTTGTTAGTAATAATTAAAGCTATTTATTAATCAGCAGTGTGTTGAAATTGAACATGAATATAAATTTAGTTCAACATAATGTATTGATTTTCTTTGTCTTGCTCTTTACTTTTAATTTAAAATTCATTTGTATTATGCTTACAGGTTCATATAATTGGCCATATTCCTCCTGGTGAGCCTGATTGCCTTGGTGTATGGAGTAAAAATTATAATAATATTATTAATAGGTAAGTTATTTGGTTATCATTTTAATCTTAAAGTTTGAGTTTTCATTTTATTTTGTTGGTATTTATATGTGTAACTGTACAATTTATTGTATACGTTTCTTTATGTGCACTTTTTTCGCTATTGTTTTTTAATTTCTCGTGCTTTAAGCTCAAATGAGCTAAGTGCTACAAACTCTAGAAATTTAAATCATATTTTTGCTTCTATTAAGTTACAATGATTCTGTGAACTGATTATTATTTTCTTCAGTGATCAGAAATAAACAAAGAGAAGGAGGGGAAATTAAAATGTGAAAATATTTAAAATCCTGAATTGTATCTAATTGTGTGATGGAAATTATTGCATTGAATTCATAGCTATTCAGGATTAAAATTTACTTATGTATCAAACACTTTTGTAAAAAAGAAATTTAAAGCTCAGTGGTTGAGTTTATTATTAATCAATTTAAATTAAAAAATTTTAGTAAAATTTTTAAAAATAAACTTATTTAGAAAACTCAAAAAATTATGTGCAAAGGAAAATTTAAGGTTATGAAAAGAAATAGTGATATGCAAAATTTGTTTTATGACAAATTACTCTTTTATTATATGTTTATGTGTTCACAGTTTGATTTGACACAAATTTTGTTTTTACTTCCTAATTTTCTTAGTTTTATTTTTAAAATATAATATTCTTTATTGCCTTTCATACAATAATTTTTGTGTAGATGGTGAATTAAAAGTTGTGATAAAATTTTACCGTATGCTCCCCCTTTCTCTTCCATGCTGTAAGTAGGTAACTTTAAATTAGTTATAAGTTTAGCAAAATTTTTTTACTTCTCCCCTTTTATATTTTCTTAGTAATGATAATATTTAAATAAACAACTTAATATCAAAAGAAAATTTTAAGAAAGTACTTTAATTTACTATTTTAACCCCTTAACAGTTTCATTTTTTTCCAGAATTTGATCTAAAAATAGTATTTTTTTATTGCATTTTTGATTAATTTCTCAATATTAAGTAGGCAAATGTTATTAAAGTTAACATCTGTGAAATATTTTTCAGCTTTTAGGATAATTTTTTTAAATTTAATGAAAGTAATAGTATTTTGCCTGTAAGTTGTCTTTTTTTCCCCAATACAGATGCTTAACAGGGAAGCTTCACTCAAGGCTGTAAATATTAAATAATTCATTTACTTTTTACAGTTTTTTATTACATTTACTTAACCTCTTTTTCTGAACTACTATTGCCATGTAGACAACTAATCTGATATTAAAATCTTTTAAAAACTATGGGAAAAAAGACACATGATACAGAAACAAGAATGCCCATATGCCATATGGGCAAAGCAGTAGCAGTCCAAACATTGTGTCTGTATGGCATACGGGTAAAACAGGGAAAGGGTTAAGATATGAATTCATATTTTCTCTGAAGTGAGCATTATATATTTTATTCCTTACATTTTATGTTTTTAAGCGTTATTTTACAATGTATTGTGGTAATGCAACATCCTTTAAGAAAATGATTTTCAAATTTATCATCAAAATACTTGAAACCCATCCAAATCTTAACAGATATGAGGGCACAGTCACTGCTCAGTTTTTTGGACACACTCATTCTGACGAATTTGAAATTTTCTATGATAAATCTGGTGCAGAACCAAGAGCTACCAGTATTGCATACATTGGTCCTAGTGTAACGACCTATGATGGTTTCAATCCTGGCTATAGAATATATACAATAGATGGAAATTATAATCAGAGTTCAAAAGTATGTGTTTTTTTAACCATTATTGTTATAAGCTCTTTTCATCTAATGTATCATTTCCCACTCAAAATTTTTAAAGTATTTATTTGATATTGTAAATTTATCTCCTTTGATAATATAATTAGTTTTCTGTTTGATTTTTTTAAAAATGTGATTCATTATTTTTAATTGTACAAAATTGATTTTCCCCCAGTGCTTAAATTTTAGTAAAGCTTTTGAAAATTATCAAACATTTGTGTATGATTGAAAATTATATTTCTTGCAGTAATCTATCTATTTCTCTGCATATTGAAAATTTCATATATGTTAAATATTTTATTTTAGTAAGAATATTAAGCATTTTTAATTTGTACAAAATAAATGATGTACCTGAATAGAATATTGCATCAGTTATTGTAAAAGGAAGATTCCTTAATGTGTAAAATTAATATAAGGAATTAATTGAGAATAACATAAATTTTCTGAAAGCTGTTTTTAAAGAAAGAATCCACTCATAAATTCTAGCATTTGAGTATAATCAAACTTAAAAGATGTTTAAATGATTTTGTGTAAGTGCATGGATTTTTTTTTCACTACTGTCACAGTGGTGATTTGAACTTATGAATTTCGAACTTTGAAAAGCTTTACCATCTTTCAGAGTCTTACAGTGAAACTTACTGATGCTAGTAGAGCAAAAATAACATCATAGATTTTATTAATTGTATAGGAATCGCATATTTTTATTATTAAAAAAAAGAAATGCCTGAAATGATTTAAATAAAAATATCTGCATTGTAATGTTATTATTTATACCTTATAATTTTGGTAAAACCAATGATTTATGCATTTTATTTATTTATTTGAAAAAAAAGGGTCTCTTTTCAATTATTCCTACTTTCTATTTAAATTAATATTTTAATTCTGTTATTAGTTTTAAAAGATTTATTCGAATGTGTTGGGGAGAAAAGTCATGCAGTTTTTGTAATTGTGGTTTGTCATATATTCAAAATTCTAAGAAATGTTTTTGGTATTTATCAATTTTTTTATTTTTAAAAATTATTTCTGTTTTTATTCATCTTTAGTACGTTCTTGATCATGAAACCTATTTTACCAATTTAACTGAAGCCAATTTGAGAAGAGAAATAAAGTGGGAGTTGGAATATACTGCAAGAAAAGCATACAATATGTCATCTTTGTTTCCTGAAGATTGGAATTTTTTGACACAAAGATTTGAAAAGGATAATTCTCTTTTCCAGAAATTCCACAAGTAAAATTCTAATTTTTTGTTCTTCTGTTGATTAATAATTTCCTTTTTTTTAGTACCAAACTGATTATCAATCACAAAATATAAAAGACGTTTCTTTTAGAAAATATTTATTTTAGAGAAACATTTCTTAAAAGGTATTTATCATTCAAATATAAGTAATAAGCTGGATATTTCTGTAATCCAAAGTATAATTATAACATTTTATTACTAGCTTCCAGTTGTTAGTCATTTATTTTCTCACACAATTCTTCTCTTTCCATTCCTTTTTCTTTCCTTTTAAAACTTACCTGCTTTGTTGAGTGGGGCAATGCACATTAAATGTGTCAAGGCTCTAATGTCCTCCTGTTAGTGTGGTGTGGAAGTTAAGAGAGGGGATGCCAGTTTAGGTGTCATCCTCGTCACTTGACCATGGTTCAAAATTACAAGGTCCATCACCAATAACCATCATGCAGCTTTGTAGTGTGACGTTCATTTATCTCTTTCACTCCTTTTAAAGCGTATACACTCAGGAACATTGAAAATAGCCACCCAAGAAGAAAGCATAGGATTGAAATGAAATTTAATACACACAATGACACAGATGAGAGATTCACTTAATCTTAAAATCAAGACAATTAAACGAATAAAGGGTGTGCAACGACACAAATACTGGGCAACTTCAATAGCGCGTTGGACCTCCTCCAGCTGCAATACATGCCTCCACACAGTCCGGCATTGAGTTGATTAGACACCTTATGTTGTCCTGAGGCAGATGAGCCCACAAATCTTGAACAGCCGACTCTAAATCATGTACAGAGTGACACTATGGCATTTGCTGTTTTAGCTGATCCCACAAGTGCTCTACAGGGGACAAATAGGGAGAGCGGGCCGGCCATGAAAGAGTCTGAAAATGACGTAGGAAGTCTTGAGCAACTCTTTCTGTATGCGGACGAGCATTATCTTGCTGGAAAATTGCCCCTAGTAGACCATTTAGGAAAGGTCTTACATGGGGTCGAAGAATATCGTCAACGTAACATTGGCTCGTTAAGGTTCCACGCATCACAATTAAAGTGGACCAGCTATCATAGGCTATGCCCCCCCCAGACCATTACACTAGCTGTGCGGACACTGTAATTTAGAACAGTGTGGGGGGAATTGTACTGCTCACCAGGGCACAGTTATCATCTGTCCCCAAAACAAACCGAAATTCATCACTCAACACAACCTTTTGCCAATCTGTGACATTCCACATTGATCTGGCTTAGAACCACTGTAGACGCAGTTGCCAATGTTCCGGTGTTAAAGGGAGTGCACGGAAAGAGCGCTTGGATTTAAGATTTGCTTCTGCAAGGTGTCTGGAAATTGTTTGTGGAACAATTGCTACGCCTAAGTCTACTCGTATTGTTGAACGAGTCAGTGTGCTGTCCAGAAGTGCTTGCCACACGATCCTTCGCTCCTCGTAGTCTTCCTGGTCGCTCCAGACCTGGTTTTCCTTGCGTGGATACCTTCTTGTGTCCCCTGCTCCCAACAATTTCTAATGGCACACTCCGAACGATCCACCTGGCCACCAACATGGGACGACGACCAGCCTGCAGTTTTCATCCCGATGATCAGGCCTCTCTCAAACTCGCTTAACTGTGAGAAATGTCTTCTAGCATGTTTACCTGGCACACACACACATGTTTCGCTTACCAAAATCTTCCTTCAATCGGCGGGTAATCGTCATGTTTATGAATCTTCGAATTTGCACTGGCTTATATAGCACCCTCTTCCTGATTGTAGCGCCACCTCAGCATGTAGGAGCATGCGTATTGGCACAAAACTTAGATCATTTACATATCACATTACGCTTTACTTATTTGCAAAGTTTTACGATTGTACTTAGCTTCCTTCTTGGGTCGCTATTTTCAATATTGCTGAGTGTATTATGAAACAAAAGTTATGTCTATTCTGAATTACATTGATAAATTCTACTATTTTTTATTTTAAAAAACATCAATTTTTATAAGATTATTGTTTACTTTAAATCATTATGATTCCTATATTTTAAAAAAAAAATTATATTGTTTTATTTTATATTTACTGAATTAAGTTTCTAATTTTTTTCTGTATTTTGATAATACCCTTTTGGCTTTCAAAATTAAATAATTCTTGTTTTTTATTTAGCTTAATTTTATAAGTATTTTGATGTTGGTAAAACACTTCACTTATTAAATTTATTCCAAGGTTCATTAATTTAAGTGTTTTCAAATAGGACTTGTATGCTTTTATAAATGTTGCGTATGACATAATTTAATCCATAGTAAAATTTGAACATTATATACTTTAAATCTTAATACCTTAAATTATTTTGTATTTTATGTGTTAGTTTCCTTTAGGGATGGCGATCTGAGATCGAAGAATCGATTTTTTAAATCGATGTGTAGTACTGAATTGATTTAGTGAATCGATATTTCATCCTAGGAAATCGACGTTCGATTGTTTCTGTTTTGGTAAAAACCATAAAATTATTTACAATTAGTTGAATGCACCAAAATGTCAGGGCTTAAACGAAGAATTTAAACACTATTTATTGCAGACAGTTGTGCACCTGAAGTATAATCCTATACTTTACTACAAGGACAGAAAAACTCAATAGCCATGATGCATATGAGTATTGTGGGATCATCTGTTCCTTGTGAACGTCTTTTTTCGATTGCCGGCAATATTGCAAGTCATGAGCGAAACCCCTTGGATCCCTGTAGACTTGACAGACTGTTGTTTTTAAAAAGCTTAGATATTAAACATTGGGAACTATAAGCTATATTATCTATTTTCTAAAATTTTAATGTAACAAATACATTCAGAAAATAAATGTCTTTTATACCATACACTTTGATATGGTAATAAAATTGATTGTAATTGTCGAATTCCCTGAACTAAAAAATTCCATGATTTTACTGATAAGAGATCGCTTATTATGGTATCTTATTTTTCATAAAATGGATTTATATTTACATTGTAAATGCAAACTTGAAAAAAAATCGGTCTTTTAGACCTTGATTTTTTTGTGAATCCATTCATCAGGTTACGATGCGAATACATTTAAAAATCGATCTTTTTAGTAAGGAATCGCCATCCCTAGTTTCCTTTTGCGTTTTCTTATAATTCAACTGGTTAACATAAATTGCAGAAAATAAACTATGAAGAGAAAATATGACATGTGTTAATAGTTCTTATTTAATTCTTAATTTTTTTTAGCATTAAATTCTTTTATTTTTTATTGCATGGGATTTATAAAGCAACATAATTTACAATAAAAAGTTTTTGTTTATCAAATAAAGAAAGAAATATGACTCTAAATTATCTAATGAATGCTATTGATTCATGACTAATAATGTTTTAACTGCTACTTCAAAGTTTTTAAAAAAAATTGTATTCATGAAAAACGAGTGTAAATTTTGTTGAATTATTTAAGTGGTGTTCTTATCAACTGACTATTACATTTTTATGTATTTGAAAAATCAAATATTGTAATTTATGATATATTTTATTTCTCTACAATAAAGAAATATTAATATTTTTACAGGTATTTCTACAAAATGGCCACACATATACCTGAATGTGACAGTATCTGCAAAGAAAGATATTTGTGCAAAATGCGAAGGGGTCAATCTAATGATCCTCTGATTTGCTGAAACATTTGCTGGATTTACTATAATTCTAAAAGTATTCTTTAAATTGAAATATGAGTGGTAGAAAAAGGCTAATCAAACATATTAAACCAAAGATTTTGCAATTTTGTTAGTGAAAAAAAACTTAACGTATTTTATCCGTGCATAGTATATAACACTTTTACTTTAGTTATGGAAACAGCCCAAACTGCATTCAGAGGGGAGGGGTATATTCTTATTAATAAAACATGCTATAAAGATAGTTAACAAAAATCCATAATATGTAACAGGTTTTAATGGATTGTGCAAAATCTGTCTTATTACACGCAAATATTTTTGTGTAAAAATAGAGTTGAAATATTACTTAATTTAAAAGTCTTTTTATAAAGGAATAACTATGAAAATAATTAATGTTATAATGGAAAATGATATAATGATCAGTTACTAAATGTTATTCTTGATATGTCATCATTTAAAATTTAATAATTTTTAAATTTGTACAAATATATTGTTCATTCCATTGCCTATATACTCTAATGAAATAACTGCTTTATGAACTATTTTATAAATGGGTTTAATTTTATGGCACTCTTTTGTAAAATCTAATTTTTAAATTATCTGTTCATCTTGACACAAACAATTTGTTTATTGATATGTATTAATAGCTGAAATATTGTATTTAAATAGCAATATTTTACAAAAAAATTTATAAATCTTTTTTTATCTTAATTTATGTACATATTCATATTTATTTTTTATTCATGCACATTTTTTATGTTTGAATTCTATAACTATTACTAGCACTTTAGAAATTTAGTCTAAAACTGTTATAACTTTTAAAGTTTCTTAATTTTATATGTTTCTAGATGCCTTTATAAAAAACTTGAAAACTAACTGTGATGAAAACAACCTTTTTGTGTGTGTGATAGCTTAAAAGGTTGTGCTAAATTAAGCTAAATACTCTTTTGATTTCTATTAATTTAATTGTTGATTATTTATTACTGAACAGTATTTACTATTCTTTTTATTTAGAAATGGGATTGCCTCACTTCTAATGATTTTGTATATGAAATTAACTTTATTATATATGTATAAATTATCGTTATCTGAAAGGTCTTTTTTTTTTTGTTCTAATAAATGTCAATGTTGTTTTGAATGTTGTAATTTATTATAGCAACATGTGTATATCAAAGTGTATTATAAAATAAATCTTTTGAATCAAAATTAGAAAAAAGAAAAAGATCTTTTGATTTATAGTTTTTTTATGTGAAAATGAATAGCAATTTTGTTATTAGAATGCTCAAATAGGCAGCAACGTAGAAAGATGTAAAAATCGAATTTATCTTTTTCTTTAATTTCAAAAGAGTTTATATTGTAAAACTAATATTGAAAGCTAATTTTGTGGTTTCATCACAATTCATTTTTAGGCCATTTGAAAAATAATGTATCATACTTTAAAAGTGTCTTTAAGCTCATCATGTTAAAATTTCAGTCAATCAATTGTATTATGATCATCTTTGCATTATTAAAATTGAACTTGTTCATTATCTTGATCTGTGTATTGCTCAGTAACACACTGATGAAAAAATTTCTTAGATGTATTTTAATAAAAATACAAGCATATTATAACATAAAGTTTCTCTTAACTTATGATAGAATAATATATTTAAAATAAAAGTAGCAGTTATATATATATATTACGGATTTTCTAAGATGACAATCAATGCTATCCATGGTTTCTCTAAAGGTACTTATTGCTCCAAGAAATAGTTTCTTTATACAAAATAATAATTTAGTTCTTGATATTTGATTTACATGTATTTTCCCCCCTCAATTCCAAATCAATACAATGGGGTTTTTTTTACAAATATTCCAGTTTTTTAGAATATTAAGAGAAGGAAAGTAATTTACTAAAACTGATACATTTTAGTATTTTTTCATTAGATGTATATATATTGTGTGATGTCCATTGATGTGTAATTTGTTTGTTGTTGTTAAGGGATGAGGGTTATCTTTATAGAAATTTAAGAATGCAGATAAATCAATTCTTAGGATTAATTTTTTTGTATTCTTCAAAGTTTTTTTTGAGGCAGGAATTTGTGGAACTTTTTTTTTAAATAAGTGCAGCAGTTTTTAAAATGTTAATAATAATGCTTAATATTATCCTTTTATGTTTTATTAAATTTTTGAAAATGCAAAACTAATAACAATTTTTGTGTAAAATTTAACAAAACTTTGAGAAACTCATCTGAATACTAATGAATAAATAAATGTTTATTGTTAGACTAGTGGCATCTTTTGTTATTTTAAACACTTCAAATGATTAATGTAAATGAAAAATAATTAATCTTTACCAAAATTGAATGTCCAAAAATTAATTATTGCATTTATTAAATCTGTAAAATGTAATTTTATGTATTTTTTTGTTATATTCTTACATATTTCTAAATAACAAATATATTTCTAAGTGTGCAATTGTATACATCCTTTTCAATTTAGCGGCATGTATTAATTTTTAAAATCCTGCTTGGGATTTATACAATGGTCTAATGGAAACACAATGTCTTTCATGTGCATTTTAATTCATTTTTGTATATTTGAAAATCAGTTACTATTATATTTATTAAAAATGCTTTTTTTTTGCTGTGTAGTTTTTTATTATTATTATCTGTTTTCAATAAATATATGTTTGTTTTATTCTTTTTGTTATTTATACACTTGTTTCACTATCACTCTTTTAGATTACTGTGTTAAAACAATTATAAGCCATGATTATCAAGTTTATTGTGATTGAATTATGTAATATAATTCAGCTTAGCGAACTAGTTTAAATCAGCAACCACAGATTTACAATTTTCAGTCTCACTAAGTGTTAGTGCTGTACATTTTTATAAGGTCAATTGATGCATTCAAGCTTCAAATAACAAGGAATAATAAAATTCAATTCCATTAATCATCTAATTCAGTGACATTCAAACTGCAGATGGCCAAATTTGATGAAACTTATTTAATAAAAGATATAATACTTCTATATATTCAATAAGTATCAAGTACTAAAATAGTGAAAGGAAAGTTTTTTTTTTCTATTGGACTGCCTTTTGGCCCCTTAGCTTCTGCAGACACGGCAAGTCTCCAAAATGAGAGAGTCATTTTATTGTAGCACCATATATTAACAGCTTCTGCTACCACATTTCTGACCCTTGAATTTATTCAAGTCTCGAAGCATAGTGCATTTATATTTAAGTTTCTTACTTGCCAAAAGTTTTGTTTATCAATTGGAAATGAATATTTGAAGGAAAAGGCAATTAATACTTTGATTCAGTTTGCATCAATTCACTTACCTATCAAACTCACTTTTCAAAACAAGGTGCCATTAAAACAATCTGTCAATCTTGATTGAAACCAGAATATATATATATATATATATTACAGCTACGGATTTCCACGCATAGAAGAATCATGAAAACTCAGCAAGTGCTTACCTCACATTGAATTCCTATGATGTAAAGTTTTCTTAAGACTATTTTAAGTTTAAATTCAAAATTTTAAAAATATTTATTCCCACATAAATAAATAAGACACATTATGAAGCACTGGAAACAGAAGTTGAAATCCCAGAAAAAAATATCTTTAATGACTTAAAAAAAACACATCTTCCCTCTGTCCAAGGATCGTGACAAAAAAATTTTGCATGAAATGGTAGGGAGTTCAGAAATGAAAATAGTTTTTGCTCCACTGTCAGAACAATGAGATCTATCACCACTGTAGAGTACAACTTTGATTAAAAGGAGTCAACAAACATAATTTTTCTGCACAACTGATGCTCATTATCTCCATTGATCCAATTTTGATTGTAATGGAGTTTAGGTTTATGAGTGTATGGATGACAACTATTAAATAAAATGTCAATACATATAGATTTTCGAGCAGGCTAAAATTTTATTTCTAAAATTTTTAATTCTAAAAGAGGTTCAAAATTTAATGTATCACAAAAACTGTTAAAAATACCTTGCACGGTTGTCAAAGATGGGACACCAATAACAACTTCCTTAAATTTTAATTTCGATAACAAAAATTTCCTAAATTTTAATTGAAACAGAAATCAATGGGAAACCGTTTTATTCACTGAAGAATTGAGATTCAGCCGAACTACTAATTATCAGCAAATTTTTATCTGAAGGAAACCAGGGACCCATTACATGTCCTCTAATCAGTGGTGTAGCTACCTATGGGCTAGGTGGTGCCATGCACAGAGGCCCTCGGACCCTGACCACCAAGCTAGCCAAACTTTTACTTATTTCTCCCACCTTTAAAATATAAATATAAAAAAGTTTGCAACACAATTACAGTTTTGACAACACAATTGAAAGTTATTTTGAACTTGTAGGGAACTCCCCGAAATTTTCTTTCTGTTTGTATAATGCTTGACTTATTGAAAAGCCTATATTATTTTCAATTTTTTTTTCATTTTTCTTTAAAACTGTTACTTGAAAATAAACTTCAAGCATCATGAAAAATTTTACCATACTTATTGCATTTAAAAAACCTACACAGGAAGTAATTCCTTTCTGGCTCCATTCTTTTAAAAACAATATGATTCATAATCTAGTTTCCTGTTTCAATATTTCCTAATCTAATCCTATCTGTGATAGACTGATGTAATTGTGTCCCTACACCTCTGCTTTTTAGCTGAGGAGTTTTTTTTAATAATTATAATAATATTGTGTGTGTGTGTGTATTGTATTTTCCTGCCATCTATATATTTTTGGTATAATTTCCTGTCTATCTCAGTGGATTATTTTGCAGCTCTAAATCCTGTGGCAAGTGAGTTTGATCCTCCCGAATAAATAAATAGCTAGGTATCCCCTACGACGTTTAGTAGCGTAGCATTACGTTTCCCTTTCTTTTAACCTTAGTAAGTAGCGCTCAAACGAATTGTATTGCATAAGTTAGAAAATTAAAATTATGAATGAAAAAAGAGACCCAGAGGAGTGCTTAGGCTCAAACAATGCCAAGAAAAAAAAATTGTATTCAAAAATTTCCCAAAATTGAGAAATTTCTTTGTCAGCTTTCTACGAGGACTTCTGGACCCAGTATTTTTATTAATAGTGACTTAGATTATCTAGTCATTGCAGTGTTGCTTGAGAAGCCTACTGAAAGAAATTCGACAGTTAATCCTGTTAAAGATGTCGTCAACGACGACTATTCCTGTATGGTACATGTAACATCGATCTTTCCATTTTTCGAAAAGAAGAGCAGTATCTAGCTTTTATTTCCTATGCTCTGCAGAGTGCAATAAAGAACTGATTTTAAAGGGGCTTTGTATATTTAAAATATTTATATATTTTTGCTATTTTACTTGATAAAACCCAATCAAGTTAGGACCCTCTTTTTTCCCCACCAGAGCTTTTGGATACCTAGTTACGCCCCTGTCTCTAACATTCGAAAAAAAAACCCGGAGTAGCGTCGAATTTCATCATTTTGAACGGGCACACAAGCCTCTATCTTATGCAAGTTTCTATGTCTGTTGTAAGAAGTAAACAGATAAAACCTTGATTCTTCAAACTGTTACTTGTCTTGAATGAAATGAACTCATACAATCCGAGAAGCAGTGCACTACCTATAAATAGTCCTTCAGAAATTCATTTATTTATTTATTTTGCAATGAATGCGTGTGTAAAGGATATGGTTGTAGGGGGAAAATAAGGTATTTTTCAAGTGTTTATTTTTAACTGTACTTCAGTTAATTTTCTTGTATACACAAAACCCTCGTGTTGGTTGATATTAATTCGAAACTTCCATATGATAAATATATATTAGAATATAAATACTTTCCAACTGAAGACAATCTGCTGTTTGAACTTGATTAAATATATATTCTAGAGCACATAAAACTTATGATTCTTTTCAGATTGTACCGCAATTCCGAAAAAAAAATCAACTGGGTGATATGAAATTCACACTACAGAGGAACCATGTAGCACTCAAGGGCTGTTTTGAATGCATGATAGCTAAAAAAATGATTTGTACTCCTACAATATGGAATAAAGCAGAAGGCTATTGACAGAATGGTGTTCTTTGACTTTGAGGACCGAATAAGGGATATGATCTTCCAATAACGATCTGACCTCCTCTAACTACAATGGTTGCATGGCACACACACACATCATCTGTTTATAGTCGATACCAAACTACCCAGAAGTTCATTTGGTGAGAGTTGCCACTCTTCAATGAGCACCTGTTTCAGCTCACTGGTCTTCTCTGGAGGACGCGATCTTGCTATAAGGCATCTCTCTAAAGTAACCCACTCATGTTCGATGGGATTTAAATCAGCCGAACATGCTGGCCAATCCCTTCTGCAGATATCTTCACTTTCTTAAAGCTCCTCAACAGCAGGGGTCCTGTGTGGACGAGCATCATCATTCACACAAAACCACTGCTATTGAGAAGCTAAGTTTTGCATTGCTGTCCACAAAAATAAAAGTCAGAGCCCATAGCACTTCGGAACAGACGCACGTGCGGGAGGATGCTTTCATCTCAGTAACGATCTCTGGTAAGTGAGCTGTTATATTGAAAATATAGAGCCCCGTTCGTCCATTCGACATAATGCCTCCCCATATGTACTCCAGGTCCCCCCCCCCGACGGTCTCTTTCTCTGATGTTAGTGGGATGAAACTTGTCCCCATCTCCCACCATATCAACTGGCACTGAGAATCGTTGGTCAGTCTGAAATCACTCTCATTAGTAAATAGAACGTGACTCCATTGTTGAGATATTCAGTCTTTGTGTTCTTGACACCACTGTAAATAGGCCACGTTTATGTAGACGACTGACCACAGTAAGCCGTGATATCTGTCATTCGGTTGTCGTACGCATCTGCTTACTTACTCGGGAGAATCGAGCTCCCCCAAAGGGTTTCGAGCTACTTTCGAACCTCTGAGAAGTTATTTTATTCTCAATGACAAAAAGGTCCCGAATGAGGGACCCTCCCTCAAAATTCTAAATACCTGGGGGGAAGAATACAGCAGAAGCACTTTACAGTTACAATGCAAATAAAAACACACAGACAGATGCTACCTTCTGATGAGAAGGAAAAACACTGTGAAAAAAATGTAGGACAAGCGGGGAAACCACTCCCAAAAAGAATTGCGGAAATGGGGGGGGGGGATGTTAGATAAGGAGAAAGAAGGCCCCAATTTTTTTTCTATTATATTGTTGGGAAGACTCGTACGGAAACAGATGTAAGACCCTCACAAAGGGAGGGTGGGGTGGCTAGTTAAGAAATCGGGACAAAAGGGGAAGAGGCGTCACATCCACTCCACTCCCTTCTCCTATATCTATGCTCCCCAAGGTAGCCGAGAAGGAATGCAAGACAGACTTCCAAAATTGCAGAAGAAAAAAAAAATAGGGGGAGGTGTTGATACTGGTTAAAGCTGAACAATGTTGCCTGGTTCCAATCTCTTTACACCTGTAGAACGATATACTGGTCATCACTTGGAATTGCTTTCTTCGGCCGATCACTGCCAACTTTACGGCTGTACCTGTCATTCTTAGGGCTTAATACTCAAATGGGCATACGTCATGAGGGTCGCATGATAAATGCAATCACATCTTTTCCTTTAAATGCAAAGTTGACTTGTACTTGTCAACATGTTTCTTCAATTCCTTCAAAAATGTTTCAAAATTAAAATTAAAAAAAAATTCATATTATTAGGTAATTTTTAAAAGAAAGTTTTCGTAAAAAAAAAAGCAAAAGTCGGAAACAATGAAGCATCTAAACTAGTTCGTTGGAAACGGGATTGTGACTACCATGTGACTTTCAGGTAGTATGAATTTTGCCCACTATATACATATTGAAAAAGAATAACATTTTAAACGGAAACATGAGATTGTGTTAAAAACATGTAAACGAATGAAAATAATTTGTTGAACCACCCAACGTCACAGCAACAAAGTTGTGATTAAATTTAAAAACAAAATTTTCCTTACTTCATGAATTTTTTTAAACTACACAAATTTTTGCGGTATAAAATACGGATTTATTTAAGTTTTAAGTGGAATTTTATATATATATATATATATATATATATATATATATATATATATAGGTGCATGATTTTATCAACCTTACGTACGATTTTTATATATTTCAAAGTCGATTTTATTTTAGTCATGCGGTTTAGTCACTTAGATGCATTATTTTATCCTTTTCAAATGAATAAGCAAGCAGTGACATAAAAATATTTTTACTTTTTATAAAAGAAAACGAAATGCGATAAACAGATAACAGTATCCGTGTGTGTTTTTTTATATCTATACAAAAATTTGCTTTTTAATTTCTGACTTGTATTTTAAATGTTACAATGAATAGATAAAATTTTACCTATTACTGCGCACAAAAGCTGAAACTGTTCGAAATTTGAGCTTCTTAGAAAACTGCTTCATAAATATTATCGTAAATCGCATTGCTTTATTATTTAAATATATTAAAGTAATCTTATCAGTAAATTATTATCAATATTTTCAAAAAAAAAGTTTTTTATTCCTTATCGTTAAGCCGATCAACTTTTTTTTATTTGAGTTTCTGAAAAATATATATCAACTATTAGTTTAAAAATCTTTTAATTGTTTTGTTCAATGTTTTTTATTCAAAATATTTATTTTATTTGAACAAAGTCGCACCATATCAGCCAATGTACGACAAACGTTCTGAAAATGAGTTTCCTCATCCCCCCGTGGAAGCTATATTGCCAAAAAATTACGTAATTGCATCATGAACTATAAACCTTGCACTATTTTTGACATTGTCGCAACCGACATTGAGACATTTGTCGTAGTGTGCAATTAGTTGGAAGAAACCCATCCGGTAAAAGGAGGACTTGTCACACAGTCTGCTCCATCTCAGCACTGATTTGTAAAAATGTTTCCTTACTGGTGAGCATGGAATTTTCTACGACATTAAGGTGTCTTTGGTTTCTGTGGTAATGTGATGCACCCATGTCTCATGGCCCGCAACGATTCTGAACAGGAGATCATTTCTTTCGTCACTCTTTCCTTCTCTCACTATGCGATACCCCTCGTCCTGGGAGTATCATCTCGTCACCATCCACGCGACCTATGTTTGAGGGAATGAAGGATTGACCACTAAACTCTGCCATAATAAAATTAGTTTATTACGATCTTATTATATATTCAATAAAACAGCACTAGACAGGGAGGCTTATGATCAGGAGGGATGCGACATAAACCGTAATTATGACAAATAGCGCAATAAACCGCTGCATCTATATTTATAGCTGATTTCCTAACGTATTAGAAGTCGCTCTAGTCTTAAATCGTAAGCAAACTGTCTTACCGCTATTTTCTCGGCGAACAGGTACAGTCCATATATCTTCAATTTATTCCTTGATCCAACTTGATCCGGCTAAGGGAATACTCTTCTCCCAGAACGTCACCTAGAGCTTTACCTCGCTTCACTTAGCTTTACTTAGTGCTACTCGCGAATACTAACATCCAATATATACAATTCCTAATCTATATAACCGCGCTCTCTTCTCGAGTTGGTTGGAAAGAATTGCCATTCTGGCCCCAAAGATATCTCAAGAGGGGATTATTAGAAGAAGTACCGATAAAACCCCGTCACAACTATACGGTAATCTAAAACATCGTGGATCATGTGATGACCCTGAGCAGGCGCAGCGTGGACGCCACTCTCTGTCACCATTATGTATCTGTCCACTAACACCATGTCCTGGACTTTAACAATGTTTTTATTACACCCACTTTTTTCGACCTTCATCCGCGACATTCTACTTTCTTTTCACTGAGCATGCAAACACCAGCGACCAACCAATTCACGAAACATTACCTCTTCACAATACTAGATTTGCAGGTTTCCATGGATAACACTACTTTCCCATGTCCATTCACACCAGATAGTATGCACTCTCAGGAACGTCTTAAGACTTTTTGAAGACACCTGGGCCCTCTAAGCAAAAAATATCCCACCTGCGACCTTTTATCGGATTTGGCACACTTACATCTGAAGTTCAATATAGCAATTGATAATAAAATTAGGGTTTATATTAAAATTCGTTTTCTGTTTCTTTTATAAATTCGCAAAAAAATTCATTCATTATATCTTTAAGAACAATTGTTAATAATTCATTTTCAATATTCATCAAGCTTAAATTATTCAAAGGTCATATTAAGTCATATGACTTCCTAATTTATTTTTGACCAATTTGAGTTTTGAAAACGGATGCTCACTATTCGTGTTAGCAACCCTCATTGACTAGAAAATTACTATTTCAATACTTGAAAACACTGTAAATATTCATTCATAATATATGTATGCAATGTGTGTGTTGATCGCAACCTCAGTTCCTTCGTCAAACAACTGTTTTTCTACTTAATCTACATTCATAGAGAATTTATTTCTCATAAATCTTCCTTTTTTTTCGATTTCTTCTCCTTCATTTTTCCCCCCGTTTTTCGCCCGCGATGATTAGATATGTCTTAAAATACTTTCACATTTTCTAAATTCATTTTTTCCCCAAGAATATCTTTATCGTAAAATTTCGATACTTTCCCGCTTGCTATTTTAATGCGCGCGTGTGTGTGTCTCATTCAAATTACAAATATTTTCTAACGCTTCACGTATATCCTCATATTTTTATTGCGTTCTTGTAAATGCAATTTAGAGAATCGATTATTAGTATGAAGGTTTCTACTTTTAATTTCTTCCTGAGGCTGCCTTCAAAACGTTACGTCGATGTGTCTGTTTTCTTGAAGAAAAGTTGCCCTAGCACTGCGTTGTCTTACAAGCTCGTGAAAACTTTATGACAAATATTCCCTTGGCTTTTGACTCATAATAATCAAAAAGATCTTTTTAATTTTTATATATGTCATTAACGATTTTAACAATTTCTCAGCTTTCGACAAATCCATATTTTTACTCTGGACAAATAAATTTACTTTGTTAATACAAGTCAAAATGTCATTCCAAAGATATATAAAAATTAATTTCCAATTCTTTCATCTGTTTATTTAAGTGTTTTGCAGAAAGTCGAGTATCAGCTGCCTGTAACTCATAATTAATTAAATAATCAAGGATCATGACTAGTTCTTCATATCCGGAGCGTAAAGCTTTAATTGCAACCAGCTTACTTTTTGATAGGCTTTTCAATAAATTTTTATTTCTTTTACAGTTCAAATTTAAATTCTGTATATCCTAGTGTTGAGTTGATTATGAGAAAAAATTGTAAAGATTTTCGGAGGAAAAAAAAAGAAAGAAAAAATTGTCGCACTACCTGAACTCCAATTAAGTTTAAAAAATGTCTTACATATGACACGTAAGTAGCGTATTTCTTTATTTCTTGAAGTCAAGTTAGATATCCTGAATATTTCAGTGGTATACTCGCGGCATTATCTCTTGTGAATGTCTTCTATAATCACGAAGTGAAGCTTTGTTACTTTCTAAAAGTGAAAACAAAACATCCGTTGGAATCTCTGTAATATTAATAAGCTGTACAAATCTTTTAATGGAATTTAATTATTTTTGACATATGGTAAAATAAATGTTAGTTGTTCAGAATGATATCTGGTGAGGAATCAGCAGAAGCAAAAATTATACTTAGCTTTTGGTGTTTCAGTAACGTTAGTTACCAAGTCTTTTTTTTACACCATGGTTTTTATAAATTTCTTACAAATTCTAGTAGATAGACAAGAATTATATTTTCAAGAATTCCCGTACTTTTTAATATGCTCATCTAAAAATGGATCAAATTTACTCAGAAGTTTAAAAAAACCTAAATAATTTCCGTTATTCACTAAAGCTATAGTTTCCTTTTCCCCTCTAAAAGGTAGTATTCTTGATGTTAAAAACTTAACAGCCGCTATTCTTTTAAGCGCTTCTTTCCTGTAATGGTATTTTTTGCTGAATTGTATAAGTTGGCTACCCATACGACTAGGTTAACTGTAATCGGTTGTGTTAGTTCATCCCAAGGTATGGTTTAATGCCGTGAAATAGCTGTGCTTACATGCTTCCTGTCATTGGATCCTATACTGATGAATGTAGAATTGGTATATGTAAGCAATTTACATAAACAGTATATTTTTCCTTCTCATGGGAAATACACTAGTTATTCGTGATCTGTACCATACCATTACGTAACTTTTTCTTAAACAATATCGCTAGTTTATCATTTCATTCTTTGCCTATATGTGCCGACTTTTCGAAATCATTATGTGTGTTGGAACAAATCGACGGACCTTTCTAAAGTCAGTACGTCTGTAAATTTTTATTGAAATATGAAAGTTAAAGCAGTGATTCTGTACTTTCAATAAAAATATTGAAACGTTCATAAATTCACCATTTTTTTTCAGTAGATCTTATTGTTCAGTCTTGAACACAAATATTTTCTCCCTTAACTTTAACTTCAGGTGTTAATATGAGATATACGGGTAGAAATGGTAGAGATAAATTCAGAATTTTTTTATGTCAATGAAAAACAAGGGTATGCTAATTTATCAATAAATGACTGATTTTTCTTAAATTTGCTTGCATTTCGCAGCTTCACTTTCAAGGGTGTAGCTGTGCTTTAAAATAGTTATCTACAGCTTTTACCCTGCCTATAAATGTTAAGTAGGCGGTATATAGGATACTTTGTCAAATATTAGTACAAACGGTAACCCGTAACAAGCAAATAAATGTACGGGATTCACAATCTCTCAAACCGACTACCACCTTTCGACTAAAAGAGTAATGCTGGTGTATGGTAGTAAAACTAGACACGGACGATGGCATGACATAATAATGCAGTCTTCCTACTGTTGCCAATGTTCGGAGAATATGACCGAGAATAACAAAGGACGAAAGGGGTTATTCTGATCATAGTCTTAATGAGGCCAAATCATGAACGAGACAAGCTCCCCCCCCCTTGAGGGTGAGGCTCTGCGCCCAGTTGGCCTATGCCATAAGACATCCCTGCACACACATTTCCCTTAGCTACTGCATAGTAAGTACACGTCCGCCTGCCATCGTAAGTTGTACTCGAGTAGCCTTGGACACGGCAATCGGCTGTAATTAATCTTAGAGGGACGACTCATGTGCACAGCTTCTTTGGTACTATGAACAAGCATCATTCCTCTTAAGCTGACTCTCTTTCGTCGTCAAGGCAGCAATTCGAATGGCTATTGTTTCTATCACCTTGTTTATCATCTTCACTTTCAAAAAATGAAGAAACTTATTTTTGAAGTCTTTCGTACGTGCGGAAAGAGCAGTTTTAAAATTTCGGATTTTGACATTTTACGTCAGAAAGAAAAAGTACGATCTTAAAATAAATTTCAATTGTACAATTAGTACTTAAAGACCCATTCGAGGATCTCTGAGAATAAATTATTGTGTTCTTGCAAAAAATATTTTATTAACAATGTTACAGTAATATACTGCATCAGGAAAAGAATTAACTATTTTTTTAGATATATATCAGATGTTCCTTTGCAAATGATTTCGTGAATCTAACAGAATAAGAGACATTTTGTACACATAAAATAGACCACCTATAATTTTACAAATTACCGTTACACCCATGAACGATACCAGAAATTGCATGATGGCAATGTGGGACTTCATCAATTGCATGGAGTCCTTCACCTTCAGGATTTTCCACAGACTTTGGTAAGCGAAAATGGCAATGTCTTTGTTGACCTTGCACACTTTGGAGAACAAAATAGTCATGTATGTCCACAGAGAGGTTCCATAGATTCTATTCAAGAACTGAAGATATTTCTTGGACCACGAAGAATTCAGTAACTTTTCAGTTGCCAACAGCAATTTTCCTATGATTCCTTTTCCGGTGTTCATCTCTGGTCTCAAAATTCGTTTAGTGCCATTTTGGGGGGTGATGGGAATATGTCTCGAAAGATTAGCTATCGGAGAAGATTGGTTTGCAATTGGTTCGAGGCTACTTTTCATTTGGGCGGGTTTTTCTAAGTTTTTTTCATTTTTCTCTAACTCAGAAAACGACGTCGATCTTGGAGTGTACCCTGAATTAAAAAGAAGAAAAAAGATTGGCTTTAACTTGACTTAAAGGTGGCAATTTTTTTAAAAAAATATGTATCTTGATAACTAAAATAATAAATAAAAAGTTTTAAAAGTACTTTTTTCATACAAAAATATGCGTGAGTTGATATTTTAAAGGGTTGACGATGTAACGCATATCAAATCCTAAAACGCAAACTATGTTTATGAAGAGCGTACATTTTGCATGAGCGATGTCTGTGATGTTTTGGATTCAAAATAATTTGGAAAAATATGATTTCTCCTACAGTTTTAAGGTATCCGATTACGTTCGGAACCGCGTGATTTTGCAAAAGAATACAGACGAGTTTTTTTTAAATATTAAGTGTTATTTAGATTAGAATACACGTATTAAATGTTTTAAGAATATAAGTATAATAAAAAATTTTAATGCAATATTTTGGCAAAAAAAATGAACTTAGAATTACCTATTTTCAAAACAATCGCCTTTTATGAAAAATGCTTCTTTAATAATAATATTTTGCTTATATTCTATCTAGCTAAGACTTCTCCAAAAGGCATGAAGTACGATTTTTGAAAAATTCACATTATTTTCAGAGTTAATACCAACTGAAATAATTATCAGTGTTTTTTGTTTAAATTTTGCCCCTCTGATGTATTAAAATATGGATAAGTCCACTTCTAAGTTATATATTTCAAAAATCCTAGTTCGGTCTCTGTACAGAGAGGTTTGAGCTATATATAAGCAAAATATTCTTATTATAAAAGCGTTTTACATTAAAGGAGAATGTTTGAAAGATAGGTCATTCTATGTGCTCAGTTTTTGCTAAAATATTGCATTTAAAGCATTATTGCATTAATCTAAGTGGCCCTAAATATAAACAAAAATATTCGTTTGTATCCCTTTAGAATTAAGCCTTTTATCACACATCACCAGATAACGAACTATAATTAAGTATAAAAATTGTCCTTCTAATTTTATTAATTTCTACAAAGTTAAAAATGTTTTACATCCATGAAGCGTTTTACAACAATTCTTTCATTATTTCTTATTTGATTTATCCGTGAGTCATAAGAATTTTGCTTTTCATATTAACCCGCGATCACTCGCGCGGGGTGTTCTGTACACCCCAGCAACAAGAAAATCCTCCCAGGATCCTAAAAAGAATGCGCAGAACCACTATTTTTTCTGCAGCTGCACATTTTAGGTCATTGAGCCTTCAGGACTGATGCAATCTCTCTTTCTCGAACGATTGAAATATAATGACCTTCAAAAGTTTATCTGGAGAGCTGAGAACTCCCGCGAGAAGTTGAGCATATATATACAGTCTGCTCTGAATGTTTGGAAAATGATTAAAATATATTTCTACTCTTTCTACAATCATTATCTCATTAATTATAAAGTATATTTATTACTGGTATATACGTTTACTGGTTTATGAAAAAATATAAAATTATGTGTTTTAAAATGAAAATTTTGTATGTTTAGTTTGAATTAATGTTAGTCACATTTGTATGCAATAAATTTAATAATTTTATTTTTATAATTCAAAAAACATCGTGTACTTTATAAATATGTATCATAATGACTTAATTTTATTTTCATAGTTAAATACACGTGTTAAAAGTTTGGGGTGTTCTCTACACCCCGCGAGTAACGACGGTACAAAAACAGGCGCGAGTGTCCACGGATTAGAAGGTTTTTTATGAAATAATGAAAACTGCAAAATTATTCATGTACTAATTTGAATGTTGAGTTCAAAATTTTTTTTTCAAAATAAAAGACCAATCACATTACAATCATAAGGGATGAGTGACTGAGGACTTTATTAACGTTGTTTTATAAAACAACATGAGGGCTAGGGACAACGGACATCGTAATTTTGAATCTTGGTCAAGGGACGAGGATGACGTCATAAGAGTTGGTATCCCTCTCTCCTAATTATCACACCACACCGATGGGAGCCCCGGCAGATTTAATGTACATCGGTCCCCTCTACACGGTGGGTATTCAGTTGCACTAGCGCTTAAACATGAGACTCGACAGCGCCGGTCACGAGTTCGGAACCATGACTCATCGACTACCATGACCTCTTAAGCAATCGAAAAAGATTTAAGTAATTCCTCAAAATTGTTTTACCACAAATAAAACTACTAGTTTCTTCTGTTTTCGAAATGAAAAATACACAGGTTAGCTATAAACATACTTAAAAAACAATAAAGGCTTCTTTATATATCCCAACTAAAGAACATAGTTTCAAAGCACGAAATAAAAAATGATTTGTACCTAAGCATTTTAATTTAGCATATATCAGAAAACTGTGATGTCAGTGATTTAAGTCGAGCTTCGTGGCTAGTGACGCCCGTAATTTGGCGTGAGTCTGAACTCCGATTCCTCCGAAGATCATACAGGGTGGACAAATAAGACCTACTAGTGTTAAACACGGATAACTCTTGTAATAATCATTTATTTTGATTAATTTTTTATATATTAAATACATTTCATGGAATTATGTATGAAGTATGACATCAGACAAATGTTCCCAATTTTTTTCGATACAGATATTGGATCTTTTTAACGCATTTTCCACGTAATGCTCCACGCAATGTTTCTGGTTAAAGGCTCAGTATTTTGCCTCCAATATTCTGCTTCAGCTGTAATAGTCTCTGGTTTATTAACATACGCTTTGTCTTTTAAATATCCCCAATAATATAAACTATAGTTTTAAAAAAAACTAAAAAACACGCTTTTATAGCGCGTGTGTGTGAATTGAACTTAAAAGTAAAAAAAATAATTATTAACATAAGAATAAAATGATTAACGAGAAAATTAATGTCATTGGGATAAAAGCGTGGAGTGCACTATATTAATTGTTATAAATTCTTACTAGTTAGTTCTATGCCGAAATGCTGAGTTAGTGTAAAAATGCAGTACAAAGCACTCACGCTTTTACAACAATGACATTAATTTTCTCGTTTAGTCCAACTCCTAATCATGAAGACTGTGGGAGCTGATCTTGAATTAAAATATTGCCGATATTCACGCTGTGTCATAACAATTGATCGCTGAAGAGAATAGAAAAATTCGATAGTTTAAACGCGTTATTTTGTACTTATGGTTCCATAATAAATTTCTAAGAATTCAGTTATAGCCTACAAAAAAAAAAAAAATAATAGTTATATCAAAAAATAAAAAGGTTATTTGTGTATAACATTGGTAGGTCTTATTTGACCTACCCTGTAGAGTAGAATAATAGGTCCTAGTAATTAAATTCTACCAAATTTCTAAGTCCACCACGTTGACAGAATGAGGCATACTCTGAGGTGTCGTCCGCCTCATTGGACTTTGTTTCAATAATGTAATGTTCATTGCCAACTGGCTTCCCTTTAGCAACATTTAATCAAACCGACACTAGAGAGAATTTTGCTTCTTTCAAAGCCCATGAATGAACCGAAAAATGAAAATTATTATCCCTCAAAGTTTTCTCATAATGTGCCTCAAAACAAGAGCGAAATAGTATTCAAAGTATTTTATAGCTCAGATTTCACTATTTGTTAACATCGCCTTTGAAAGAAACACGAGAGATGTTGGAAATGGATTTTGTAAGTTACGAGGACGATATCTGAGTTTGCATTTCACTCTCCTAATTTCCACACCACGTCAACGTGAAGACTTTGAGCCTCAACATATTTAACGTGCATCAATTCCTGTACAACAGGGGTGGCAACCCATGGCACGCAGGCCCCAATGTGGCATAATGGAGTTGTAACAATGACACGCAAAGACTTCCTGGAAATTTTTAAGAAATTTGAAAAAAAAATAATAAATATCATTTTGTTTCCCCAATTTTATTCAAATGCCGTTGTGTCACAGACAAAACAATAATATACTTAAATTATACTCAATTAATTGAGTCACAGTAGAAAATTATGTACAGAATTCTTTTCATTGTTTTGTGCGCTGTTTTGCAAAGGAAGTGCTCTCACGAGATTTTTGAACTTGAGAAAGCGTGTTTGGTTCGATCTTAGAAAAGCCTACACCCTTGGCGCGAATTATTTTGGTTGGTGATAATTGCACAATCTTGGTAACCTAGATATGGTAGACCTATTTCTGGAATTTTCGTATCTTGTCGGTGGCCATTTCGAATTTCATTTTGTTGTTGGGCACCGAGCTGGAAGTATGGCTGCGTGTGTGAATGAATATATCTTAGAATTTTTTTACTTTGTTGAATGCGAAAGGTAAGAAAGAATTGATTGAATGGTGTAGGAAGAAAGGATTGATTGCTTAGTTTTGAATGTCCTAAATGTAATGGTCGGCAATAAAACGTTTTCTTCGAAATCGTACCAGCCATGCCGAAGTTAGGTTCGACCATTACCTCGCAGAATAATATGGAGGCGCTCACACGATCATTCGCTTAGCGATGAGACCTTTATGGCCTTTTTAAAATATGTTGTTACGGAAAAGATCAGCAGTAAGAAAGTAAGTGCTGTTTTTATATTTTTTGTCTTAAATGTTTAATTTCTGTATTGTTTACATATATTTTCATTACGCATTCACCTTTTCCCGCTATACTATTCACTTGCCGCCATTGTCGGTTTCGCTTCGCGCAATCTCGTTCTGGCTTGGCGCGTTTTTCGGTTTGTCGCCAAGGGTGTGGGCTCTCCTAGGATGTTACCGCATGTTTTAAAATATCTTGAATAAAACTATAAAATATTTAATGAGCGCCTGTTACTCAAGAATGAAGATTTGCTAAGGAATTTAGCTTTTCTTACCGATATACTGGGACATTTAAATAATTTAAATTTAAGATTACAGGAAAATGATTGTATTTTTCATACTCTACTTCGATTTGCCTAAAAAAATGTTCTATTTGCGTAAAAATCCTATAATAAGCGTTATAAGTAACATTGTTTCATTTTATATTTTTGTTGTTGGAAAAGTTGGAAGTGGCACGCCTAATTTTTTTTAATGATAGTGGCACTCTTTCTAAAAAGGTTGGCCACCCCTGCTCTACATAGCGAGTTTTCAGGACTCGTAGCAATGGCTCGATAACACCGGCTACAAGTTCGTGACCATGACTACTCAGCAACCACGACCACCCTTCATTACCGCGGCTTCGTCTAATTCCATTAGGCAGCATTATGTTGTGCAATTAAGATCTAAAATCTAGTATAGTAATACCCCGAACTTACGCGATAGGTGGGACTGAGTGATAACCACGCAAGTCCGATTCGCGCAAGTCAAAATATTACTGTATTCATATTTGTTAACTCGAGTACAGTCATCACTGCCCCTTGCGTTCCAGACTGTACTATTCAGCTCACATGCAAATCCCAGATTTCTAAGGATACTCACCTTGACGTTACGACGCTTATTTCATTTCCCCCTTTGATGCTGACTAAAACACACGTTCATTCGTGTTTCGTTTCGATTGCAGTAGAACGTCGTTTATTCGAATCTACTGGAATCGGACACTGTTCGGATACGCGATTGTTTGGATAACCGAAAACCGAATGCGATCCATGCAGTATATGAAATCAGACACTATACGAATATTGAAAATTATCACATGTGGGAAACATGCTTGAAGGAAAAGCAAAAAAGGTGCAAAATGTCGCAATTTTACCTTTATTGTGGAAAATAATCACTTATTTTTCGCTGTGCCATTTGTACACCTCCGTTTTTCTCACCGCAAGGTCTAATTCTCTTAAGCAGCAGTAGTTGAGTAGGACAGCACTCTGATTGTTGATAGTACCATTCCATAGTTGTCTCTAACGCAGAAAACGCGTCAGCATTTGATGGTCAGTATCCTCTGAGTCAATTTTTGACGCAAGATGTAAAATGGCTTCTCGAATTTTTTTGTGTCAGAAATTGTTGACTTTCCAACTTTATAAAACTGTGCCCTTCGAGTGACGGTTCAATATTTCAAGTCTTGTCTCAATGTTCAAGACGTTGCGCTTCCGTTTTGAATTCGAAGCTATTGCAGTTCACAACTCAACAAAAGAGCACGTATACATCCCCTCACTTGGAAAGAAACTGACCTAATATTCCACACAGACGTTTACCAAATAACACAACTGAAATTTTCTAAATATCCCTGACCTTAGGTTTTCCCGTCACTTTTGGCCTCACGAGAAACAACTGTTGAGCATTGCACTGTTTTCGAAAACGTATTCATATACAGTACATGTAGTTGACAAAAAAAACTAGGTCCGGATATGTGACGCTCCGGATAATAACCGTTCGGATAGACGACGTTCCACTGTACTTAAGTTTGTATAACTGTTTTTGTTGGCTTTCGTTGTTATGCCAATAAGGCACCGAAGTAGGATTTCATCGAAAGGGATACTGAATCAGATTATTTTCCAGGAACCGATGAATACGCCACTGACTCTCTGATAAGGATTTATCTATTTGTGATGAACAAGATAAAGAAATGGAATATAAATGACAGTGCACGTATCTAATGCATGTGGAAAAGCTTTTTATTCCAAGGAACATTTCGAGCAATTTCACAAAGATTTCTAATTTTAATTTTAATTTTCCTATTTTTTTCAGATATTTGTAACCGAGACATCTGTAACTTAACTTATGTAATTTTATACATCCCCCCAAAAAAAAAAAAAAAAGATCTACCTTATAATGTTACACCGGTTGTACACCTAAACAAGCCATGTACCTAAAGAGTGTTTTTTTTTTTTTCCAGGTATAGAAGTTTAAGTTGGCATTACTTTCCAAGATGGCGACTGATTTAAGGGGACTTGGCACCCTTTGAGCAAACTTCTTTATTTACGTATTTAAAAATTATATTTTAACATTTTATACAATGTTTCTATTCAAGAAAATGTTACCAGATGAAAATTTTCATATATTATTCACACAATTTTAAAAATTTAAATTTTTTGAAGAAAATTGGGAAAATTTTAAAATCCTACTCATTTTGTAAAAATTAATTTTTTATCCTGAAATTTTTTTATAATATTCTTATGGATGTTAACAACTTTAGGGACCGATTTTAGAATAACTTCATTCGTTTTCGAGAAAAAAAAATAAAATGTTGATATACAGGCTAAAAATCAACGAAAAAGCCAACATGCCTTACATTTTATTTTTTAAAAAAGTATTCAGTTTATAGCAAAACGGATCCCTAATTTTATTACATGCTTTATTTTTAACACGCAGAAAAAAATTGAAGTGATTGGTAAATAATTGTCGAAGGAGTAGCATTTTGAATGCACTAAGGTTTCGAAAAACACAAACTGAGAAAAACCAGTTTAAAGTTTATAATTCTGAAAAATAATTATTATAAGCTTAATTAAACTTAAAATACCACTTTAAGATATTACTTATACATTTTTCTTTAAAATAATTGCATTTTCATATGTTTTTAACCCACACATTTTTATAAATGATCAAGTTTTAGAGAGTACTAATTGCACAAGAAAACTCAAGAAAAACTTTAAAAAAAAATTTTCTCTGTCACGACAGAAAATTTAGCTGTTTTTCTTCTTATAATATTAAAGTATTACATTTGTATGAAAAATATATCAGGAATAAGAACTGAAATTATATAAAATTATTAATATAAAATACCTTAATTTAAAAATTTTACATGCACACATTTCACAAGGAAGAAAAATTACATTATTGTATTGCCTCGGAAATATTCTATTTTTAATACTACACATTCTTTTTTATAGTTATTATTTCTATTTATAAAATAGAATTTTTTATCATAACGCATTTTTTAGCTTTAATTTTCTAAAAAGGGGGTGTGGCTGAATTGCCTAATTTGTTTTCAAATGAAGTTTTATTCAACTTCTAACTTTCCGACATGCACAAGTGATATATCAATCGAAAGATAATAATGCAAAGAATAAGATTAAATGAAAATAAAAAAACGATAGGTTTGTGATTTTTAGGGTACCAAGTCCTCTTAACAGCTGTCATGTGATTTATTCTCTGTTTGGTTTGGCAATTCATCAAAACGATCATCAAGCAAGGCGTAGATTCGTCGAATGGGCCCAAAACGAGATTGCCGTTGTTCCCGATTTTCATAAGCGAATTTTGTTTAGCGATGAAGCGCACTTCTGGTTGAATGGCTACGTCAACAAACAAAACTGCCGCATTTAGAGTGAAGCTAATCCACACAAGTGTATGTCGAAACACCGTTACATCCAGAAAAACTGACTTTTTGGTGCGCTTTATGGGCTGGTGGAATCATTGGTCCGTACTTCTTCAAAAACGATGAAGGCCACAACGTTACAGTCAATGGTGATCGGTAGAGCCATGATTACTAACTTTTCATTCCTGAATTGAACAATCATGATGTCCAGGAGCTGTGGTTCCAACAAGACGGCGCAACATGTCACACAGCTCGTGCCACAATCGATTTATTGAAAGACACGTTTGGTGACCGCCTAATTTCACGTTTTGGACCTGTGAATTGGCCTCCAAGATGTTGTAATTTAACACCGCCAGACTATTTTCTGTGGGGCTATGTAAAGTCATTGGTCTATGCGGATAAGCCACAAACGCTTGACCATTTGGAAGACAACATTCGCCGTGTTATTGCCGATATACGGCCATAAATGTTGGAAAAAGTCATCTAAAATTGGACGTCCAGATTGGACTACACCCGAGCCAGCCGTGGCAGTCATATGCCAGAAATCATATTTAAAATGTAATGCCACAAGATTATCTTTCAAATAAAAAAAATTCATGTCAATTGAATAATACATCGTTGTTTTATTGCAATTTATAAAGTTCTATACTTCTAAAAAAAACACCCTGTACATGAGGTTACAATGGGATTTTGCCCTATACTCTAAGCACGTTTCCACTAATGGCTATGTGGCACACAAGGGTTTAAAAAATTAAAATATTATAAATCGAAATTAAAAATTTTAACGGAATTTTTTCCTTTTCGCTTAAGGTATCCGACTACCCTAAAATCATGAATTTTTCAAAAATTGACAGTTTTTTATTATTTTATTTTATAGACAATCTTATTTGCTTAATAAAAATAGCAAGCATTTTGTTTTCCATCTACTAGAACAAAAACTACAAGTGTTTTAATAAAAGAGGATGCCATAACTTAACACAAGATGTCAAATTTTAAAATACGTTTTACTCGAAATGTGTTTTTTTTTCGAAAACCTCAAACGGAGACAGCGATTGCTCAAAAAGTTTTGAAAATAATTTGCTGAAATATTTTTTGTTAATATTTTATATAACAGTAGAAGTGTTTTAACCTTCAGATTTATCAATCACTGTTTTTTTTCATAATTTACAGTCCTTTATGTGAATTTAATCACTCTTTTTTCAGACAATTTCATATAGTCACTAAGATAGAGTGCTCTAGTTTTGTAAAAATTACAATATCTCTTATCCTGAAGGTCATTTCAAACATGAATAACAAAGTAACGTATTAAAATTGACAAACTGAGAATTTGTTCAAAATTTTTTTGTACAGAGCGGGCGCCGTTTATGTAATTTTTTATACATTTTCGCCGGTTTTTTCCCCTTTTAATAATGATATTTTTTTTTCTGTTTTAAATTTTAGGATTTTTTCCCTAAAATATATTAAAAAAATCTAAAAATCACAAAAAATCCTCACATTTCCATCTTTTCAAAAAAAGTTGTCGCAAGTAGTCAGACACCTTAAATCTTTTAGGAGGAAAACAAGAAAACTTTTTTATACAAAGAAATCTAAAAATTCGAAAAATTAATTATTTTTTCTTCCAAATGTAGAGCTTAGTTGTAAGGTAGGGTTTGCAGCCCCGGGGTCCCGAAATCCCGGGAATTAATTTTTGTCGGGATTGGGTTATATCAGGTTGGGGGAAAAGAAATCCATTATTTTTGCATGAAATTCAAGACTTTATTTAACATGTTTCGGATTGTTCGATTTGGGTTAAATAGGCACTGTTTTGTTGCATAATTTATTGCCATTTTAAAGGTAGCTTCATAATGCCTCTCTCATAGAAGTCTTGGCCTTTATTCGTGAAAAGCACTAGTAATCGATTTTCTCAATCTTCTCTTTATCCCAATTTCTTATCACTCAAGAAGTTTTGAAATGCGAGAAAAAAGTGTTAATCGTTTAAAGCCAGGTCCTGACTATATGGTGGATGCGTTAAAACTTCCCAACCAAGCTCCCAGAGTTTCTGGCAAATCATTAAAAACGTGTGTTGCCTGGGGTTGTCCTGATGGAATACACCTTTTCTGTTGACCAATTCTGGGCATTTCAGGGGTCAATCGCTAATTTCAAACGGTACAGTTGCTGGCAGTAGAGATCTGAATTAAGTGTTTGGCCATGTGGAAGTAACTCATAATAAATTATTCCTTTCCAGTCCCACCAAAAACACAATAGAACCTTCCTGGCCATTAGTCCTGGTTTGGTCACCGTTTGAGCTGCTTCACCGCGCTTTAACCACGATCGTTTTCACAAATATTGTTGTATGAGGCCCATTTCTTATCCTCAGTCACTATCCGTTTAAGAAATGGGTCGATTTCATTCCGTTTGACCAAGGCTTTACAGATGGAAATTCGATCCATTATGTTTTGGGTGTTAATTGATGTTGCACCCAAACATCGAACTTCTTTTTGAATCCAACTTTGCGCAAATGGTTTAAAACATTTTTATGGTCAATATTTAGCTTCTGGATGATGCTACGACCACTAAAATGCCGGTCAACTTTGATTATTTTTGTGATTTTATCTACATTTTCGATGACAGGCCTGCGTATGCGAGGTGCATCTTTAACATCAAAAACGTCTGAATGGAATCTACGAAACCAAAATTGCATGTAATTACCTGCTACATTATCGGCACCATAAACACCATTCACAATTTCAGCCGCCTGGCTTGCATTTTTGCCTGTATCAAAGAAAAACTGTAAAATGTACCGAATTTTTTCTTTGATGACTTCCATTTTTAACACCTTATAACTCATAACTGAATGGACCAAACAAAAAACAGCAAAAAAATTCTTTAGTGTGAAATGTCACCTTGGCAACGAGCATAAATTTGAAATTGTTTGATCGATATTTCACGAGATATCGACACTACAGCAAGCTACTGAAAAAATAATGAGTTCTTTTTCCCCAACCTAATATTTTAAAAAATTTTCTCAGCAAAGTTTTCTAAGAACTTAATTCTTAGAAAATTTATATTTTGTTTATGAAATGTGCGTAGAATTTTTTTGCGTAATTATAAGTGCTATAATTAAAAATATATATATGTACCTCTCATTTCTTGTAAGGGAGAACATCGCTCAGAACTAAGTGGCTCATTGCAATACTTACACAATAATCTAAGCAAGATCTCAAGAATAGATTTTGTCACAGTTCCTTCTTCAATTAAATGCCGTTAATTGATAGTGGACCTGCTTGAAAGAAAGACTTGAGATACTTCAAATCCCACTGCCTTACTAACAGCCCATGCAACTGAATCTTCTCTTTCAAATAAGGTAACAGTTGAAATTGATTCGAATTCTGATTCAATAATTTGATCAATTTATACACAAAACCATTAAATGCAGCAGAAGAGCTAGATAAGGTTATCAAAGAAGTATATGCAACAATGCAGTCTATTAGATTTGAAACACGGTCATCCAAAATTCAAAAAGAACTGTCTCTTTTTTGAAAATGGAGGGAGACGTAATTACTACCTGTAAAAAACACACTCTTCTTTAAAGACGCTAACACCTACTAGTATAAAATCCGAACGATCATTTTCTTCAGCAGGACACTTTGTAACAAAAACAAGTAATATAAAAAAGAAATTTAATTCAATCCTATTTTGAATGGATGAATAGAAAGTATTTTATTCACGATTGAAAATTCGAATAGATATATATATATATATATATATATATATATATATATATATATGAAAGAAATATGTAACATATCCTTAGTAACTCTAGCAATCTCTAAGCTATTTTTAATTATTGCCGTGTTTTGTAAGTTATCAATTAAATTTTGAAGAAGAGATTGTAAAAGATCTTCCCAGACTTCATGATATATGTATTGTATCCATTAGTGATATTACGGAATTTTATAGGGTTTTTAAGAAATTTTGGTATTAAAAATACTTGGATATTTAATATTATTTAGACGCATATTCAGTCTTTTGTCCAAAGCTAAAAGACGATTATCATCTTCTCTATTATTGTGAATTGATTTTTGAAATGAATTATTATTTAAAATGTGGTTACTTAATATTTTACTGTAAAAATATTTACAAATTATGGCATAATTAGCAGAGACCTTATCAACATATGTAATCATGAAGTCATTTTGGATATTTTCTATTGATGACTTAAGATCTTTATACATAATTTCATTTTCAACAGTGAAATCTAATTCCCGAATTTCTGTTGCTACATAAGATCTAAATTGATTGAAAGCTTCAATCGGCATTCCGTATTTAATTGCGATTTTAAGGTAGAATTTATCTAAATCTTTTATGATTTGTTTCATAACGTTAGATTTTTTTTTGTGATCATCAGTCTAAAACCGGTACCCTTTTCCATAAAATTTCTTAACAAATTATCTTTCACGATGCCAAGGTCTCCCGTGACAACGTGCTGATGATAATCATCAATATAGTCTCGATATAGATTGCATTTACATGATTCTGAACTTAGGAGCTCCGGGACTTGATTATAATTAAATATAAATCTACCAAGTTTCTTGTTGTATTTGAAAGCCTTTTTAATAATAATATTTTTAATAGGAAAAAAGGATTGATATATTTGAAATATACTTGAAAAATTAATTTTGTTAAAGAATTTATACATAAATATATATAATAATGTACAATATTCTGTAGAGTAATTTTCACTTGCATCTAATTTAATATTCATTTTTTGTACTAAATAGTTATTAAGGTCTCGAATCATATGCATACCATGAGAATCCCGAAATTTATATCTGCTTAAAATATCTGTCGTAATTTTAATTTCAGTTTTATTCATGCCAAACATAAACGATTTAATTAAGCCTGTGTTGTAGTTATCATCAAACTTAACAGCTAATTCTAACAGAATTCTTGAGGGTTGCCATGTCTCTAGTAACTCGTTTTCTACGTTTAGCTCTTGAAATTTTCGCAAAACCAATATTATTACTATTATCAATAGATTTATCAAAATTCGGAATATATAATGAATCCTCGAATTTTTGTTTAAAAGTTAGTAAGACACTTTCACCTTTCCAGATAACATTCAAACCATAAGGATAATATGATCTAAATGAACCTATAAAAAAGTTTTCGAACCATAATCTTTGTTTAATATTTGGCACTATTCTAAGTATATGTACAGTTATGTTATTGAATCCATGTTTATGAAAGTGTCCTATCTCAATCTTAGCCTGGTTTTTGTTGCAAACAAATTTCCTTGTATCAGACCTATGTTGATTTAATCTAATATTGATAGTGTTTGAATTCTGACCTATGTAAGCGAATTTACAAATGTTGCATGTCATTTTGTAAACACCAGTTAAAAGTCTTACAAAATATATAACCTACATCCATATCCAACTGTTCCCCACTCATCAAGCCACACGCCTTGAATCTTTTAGCAGTGCAAGATCTAAATTTTAGTTTTAAAACATGAATATCTCTGTTTCTTTTATATATATATATATAGAGAGAGAGAGAGAGAGAGAGAGAGAGAGAGAGAGAGAGAGAGAGGGAGAGAGTGAACTAATATTAGGGATTGAAAAATGCACACCCTGTTTGGCTGAAAAACAGGTTTTCGACGCCAACTTTTGTCTTTGTTTTAACAGTTACATTGTTATAACAACAGAGACAAATTTAAGTTTGCGTCAAAAACCGATAATTAATTAAATTAAATTAATTTATTTATATTTGAAAAAACTACATTAACATCAAATGTCATTCATTACAAGTTTAAAAAAAATTATTTGAACTTGATTGGATGAATAGAAAGTATTTTATTAACAATTGAGAATTTGAACAAGATAAATATATAAATACACTCATGTCCATAATGTCCATAATGAAGTTCAGGCAAAGAAAGAGACAGAAGCAAAACAAATTTGACTTATTTGTAACGTCTATTTATTAAACAAAAGATAAAGAGCAAAAAAGATGCTAGATGTTTGACATAATTAATAAAAAATGCGATTTTTACTCCCTGGAGCAAACTTTAAAAAAAGAACCTATTTACAAAAAACAGTATAACATGGTTTGTATGATGGTTAATACGGAGTCTGTCTCCCGGACTATGCAATACAGGCCTTACAACGCCTAGGCATGATCAGTATCAAATTATCAATTTGATTTTGGGGAATATTACACCACTCATCAAGCAATGCCCTCCGAAGTTCCGATAGATAGGTTGGAGGGGGTTGACGGGCTGCAATTCATCGGCCAAGCATATCCCACACATGCTCTATTGGATTCAAGTCCGGTGAGTATGCTGGCCAATCCATACGGGGGATATCCTCCGATTGAAGGCATTCGTCTACAATGTTTGCAAGGTGAGGACGGGCGTTGTTATCCATAAACAGAAATTCAGCACCCATGGCGCCCCGAAACAAACGTACATGTTGTTCCAGAATGACATCCCGATAGAAGTGGCCTATCATCGTTATACATAGATCGATCAGTTCTGGAACCAAGAATAATTCCTCCCCAAACGAGCCATCCTGCACCACCGTAACGGTGTACTTCAATTGTGTTCTCTTGGTGGTAACGGGTACCTGACGCTCTCCATATTAAAGTCCGGCGAGAATCAGACTGCAAACTAAACCTGGACTCGTCGGAAAACATCACAAAAGACCACTGTTGTGGTGTTCTCAATGCATGCTCTATACTCCAGGTTAATCGCAGGTGACAGTGAGTTGCGTAAAGTGGAACACATCTGACAGTCCTACGAGCATATAGACCAATGTGCCCTAAGCGTCTGTACATGGTCTGCCTTGAAACTGTCGTATCGGAGCTGACGAGACAGGTCTGATGCTGTGTTCCGTCTGTTTCTTTTGGCAGTAATTGCCAAATACCGTTCCTCATTCAGCGTTGTAACTCGTGGGCGACCTGTGCTGTAACATATAATCACATTACCAACATCTTGGAATCGTTTCCAAAGCCTGGAGATGATACTCTGGGTGATTCCATACTTTCAGCTGGGTACGTCCACATTCCAGTCGTCCAATAATTCTACCATGTAAAAAAATCATCCAAATGCTTCCTTTGTGCCATAATTATGCGGTTATTGCACTGAAAGGCTTTTAAAGCGTTTGTGAACAATTTTACTTCTTTGCCACCATTCCTTATATACCCCTCTCTTACACTCTCGTCGTTGTGACGTACTATCCACGCCATCTGGTGGTTTCCTGTAATTTGCATATTCTTCTTCAAGATGTATGTGATAATTCTACAGGTGAAATTTTTATTTTAGACTTCAATTTCTGTGTGATTCTGAATTATCCTTAATTTATTGACATGAGTGTAAATAAATATATAGAGTAAGTAATAGTAGGATTTGATATAAAGTCATTTGAACGATGAACCGCTGGCCAAACTGTGTTTTTCAATTCCTACTATTAGTTCACTCTAGCTTCCTATATACTCTCATGGACAAAAAAAAATTAACGCCCCAAGAAATATTGCGGGATCGTAACGAAACATGGCATGAAGGTACATGTCGGGGAGATATGCAAATGATTAGAAATGCAACGTGATTGCGCATTACATATAGCTGGTAGAGGGCGTTTAATTTCTTTCTCCCAGGAGTATAAAACAGGTAACCAAAGCTTGTTTGAGTGTGCTGAATCGTTTACAAAAGAAAAGCTAAGGTAGACATGCCATTACGCTGTTTTTGAAGACAATATGAGTAGCTGTCGCAGTTTGAAAGGGGACGAATAATCAGCAGGATGGAAGCTGGGTGGTCAGCTAGGCGAGTAGCTCATCAATTAGGCCGCTCTGATTGTGTTGTGAGGTGTTGGAACCAGTGGATGCGAGAGATGTAATTTACACGAAGACCAGGCTCAGGACGCCCTCGACAGATCAGTCGTTGAGAAGACCGCCACATCGTAAGAAATGCACGCGTACAGCCAACTGCTTCATCGGTCACCATCCAGGCACAGGTAGCCCCTTCATAAGGAGCCCCTGTGTCTTCTCGAACCATACGAAGGCGTCTGGCTGAAGGACGTTTGAGATCGCGGTGCCATTACGTGAGCTGCCCTTGACGCCCACCCATCGACGCCTCCGTTTGGAGTGGTGCCACGCATGAGGAAACTGGACTACAGCGGAATGGAACCAGGTTGTTTTTAGCGACGAATAGAGATTCAATCTCAGCAATTATGACAATCGTGATCGTGTGTGGAGACTTCGTGGTGAACGCCTCAATCCTGCCTTTGCTTTACAGTGACACACCCCTCCCACAGCTAGTGTGATGGTGTGGGGTGCCATTGCCTACAATACACGGTCACCCCTAGCATTGATCCGTGGCACCATGATAGCCCAGTGGTATGTCCATCACATACCGCTGGGCTGTCATGTGTTGCCACTCATGCAACAGCTCCCAGGAGCCATTTTTCAGAAAGACAATGCTCGGCCTCACGCTGCAATGGTGTCACAAGACTGTCTCCACACTGTTATCACCCTTCCTTGGCCTGCCTGATCCCCAGATTTGTCTCCAACTGAGCATATCTTGTATCATTTGGGATGGCGAGTTGGGCATCCCTCGAGTTTAAACGAAATGGAGGCAAGGTTACAGCAAATATGGAACGAAATGTCTCAAGACATCATTTAGAACTTGTATGTCTCAATGCCCGTTTGTATCGCATCCTGCAATCGCGCTAGAGGGGGTTCAACAGGGTATTAAATCCTCCGTTCTTTTGCCTTTTTTATCTGAAATAAATTATCCTTTTTTTCTTTAATTTTCTAACCATTTACTTATATCAAAGTAGTCATATTTAAAATTTCGTTTCTTTTTGATGAATCCATTTTGGTGCACTAATTTTTTTGTCCATGTGTCTGTATATGTATATTTATGTATATATATATATATATATATATATACCAGTTTTCAATCGTAATAAAATACTTTCTATTCATCCATTCAAAGTATAGAAATTGGCTTAATTTTTTTTATATTACTTCTTTAAACAAAACTTCTTATTTAAAAAAACAAAAGAAATGAAGAAATGTTTTCTTAATATTTCAGTAGGTACTTTTTAAATTTTTTTTAAGATTAATTATTTTTTTTATTTGTTTCAATAAAATTAATATAGAAAAGTTGAATAAATTAATATACTTGCACCTTAACATAGTTGAAATTGCAAAATAAAACTGAAAATATAATTTTAAAAATTATATTTTCAGTTTTATTATGCAATTTCAACTATGCTAATGTGTAGGTATTTTTAATAAATAGCCCAATCCTAATCCCGGGATTTGGACAGTGGAATCCTGAAATCCCGGGATTGAAAATATAACACAGGATTGCAAACCCTACTGTAAGGTTTTAGTTTTTCTCCAGTGAAAAGTTGATCCGTCATTAGGAAGGAGTGATTCCGCTTCATCACAATATTTTCCTACAGGAAGCCGCAAAGTCGAAAACACATATGAAATAAAGAATACTTGGAATTACATCCGTTCTAAAGCTCACGTGGTGGATGGGAAAAAAAATCATTGCTCTTTATTTATTTCCCAGTAAGAACTTATTTACTTGATTCATGCTGCATTGTTTAGGTAAGCCTACAATCATTCACAGCGATTGATTGATTGTTGTTGAAGAAGCTTTCAAATTCAATACCGAGAAATATAGCGCATAAAAATATTAAATAAAACAAAATGGCCGTCACATTTCCTGCAAATTTAAATGCATTTTCATGATAATTCTGAAAAAAGCGCGCTAATTTACCGAATGGTAAAAAAAAAACCTTAAAAACATTTTTTCCCTGTTAAAATTCTCATATGCACAATATCTTAAACTGTTTTAGTATATAATGATTGTCTAACTTACATTATATGATTTTATTTCATAAGTCAATACATGAAGTTAGGCAATTGAAAATCATGAAGTGTTTGTAATTTTTAGCAAGATTTTTCCTTCTAAAACAAAACATTTTTTCTAATTAAAAAGAAAAACAAATTTTTTTTAGTAGTCGAAGTTGAAGTAATTTTTTTTTCAAAATATAAGTAATAAATGAGCATATCAACTTTTTCGTTGAGTTGATTTGATATGATTTTACCTTTTGCTGCACTGTGAAGCAACACGAGGACTATTGGCTACAGACCTCGATATTTTGAGCCACAGTCAAGTAACGAGGACGACATCGAAGCTGGCTCCCCAAACTTCCACACAGCATCAACGAGAAGATTTTGGGCCCCTCGACAAATTTAATAAGAATAGTCACTTCTACACTATAAGTCCTTAATGACACCAGAATTTGAACCAAAGATTCGAGGAATGCGCCACGAGTGCGCAATCCGGTTACGGCGTCCGTATTAAATCTAGACAACCCCGAATGCTTCTAATGACTTTATGGAAAAATTAAAAGTAACTTTTTGTAATATTTTTGGAAAATATATTTTTACGAGATTTTAACCCTTTATCTACCGATTTTACTTATAAGTACCACTCATTTAAAATTATGTAGAATAACCATTTTTACGAATACTCTGACGATACTTAGCAGGAATATTCTTTTAAATCCACTCTTTTAAGATACATGGTAGCATGGGTTCTATGATGAGTATTTTAGCGGGGAAGGCACATAGTTTTATAGCAGAAGATGCGTTTTCAGCTGACATTTTGATCGAATTGCGAAGATTATTTTTTTTTCAGAAAAGGTAGTTAATGTAAAAAGGTAAGTGTCTCAATTTTTTATATGTAAATGAAAACCTTAGCAAACGATTTGACTATTTATTTTAAGTAAACAGTGTATGTAATTAATTTTACGGTCGAATAACTTTGTGGTATTTATAAGTACCGACAGCACACTGGGTGTTGGAGCAAGAAGATTTTTTTTCGTCCGTGTTGCTTATTGCTGCTTTTTGTTGTGTTGCAGCGGCAACATTACAGTACAATAGAGCCTTTTTTAGCATTTCTTTTTGCTTAACTTATTTATTTTGCTTTTTTTATTGATTTATTTTAACGTTTTCAAAAAATTTTGAACTGTGAATCTGAGCTTATTTTGCCACACAATTAGATGAAATACCTATTCTTATTTCAAAAATTAACAACATTTTAATTTCTGTATGTGTTACTGAGATTTAACAGTAATTGGAGATTTTTAAAGTGCTATTACTGTTATTTCTTCTTCCTGGGAAAAAAGATGCTCATTCTTCAAGAGGCTTCGGATTTATTACAGAATATACCACTTGAAATCAGTGATGTACTAATAGATGATTTTTCGGACGAAGAAGTCCCAGCAAATAATCTGTAGGAATTTTTGTTAGATCCTTAAGATGACGATCAAGATAATGAACAAGACTCAAGGTGCAGCAGTTCATGTTAAGAAAATACTGTATTTCCTACCACAGGATACAGTACTTGAAAAAACATTCCATCGAAACCGAACTCAAAATGCACAACGTGTAATGAATTTTTGTGTATTAATGAAACAAAAACTGTTTCTTTTTGAAAATCATCAAATTAATTTTAATTGTAAAAGTTGTTTTATGTGTAAAAAAAATAAATAAATTTTAAAAATTTAATGATGTTTTTAAAAATAAGTATTTTGTTCTGTAAAATATTACTGTTCTCTGGTTATTTAGCATTTTTAAGAGTTAAAACTGCTTTAAAAAAGTCATTCGGTCTCTCTCTCTTTTCGTATTATAAGAATATTTCAGACCTTTGTGAATTGACGGTACTTTATAGTACCAATTTAATTAATTAGCTCTAAAGGATTAAATTTCCTAAAGTTGAGTATTTTATTTATGTATATCTCTTAATTTTCAAAGTAGTGATTCAAAAAAATATTACCTGAAAAATTTTTAGGTAAATCTTAATGCGGTAGATAAAGAGTTAAGATATGTATCATATATTGAGTCATCTAGAAAGTTTTGCGGTTTACCGATGATGAATAACAATAAAGTATTATTAAAACATAATAAAACTGTATTGAATAACAATCACCATTTTCAACCTATGATATTTTGCCATTATTCCGGCAGCTGAAAAAACCTTATTTTTTAAAATTCAACAGGTTTATTCATAAAGTTGTCCAGGAACTGTTTGACAATCTCCAAAAAAGTGAGATCCTGACCGAGAGAAAGTCTGAGGGCACCAGGTCTGGTGAATATGAATGAAGTGAAACACACACACAAAACAGCTCTACTCAGTTCGCTACCTGATATTCACCGCCATGTTGGACCGAGCATTGTTATGTTGGAAGACAAAACCTCAATTCGTTTGTCCTGGCCGTTTTCTTCCATTTTTGCTTTCAAAACTGTCGTTTAGAAAAATATTTCTCCAAAGTTGCAGTATATTTTAGTGGCAAAGTGTCATGAGGAACAGTTTTTTTACCCCAGTACCTCCATACACGAAACCTTCTTTTTTGGAATACAGCTCCTTTCTTAATACTACTAGAAGTTCAATTGGTGGTGGTACTTCATGAACCTTACTTTGAAACATTTTTGCAATTAACATTAAAAATGGTAAACAAAACTGCTATAAAATATGTTTAATTGGAATTTAAGGTGGGACACATCATACTCTGTCAAAGAATTACCTTGCCAGAAATCATCATATACCGTAAAATCCGGCGTATAACGTATACTTTGAGCACAAAAAATAAGATCGAAATTTAAGGATGCGTGTTATATACTGGGTATAAAAACGATAGCTTTAAAAATAACAAAAGAGCTGAGAATAAAAAAAAAAATTAACTTCTACACATATCGAAATACTGTTGAAATGACATGTCTTACGAACTGAAAGAGTTGTATTTCTAGAAATATATTATTTTTTCAAAAGCCTGGGATAATACCTCCAATAAAGGAATAAGAATTGTATACTAACATTTCAGATTTCTTCGTAAAAAAGAGGGTGTGGGTTATACGCGAATATATCTGAAAATTAAGAAATGCAGCTTGAAAGTATTGAGGTGCGTTATAGACTGGTGAGCGTTATACGCCGGATTTGATGGTAATGGCATGGTTATTGTCAAAAAGAAATAAAAATGACACAACAGGCATTAAATTAATAACAAGGGAGTGAGTGAGAGAACATTAACGTCGCTTTCTTCAACTACTCGAGGGCTTTTTGCAACGGACCACGTAGATTCGAATCATGGTCAAGTGACGAGGACGACACCTTCAAATTAATAACGGAGATAACACGTTATGTTTACTACAATTTTCGGCCAATAACTTTAACAATAAAATTTTAGTGATCAATGGGGAATCATGAAAAATTATTTCATCTTATAAATCCATTTTTTTCTTTCTGGTTTGCCAATTTTAAACAGCAACTTGAAATCTTCTCTTACATTGCTCCTGAGCACCTGCCTTCTAACATTACCAAACTTTGCGCACACTTTTGAAAACCTCTATCGTGAGCTCGATTCTAAAACATCAATATGATTTCGAGGCAAAACTTATTAAAATTTTTGGTTTGGATTTTTTTTTAGACATTGAGAATCTTACCTGACTGAATGTTTTCCGGTGGCATCTCTGCGGCCTCATTGAAATCATACTCAAAATCTGGAGTTTTGCTGTCAGGTATCCTGATATTCTGAATCGTGGAACTGCCTTCTGCTTTATCTTGACCTTTAACTGGTTTATGCTGTTGTGAATCATTTGAATCATCGACAAAAGTGTATTTTAAATCTAAACAAAAAAAAGTAATATATAAAAAAAATTCAAGTCAATTCCTACTTAGATCAACAAAGAAAATTTTTTATTTTAGCTACTTTTTATTAAATAGTTGCAATTAATATAAAAACGTATATACATAAGACAGAATGACAACATTAAGTGATAATTAAGTTTCATTTCTTCTCATTAAAGTATCGTATTGTCACACACATCCAAAATAATCGTGTCTATAAAATTTCAGTTCAACTGAAACTGCTTTAAAACGCGAGGGGAAAAAAACCTTTTCAAGTTTTGACACAAGTCGCCAAAAAGGTCACTAAGTCGCCAACGTGGCTGTATTTGTAATCCTTTGAATAATTAGTTTTAATCAATTAATTTTTATTAATTATAATTAAATAATTGTATTGTCATCCAAAATAATCATGTATATTAAATTTCAGCTCCATAGAGCGCTTTAAAATGTATTTTATTAAAGATTGAAAATTCCACCAAGATAAATAAATAAACAAACAAATAAATATATATATAGAGAGAGAGAGAGTGTGAGTTAATATAGTAGGAATTGAAAAAAAAATGTTTCTATGAGTAAATGTTGAAATTAAAAAAAATTTATATATCATCTTTTTATTTGTGTAAATAGTCAATAGACAATAGTCAATAGTAAATAGTCAATAGTCAATAGACATCTCTGTAAATAGTAATAGTAATAGTAAACAAGAAACAAATGTTATTATTTTGAATTTCTTTTGATTAAGTATATCATGAAGCGTCAATCGAATTAAATTGTTACAGAAAATGTACAAAATTCAGGCTATACAACTGAATTAGACTAAAGAAGCTTTATTAGGGAAAATTTTAGAACCAAAATGGCTTCGAATTTCTCAACGAGGCAAGGAATTTAGAGAAATTGTCATTTAAAAAATTTCAGAAAAAAAAATTGAATTTATGTATGTATAGAGTGTTTTTTTCCAGGTATAGAAGTTTAAGTTGGCATTACTTTCCAAGATGGCGACCGATTTAAGAGCTGTCAAGTGATTTATTCTCAGTTTGGTTTGGCAATTCATCAAAACGATCATCAAGCAAGGCGTAGATTCGTCGAATGGGCCCAAAACGAGATTGCCGTTGTTCCCGATTTTCATAAGCGAATTTTGTTTAGCGATGAAACGCACTTCTGGTTGAATGGCTACGTCAACAAACAAAACTGCCGCATTTGGAGTGAAGCTAATCCACAAGTGTATGTCGAAACACCGTTACATCCAGAAAAACTGATTGTTTGGTGCGCTTTATGGGCTGGTGGAATCATTGGTCCGTACTTCTTCAAAAACTATGAAGGCCACAACGTTACAGTCAATGGTGATCGCGGTATAGAGCCATGATTACTAACTTTTTCATTCCTGAATTGAACAATCATGATGTCCAGGAGCTAGGTTCCAACAAGACGGCGCAACATGTCACACAGCTCGTGCCACAATCGATTTATTGAAAGACACGTTTAGTGACCGCCTAATTTCACGTTTTGGACCTGTGAATTGGCCTCCAAGATCTTGTGATTTAACACCACCAGACTATTTTCTGTGGGGCTATGTAAAGTCATTGGTCTATGCGGATAAGCCACAAACGCTTGACCATTTGGAAGACAACATTCGCCGTGTTATTGCCGATATACGGCCACAAATGTTGGAAAAAGTCATCGAAAATTGGACGTCCGGATTGGACTACATCCGAGTCAGCCGTGGCAGTCCTATGCCAGAAATCCTATTTAAAATGTAATGCCACAAGATTATCTTTCGAATAAAAAACAATTCATGTCAATCGAATAATACATCGTTGTTTGATTGCAATTTAAAGTTCTATACCTCTCAAAAAACACCCTTTATACCATAAAATCCGGCGTATAACGCGCACTTTTAACACAAAAAAATAAGACTGAAAATTAAGGATGCGCGTTATACGCCTGGTATAAAAATGATAGCTTTAAAAATCAATAAGAGTTGAGCATAAAAAAATTAAGACTTCGACATATATCGAAATACTGTTTATTTAAAAGAAATGGTATACTTCATGAAATTAAAGCGCTATACTTGTAGTAGAATATTTTTTGAAATGTCTGGGATAATACACACCCCCTCGAATAAATGTTCAAAACATAACA